>QVTF01021688.1:0-61879 GCA_003573665.1 Oxygymnocypris stewartii | reverse complement strand
CGTCATTGTGCCATGTAACTTTTTCCCATAATACCCACAGTTCAGCACTCTAAAACTGACAATAGACTTGTTATAATCACTTGAACATCTGCCAGTGATAAGTAATCCCCCCCCAAAAACAAAACCTGTCAGGAAGTTTTATTGAATTGCTGTTACCTATCTGGCACTTCCCATAAATAGTGTACTGATTAGTGTCCCGTTACTTTTTTAGAACTGTTTAGCTTTTACAAACACATACCATGTCACCCAGGAAGTGACATTAATGGGACCTTTGGCATGTCAATTTTATATTTCCGTCTTCCCAATATTTTCATAAACTATAGTGTTGACAGCATACTTCAAGCTCAACCAATCAATCCTGTTATTGTAAGAATGTTTTCTTTTTTTTTCTTTAATTTGTTGTTTAAATGTGTTTGTCAGTTACAACAAACCAACATTTTGGCGCAAACTAACAAGTCTACATTTATCGCTAACCATGTTTCAACTATTACCCATTTTGTATAAAGTGCATTTAAAGTATGTTGTATATTTATGCATGCTTACATATTTGTATGTAAAAAGTGTGTACATTTTTATGTTAATACATTTACCGTATTTATTTGTATGTAAATTTAATTAAATTAAGACAACAAAATAAGTAAATCATGCAAATTATTATTTTACTGTGTGTAGACATCCAAATTAATATAATCCTCTTATAAAACAAATAAAAACAAAACTAATCACATAATATAGTTTGATCTCCAGAAGAGAAAACACGCTTTCACTGAACTTTTGTTAAAATAATAATAATAATCCCCTAATAAATACATATGATTATTAATATAGAGCAAACAAAAATAAATAATATTTTGCTACATAAGACGGCTTTTATCTGAAACATTTGCGGCTTTTTTTTTATTCCTCTATTATGAATTGCATAAAAATAAAAATGTTATATTTATCTTGTTCTTGACACCTAGTTGCTGGAAGTCTTTTTTTGGGTTTCATCTTGTTTGTCCAGTACGAACCTCCCCAATCCAAACTTCCAAAAGTCACATCTCTATCACAAAAGAGCGTGAAAAAACCAATCCTGACAACATTTACGCAGTTCCTCTATTTCTTTCACCTCTCTCTGATCTGTTTTTCTGTTCTTCCCCTCGTTTTTGTTTACCTTAGCATTCAGTGGCGGTGCTCTCAGCGAGCCGACAGCTCATCTGAGCGTGCTCCGGCCAGCTGTGAGGGGGACACTGGGTAAAGAGTAAACAGCCGCGATGGCCATTCTTTCTGCCCAATGAACCGCCAGAGAGAGGATTTACACCACAAAACACACTTCACAAACTCCGAACACACACACACACACACACACACGAAAAACAGAGTAATGGTCCTTTCAGAGCGCAGGGGCTGGGATTGAACCATCTCTCCAGAGGAGAACCATGATAATGTACACAGTCATAGAGCAAACAGATGAAGCAGGCAGACAAACAATATGGTGCATCTAGACTGAAACTGTGAATAGCCTGAAAATGAACAGGAACGGCCCGGGAGGTCAAGGCGAAATGGAGGTCAAGGCACAGGAAAAAGAAGATAGTAGAAAGAATAAACTCAGAAAAAATATAACTCAGAACCAAACAAAGGATTGACCATTTGAAAAGGCTAAAACAAATCACAACACGTAATTCAAAATATGTATTAACACTATACCTATTTTACATGCTTCTTTAGAGTGTATAATGTGTGTATATAATGTATAAGCTGCTTCAGACTCAAACCTTTGTCTCCTACGTATATTAGCACCAGAGCTCAACACATCTGCGTCACGGCTCATAACAGATCACGGTTTCAACAATTTTATGCTAAAAGGTGAACAACAAAAACACCTAAACTGGACAGAGACATTTCAGTCTCACGGTTGTCCTCTAACCGACGAGAATCTTTCTCTTCCCCTCCAGAAGGGATGATCAATGTGCGTGCAGGACTGCCGGTGAATGAGGCTTGATGATTACACTCTCGTATTCTTTTGTCAGGGCCATAAGGTAGCAGGACCTTGCCCCACCACATGCATTAAATCCTATTAAAATCGCCTTCATTATAGCGGAGGCCTGTGTGTAATGGAATGGGGAAAGGCGCCCTCCGTCTCCCCCGAGTCTCGTTCTACTGATGGTGGAGCCCATTCCCACAAACCCATTCTCACTCTCTCAAGGGTGAGTAATAACATTCATGTTGGCGAGGTGTGCAGAGAGAGCGACCCATGTAAATTTCCACAGCCTTAGGACTACCAGCTCTTGCCATTTTATTACATTTTAGCTCTTTATTGTTTAAAAAAAGTAAAGCCTTCCCTAGACCTCATGCTCAGAAAAAAGACAACACAAAATCATTTATAAATATGATTTACTTTTTGTTTTTATTCATTTGTGCGGTGGTGTTCTACTTTGTTTTCTTTTTAAGTGGAGTACTTGTTTAGCATGCAATTCAAATAAATAGGGACCACAGCTGTCAGGCAAGTCTTTCAGTAAAAACGGCTTACATTTCAGCTTTTTCTGCACACAACCTATGGATCACTGCTATGGTGCTTTTTCCATTTTTGTACCATCACAGGCCCTAGTCTCCATCCATTTGTATTGTACTTAAAAGAGCAGCGTGAACATTTTTCAAAACTTCTCCTTTTCTTTTTCAGTAGAAAGAAAGCCATATGGCTTTGGCATGACATGAGGGTGTGTAAAGGATGACATGTTTTGTTATCCATTTAATAAATGCCCCTGTTATTTGTGATTAAAAAGTATGTTGTGTTGAAGTCTGATTTCTGCAAAATGATATCGCGTTTCTTCTTGCAACACCTCCAGAGTACATTTTCAGTTTGATCTGAAATAGATGAATCCGGTTGGTGTATGCATCACAGCAGTTTGGAAATGAAATGTCTGGTGAGTGGCGGTAAAAGGTTAATGCTCACGTTTGAAAAAAATGTAGCACTTACATGAAACCCTACCCTAATCCCAACCAACAGTGTTAACAAAAGCAAGCGTGAGATAAAAACACATTTGCTGAAACATCCGTGCCATTCTAGCCTGCTTCTCAGAGCTGTTGTTTAATCATGAATAGTGTTTCTTGCGACTCATTTACCTGAACGCAGAGATGGAAAAAAGTCTGTTAATGTGATGCAAACGTCAAAATGTATTAGTTTACAAATATTACACTGTGTTTTGAGGTGATATAGTATTGTGCAAAGAACTGTGAAAATATCAAAAATCTACTGTAATTATAATTTGTAAGCATCATTTAAATACACAGCTACTTCTGAATATCCGCCAATACAGAAAGATGATTTTGGCAAACATGACGGTGTAGTTATGACATCTACAAGCAGGGACAAACTAGACCACACTAACCAGACATACCTCAACCTTTTGCTGTGGACAGATACATTACTCATCTATAGATATGAGGGTCTTCAGTTCAAGTCTAGATTTCATGTCTGACAGTCTCTATATGACACCAAAGACGCCTCCTGACCACTGAAAGCGAGGTCGACGCAGGATAAAAGGGTGCCTAGCGCTCAGACAGAGTTCACAGCGGTGTAAGTAATGGCAATCACTGTGAAAGAGCCTCAGAATAAGCACCGGTGCCGTCCACTCAAAGCAAACACAAGAAAGAGAGAAAAGTGAAATCGGACCAGTCTGACAATAGAGCAGTCGGGAAATAAACCCAGCTGAAGAGGCAACTCATTCCGCAGTCTATCCTGGCTCTCTCCAGGAGAACTTCCGTCCCGGTGCGGAGCGCGCTTTCCGATGAGATGGAGCGATGTCAGCCGTCACACTCCAGCCCGAGATGAAGGGAGGGGGCCGGGCTGGGACGGGACGGGAGGGGAGAATGAGCGTGGGGGTGTTAGGACACGGAGCACCCAGGGGGAAACGATTGGACTCGGAAGGACTTGTGCAGCCACTGTGATGAAACCATCTCGTTTTTATCTTTCAGAAGGACTTCCGAGGTGATCCGAAGAACGTAATTATTTTCAGCTAATAAAAGCAACATATGCTAAGACAATAAAAGTCCTTATTGGACATCTATTCATTAAAACGGGGGGGCTGTAAAAAGAGGGGAACTTTTGCATGCGGACAGGGTTTAAAAATGAATCGGGAAATCAGCTTAAAGCCGGCTCTGAAATGAGCTGAATAAAACATAAGAGGGGTGTGGGTTTATTGGGCGTACTCGCCGCTCTCAAAGATCTTTGAAGGAGGAAGAAATTGGCAGCTATTTAACCCTGCTCATTCATTTCCACAGAAGGTAATGACTACGGGTCACGGGGAAAAAAGAGTCCGGTCTGGTTGTGACTGCAGTCTTTGGGGTTTGATAAAGGAGCTTAAAAGTCTCTCATCCTCGGCACCTGTGTCCACTTCAAAAAGCCACTCTCCTTCTCTCTCCTGGCACTTAGACGTCAGTATATTCTTTCCAAAAGAATATGTTAAAGTATGGCTGAAGGGCACGATTTGATGATATTGATAGTGCGGTATCTGAAAGTGGCTTAATAATGGGCCGGGTGACTTCGGCTCACAAATGTCCTCACATATTTACTGTAAGAAATTATAGTTTTTATCTATACGCCCTGCTTTTATTAGAGAGGAAATTAAGTGAGGAATTAATCAGTTCATTGCAATGGACCATTCAAAAATGATTTACCTATTGATTTCTCAAAAGGTCAGTATTTTATGTATAGACACAATATTAATAGAGCGATATGTTATTTATTTAATTAATGTATGTAATATATATATATATATTGTCAACTGTAAATATCATCACATTCTCATCATTGCTGCTCTATGTACAATACCATGAACAACCCATCTGCACATCCCTCTTATTCACACTACTATTTATTAAGTCCCAGTACACTGTTTTTTTTTTCTTTTTTTGTACATCTTATTGTTTTTTTTGCACATCTCGTTGTTTTTTTGCACATCTCATTGTCTTTTGCACATCTCATTGTCTTTGCACATCTTATTGTTTTTTGCACATCTTATTGTTTTGCACTTTTTTATTTTCATTGCACATTTTACTCTTATTTCTCATTTTCTTACCATATGTATGCCCTTGTGTTATGTTACTTATATAATTTGTATTCATATTGTTTTGCACTGTCCACTGAGCGGACCTGATTCGATTGCATTTCACTTCTAGTTATGCCCTGTATAACTATTGTGTGACAAATAAAGAAACCTTGAACCTTGACCTTGATATATATATTTTTTTTTGCATCATTATTACATAAATTATTCTAATTTGGAGATTTGCTTTTCAAGAAACATGTTTACTATTATTATTATCAGTATCAATGTGTTAAACAATTAAAAAAAACTATTTTTGTTACTTAATAAACTTTTTATTTAGTTTATCTCTAATGCTTAAAATCTCAATAAAGTTAATACAAATGAATTAAAATGACAAAAACACAACAAAATATCAAAGCTAACTAAAATAAAGTGCAAATACTGTATATTTAAACAATGACGTGAAATCTCAGTGATGCTAAAGTAACACTTGTGCTGGTTAATATGTTGAAAAGAAAGGTCTAAAGAGCAGCATTATTTTCAATAGAACACTTTTGTAAAATTATAAATGCCTTTATTTTTACATGTAAACATTGAATGAGCCCTTGCTGAACAATTTTTTATTCAGGAGAACATGATAAATTAGCCTCATACGTGCAAATCAAAACAAGTACACACTGTTCAGCTTAGCACACTACTCTTAGTGTATACTGCAGCATATACGATCACACTACACGCACTTCATTTGCCAAACAACAGTATCACATTGTGAGTTACTGTATCCCACGATGCATGTTTATTAAACTGCTTTTCTTGACTGATTATTTACTCAGACAAGAAACTTTAATTTTATTAAAATAAACACATTTAGTTCTATTATAACAGGTCACTTTTAAGAGGACTAAAAATCACACTTTATAATAAGGTCCAGTTGTCACTTTAACAAACCATTAACTACGACTTTTGCCAATTTATTAATAAACAGCCAATATGTTATTAATAGGCATGTTAATAAGCAACTAGTTAATAGTGAGAATTGATCCCTATACTGAAGTGTTACCGGATTAAAGTGCTCATAATGTCACTGTGATAATGTAGTTAAGTAATGTTTAAGTTTATCTCTGCATAATGACTGGTGTCCTTGCTATTTTCAGCAGTCGGTAGCGTGCAGTGTATAGTGAGTAAGCAGCATGCTAGTGCTCCTTCCTGCACACTGTAAAGGCCCAGCGCTGGGGTTAGTGTGTGATTAGTGCACCTGATTGCTGTGTAATGGAGGCCATTGGGACGCTAGCGAGCAGCTCAGAGGCCCAGTCTAGCTAAGCTCAGCTCAGCTATGTCAAGCCCAGCAGAACACAGGTGGATTAATAAGGCCAAAGACAGGTGCTCTCTCCTCCAGAGCGCACACCTCTCTAATTGGTCTCATAAGACCCCCTGTGCTCAGAGACTGCTGCTGTCCTGAAGAATTCCTTCACACATGCGCACACACTCACACACACACACAGGTGTTAGAGAGACGACTAACACTCACAGTCTCTCATTAGCAGGGTTGAGGAGTGTCTACCTTAATAAAGTCATTATCACACCTGTGACTCCAAGCTGAGAGACAGACAACCTGAAAAAAACCACACACACACACCACACACACACACCACACCACACACACACACCACACACACACACACACACGCACGCACGCACGCACGCACGCACGCACGCACACACACACACACACACACGCATGCCAACCTGAACAAAACGACGCAGAATATACCTTCAAATGAACCTGTTATTGTAACGCATTTGTTACAATAACTTCCTAAAAAATGTAGAATTAGATCAAATATATTAAATTATCCTCATTCATTAAACACAAACACAATGTGTGTGTAATTAATTTTAAGACAACTGTAGCATTTAATTATTTGTTTGTGCACTGGAAACAGTTCACCACAAAATATTGTAATATTTATATATTATTTACAAAACGTGTTTCATGAATTTCACTCAATAAATAAAAACATGCACGCACACACACACGCACACACACACACACACACACACACACACACACACACACACACACACACACATTCAGCAAATAAATAAGTAAAAAAACAACAAATGAAAATTAATTAATTCAACAATGGACTTACAAATTAAACATACAGACATTACTGTTTTGTGAATGCAGCCGTTTTAAATACAAATTAAGATATTTTTAGGAAATGTATTTTAATTTAGTTGTTTTCTTTTGAGGTTTCCTTGGGCACTGTTTGTGATAGAAATAGTGAAAGAAAGAGAGGAAATGTAATCAGGTCACAATTGAACCCATATTTCCTATATAAGCACAATATCTGGTGCATGTGCAGCAACCACTGGCCCACAGTGCTGACAAAATTATTTCATTAAAGATGAAACTGTTTTCGGTGTAAAACAAAAAACAAAAGTTAAGGAACATTCCCCAGAACATTTTTAAGAGATTATCAATCTATTTTAAGAGTTTTGTTATAAAAAATATATAAATAAACTAAAAAACAAACCAAAAATAAATACAAATCTATTCATTCTGTTTGTCTTTTAGCAGACCAGTTAGGACTGCCGGTGGCCTTCAGATACTGTAGTCTGTTCAGATTGTTACAAAAAATATTTTGGTTCAGTTTTCAATGTACTTTTGTTGCAAAAATATATATACCTCTGACTGTTCCTTTTCCTAAATATAACCATAAATCTCAAATTCACACCAGTGGCCGTGCTAAACAAAACTTTCATTAATATGAATGACTTTTTTCAACTTTTGACTTGAAGGTAACAAACTAGCGCCGCAGCGGAGCGTGGAGTAGTGGAGTTAATGAACTGAGCAAAATTGATTATTTTCCAATAGCGAGAGAGAAGTGTTGACAATACAGTACAAACCCGCTGCAGAAAGAGACGTTCAGCGTGATTGTCCCGCCACAATAAGATCATCTCTTCCTGACAATGGTTAGAGAGGCCGACTGAGACACATATTATGCGTTCCTGCATTGCGTGCTGGTTAGATGCTTTGTACTGATGATACAATTACACGGAAATTCAAAAGAAAATGAAGCAAACAGCTATCAAAAATGAAAATAATGAAGGTTCCTGTGCGCCAAACAATAACGGGAAAAGTTTGCGCTCTTTTCTATCAAAATTAACGTTTATCCGTGAGCGTTTTGATTATTATGCTCAGCTTTTCCTTGTCTGCTCTCCCGAATCTTTTCTTGTTCCGTGGGTCCGTGGAGGTCGTTGGTGGGACTTGATTTTAAATAAAAAAGTATTGCTGCACCATTAAGCGCGGATAGTAATGATATTAATTTGCCAAGACTGTGTCATTTTCACAGGAGAGCAACTAGCAGAAAACATTATGAAAATGTCGGAGAGGACTGGTAATTGAGTTGATTAGTGTGACCTTGGTTGGGAAAGTAATAGAGGGGCGAGTGAACGAAGCGTGCGGGCTAGAGTTACGACCCTCTCTCTCTTTCTTCTTCTAAATCTCTCCTTTAGCTCCGTGAGGAGCAGGGTTCGCTATTTGTTGGGGGTGACTGGGAGCGGTGGGCACTCGCTCTGACAGAGTAATACGCCGTGACTAGCCGAGCTTGTCGTGCTACTTAGCGCTTTTTCCCGGAGAGTAATGAGGGTGCGAAAAGAGGGGCTCTGTGCTCGTTGTAAAGGCCTGGGCCAAGCCTAGCGCTGAGATTAGCCAATTCAGAGCCAAAAATGAAAAAAAAAGCTTTGCATTTAGAGTAGATTGCAGAGAGCTTGGCTACGGACAGCAGAGAGAGCGAATCCATAAAAATGCAAGACCAAAGAAAAAGTGTCTAAATGATTTAGCTATTTGTCTATATTTGTACAAATGACAGCATCCTGTTTGTTTCGGTTTCTAGCATCATATTAGTTGACAAACCAGACTCACAGACATTTATGATATTAAAATACACCAAAGAGCACATTACTATTTTTCTTGGCCGTTTAATCTCGCATCCACACAAAACCAGAAGCACCGCACAAAAAGTTGAGGTTTGCATTATTGCAGTATAGGCCCAGAGTAGCTGCTGCTGCACAGAAAAGTGGTTCACTTCTGTTTTACGACTTTTATGAGGTAATGAAACTAATGAGCTGATGCCCAACCCCCTCCATTTCCACCACGTTGACTGTGTGTCTGTCAGGAGCAGCTCTGAGTCCAAATGGCAGCCATCAAACCCGTACAAACCGTAGAGCCAATTCTCAATCATTTATTAGCATGCAACATGCCTAAAATATTACTTTATTTTAATA
Source organism: Oxygymnocypris stewartii (assembly GCA_003573665.1). Taxonomy (NCBI): domain Eukaryota; kingdom Metazoa; phylum Chordata; class Actinopteri; order Cypriniformes; family Cyprinidae; genus Oxygymnocypris; species Oxygymnocypris stewartii. Next base: position 52,559 of record QVTF01021688.1, on the reverse strand, counting down.
ATGATATTATATACTTTAATTTTATATTGTATAATTTTAAAATATTAAATAATTGTTTTAATTATTATTATAAGCAAAAGGTGTTCTTCATTAACATGATAAAATAACGGTCATGTACAGCACAGAGAGGAATATTGCTTTTATAAAGAGTCAAATCTATCCATTTTATAATGTTTCATCATCATGTAATCATTTTGCATGCACTTTCATTGCATGACTAAAACGATTCAACAATAACAATGGGTCGATAATAGCCCAAAACTGAATCGATACACAAAACCACGAGGGCAAGACGAAGCCCAGCTAAATACGCCAGGTAAATCACACCCTTCATCAAAACATAAGTAAATGAGCCGTAGACTCATTCCCAACCCTCATTGAGTCACATCAGCAGATCGGCCTTGTGCCAATTACAGACCAGGAACTGCTGGATATTAGAAAGTGACACATATTTATCAAAACCGGATGAGCAAATGAGTTCATGCTGATTTATACAGTAATATATTTACTGGAGATGGTGGGAATATATCGACTGATATTACTGGTGGCTAACAGATTCCTATTTACAGTTATTAATTTGGCAGATACTTTAAATTAAAAAGGCAATTGACAATTTAATTAATTGACAATTAATTCAAACAAAAGATCACAAACATATCACATTTTTGGGGTACCAGAACAAGCATAACAGACGATGATATATAATTTACAGATGTACATGTAAATGTTCAGATTTAAGTGTATGAGACATAATTTCACCATTAGCAATAATTAAAAGAAAATATCAAGAAAAATGTTTTACGGACTATGAAAGTGTTATAAATAATAATATAAATAATGTTTTATTTTTTTATAAAATATCTAGAAAATGTATAGAACTACAATAAATAAACAAACAAACAAAAAATCCTTTCAAAATGCACAGTAGTTACTTAGTCAATTAAGTAATAAAATAATATATATTTTTATATTTTTGATAGAATATCCTGACACAATGGTCAACGGACTGACCAATCAGTATTCCATAGAGTTGTGTAATAAATACATATACATAGAGGCGTGAAAGTGTCTGAGACACAATTATTTACAGAGAAACCCAAATTACTGGCTACAAAGCCAAACGCATGGCCAATACATACATACACATGTGTGAAGTGACGACAGGGGCCAGACAGTGTTTTGTCCTTATCAGCTCCTGCCTGCCCATTGACCCAGCAGCAGACAGACCTGACCAAAACGCACACACACACGCACACACGCAAACACCCGCCGTGCCGCATACATTACTGCTGACACTCCACATTTAATTATGCTGCTGTCAGCCGCAGCCCCTATCCTCAAATTCATTTTAATAAACTTTCTCTATGGCTCCGTTTTTTTCTAACCACTCTCTCTCTCTCTCTCTCTCACCTCCTCTCTCTCTCTCTTTCTCTCTCTCAAGGTTAGTGCTCATGGAGTCACCTTCAGTGTCGGCCCCTAGGGCTATCACATACAACACACACACACACACACACACACACACACACACACACACACACACTGTCTCCAACCTTCTCTCTCGCAAATACACTTGCATGTAAAATTATCAGAGAGTCTGATAATAATTGACAAACAACCAGGCCATTCACATTTTTATAAAACACAATTTTATAATTCAACGTCCCCACATTTTCTGGCCATTTTCTAGTTGTTCATGATCACTGGATTTAAATAAACAGTCAATTAGTCAATGAACTAATGAAATGTACATGCATACTAATCCTAATAACTACACTTGCATTTGCTTCTGAAGACATGTGTAAGTGTATTTCACACTTTGTGCATCACAGTGATGTAAACCCACTGCTGAATGTAAATTGGAACGGTATGTGAGGCTTTAAGACACTGCTCATGTTTACAGCTATATACATGCATAAGCTACTTAAATATCTCACAAGCATAATTACATAATTATTAAACAAACTGTATTGTTGTAAAAATGAAAGTGAAAACAATACTGTGTATTTTATTATACATTTGCATCGTTGGTTGAGAATAAAACAAATTTAAGCATTTATAAATGAGGTAAGGAACAAATGAAAGTATTAAAGCTCAATACATCAGTTTCATTCATTCAATATCTAGTGGCTCTAAGTGCAGTGTGTGTTGAGAGGTTTTGGTGAACTGCTCCTAATGATTGAGATTAGTCTATTACAGCTGTGACCTTTCTCTGCTTGTAGACCCTCTAATAGCAAAAAGGGCCTCACCCTAAAACAGACATTAAGAGCAGCAGAGGAAATGTATTCTTTCATTAAAAACATCTTGCATTATTAATTCTGCTTAATATATTCAGCATGCAACCTTTGCCATCTCTGCCGTCTATTTGTCATGGGACAAGGAGAGATTAGAGAATGACAGAATATAATTGGACGGATTGGAGAGATTAAATCTCAGAGGAAGAGCGTATTAATGAATTAAGAGTGATTATATATATATACCCACACACACTTTTTAAATGAATAAATAAGTAATGCATGACAAATTAGTAAAACAATGAATTCTGTGAAAGTAGACTGCCTCTAAAAGTAGATTATAATGTGAACTTTCAAACATCATTCAAACAAGTTTGTCAATCTAATGTATTAGAATTAAATCGAATTGATCTTGGTAACAACATAGTACTTTGAGATATTGTGGCATAATGAATAATCATATCCACATTGCACAGTATTTTTATTTATTTTTTTCAATAAAAAAATAATATATATATTACTAGAGAAACTCACGCCTGAAATCAAACACTCCCCTTCTCCTTTCATAGTATGAAAGGCGGGACTGAAAAGTGTCATTCTGCCAATTCAGCAAACTATGAACTCCAGACTGTAGAGGACATTTAGGTCGAAGTCTCTGCCCAGTCTTAGTGTGAATGTAAATACCGGTTTGGCGTGACGGATTCCAGACCTGTTCTCCAGCGTGCCCCTTTCATCCCGATACAGACGGCATGTCCCGATGGATTCCACACCTCTTTTATCCTTTCATATCAAAGCGCATCATCTCTCCTTTCATACCACACTCAATAACCATCAGTGCTCCACTAATGAACAGGTGGTTTGTACCTTAAAAACGACAAATAGTGAATAAAAGTGCCATCAGACTCCTACTGACAAATCGGACAAGACCTGTGGATTTAAAACAGTCTGCACGAACATGATGCAGAAGAGGTGGTTTGGAATGTAACGAGTATATCTGGGTTTCATCAACCCCCGTTTCATCCTGCGCTGAAGGGTAATTAATTTACACTGGAGAGATCACCTAAGCTCTTGTGAGTCACTGTGCCTGAGAGCTTTGCAGTGAAGAGACAATGAAGCCAAAGCCTGATTTTGACTCAAGTTATTGGATTGACTAACTACAGCAATTTAGTGATGAATAGGACCAATGCTACATTTTATTCAACAAGGGAAATCATGGCAATTGATGTCAGATTTTCAAATTTGAAAGTATCTTAGTTCTCAATTAGTTCTCAATTTTCCAAGGTGTCCTTCCAGAGCCACCATTTCTATGTTGGAAACAGTGGTTTGAATTCCCGCAGGACTTTCAGTGCGGGTGCACAAGGGAAGATATTGATGCACAGAAAGTGGGAGAATGAAATGACTCACAGGACAACCGAAAAACAACACAATTTAAAAAGAAAATAAAAATTTCAACAGTTTACTGGCACAGTTTTGGGTATTCTCAATGTATTATTATTTATGTCAATTGTAGCCAACGCTACAGGTAAGCATTTTCCAATGCAACAGGATGAGGCCTGAAGAGTTGTGTGTGGGGGGAATTGGAAAAAACGTAGCCTATGGTACCAGATAGAACAGAGACAAAATCTTATGGGAGGGAAACTGAAAATCCACATATACTACCTGCCAGCTTTTATGACGGGATGGGGACAAAACGTGAGTTATGTGTAGGAATGAGACAAAATTATATATTTTTTTTTTTGCAGGACAGAATTATGCGGGAGCAGGAAATAACCTTGTAGGATTGGGACAGAATCTTGTGGGAATGGGACAGAATCAGGCAGGAGTGGGAAATACTCTTTTTGGAGCGGGACATATTCTTTCAGGAGTGGGACAGAATCTTGCAGGAGTGGGGTAAAATCTTATGGGAGAGGAAAAATGATCTTGAGGGAATAGGGAAAAATCTGGCAAGAGTGGAACAGAATCTTGTGGGAGATAACATAGTGGGACTGTGACAGAATTTGTGGGAGTGGGACTAAAAAAAATCATCCCACACAGACCTTTACATAGAATGGCACCAGCAGGTTAGTGGAAAAGGGGAAGGCTTTTCCACCATTAGATGCTGGGATATCCCATACTGTGAACTGAATGCATGTCTGAATGCATGTGTTCCTGTGGCTCAGTGGTAAAGCATTGCGTTAGCAGCACAAAAGGTCGTGGGTTCGATTCCCAGGGAACACACAAAGTGTCTGCTAAATGCATAAATGTAAATGTCTACTTCCTAGAATGATATTTAGGACCAAAAAGGTGCTGGTGAGAATGTCAAAGTCCAAACTATATATCTTTGTCCAAAATCGGAGTACGATATTCAGGAACCCAAAGACACACTTGGTTTTGTTCTGTAACACACACATATTGAGTTACTGCACCTGTGTACTTGGTAAAAGTGTGTGTATGCTGAGGACAAAATAAATAGTATTTAAGTCTTCATGTCTCTTTAGAGAGGACTGCAAAAAGCCCATTACTGAGAGTCTTAACCCTGCTCCGTCTTTCCCCTCAGGCTCTGTCTGACTTCCTCTCGCTTTCCTTTCTCCTCATCCCTCCATCCAGACGTCCTTTTGTCTTCATTTAGTCAAGTCAACCTTGTCCTGACCTCACCAAACAAGGGACAAAAGCCTGGTTGCAGAGCCCAGGTAACTTCCTGCCAAATTAGCATGCCATTTATCTCAGAATAAACCTGAAAGGCAACCAATCTGAATGAAGGGGAGGTTGTTTTTTCTCTCTGTTTGTTGGCCATTGATTCTTGAAAACTGAGGGGTTCTCAACTCAAAATATAGATATGGGGTTCTCAAATCTGGCCCTTGAGATCCATTTTCCTGCCGAGTTTATCTCCAACCTTGATTAAACTCACCTGCTTGTAACTTTCTAGTGATCCTGAAGACCATGATTAGCTAGTTCAGGTGTGTTTGATTAGGGTCGGAGCTAAACTCTACATGAAAATGTATCTCGCGGACCAGAGCTGAGAACCCCTGATATATATTGTGCATATCACACACTAAATGCAGAAGCCATTTGCAGTACACTGTCTAAAAATAATCGTTAAAATGATTTTGGACTTTTGGCTTATGGTTAACAAAAAAAAAAAAAAAAAAATGTATAAGCTTAAATGTATAAATACACGGTAACAAGGACACCTCATAATAAAAGTAACTTTTTAAAGGTTTCGTTGTTACTAGGGGTGGAACGGTTCAACTTTTTCATGGTTCGGTTTGTGTTACAGTTTTAGAGTCACGGTTTCGGAACGGTTCGGTATGTTTAGGGAAAAGCTATACTGTCAAATAAAAATAAAGAAAATAAGAATAATCTATCTAACTACAAGAAACAGCACAAATAAATACAATAGAGTAAATATACAAGTAAAATAAACAGTGATTTTCAGGTTTTTTTTAGGTAGGTCTATAGCATTAGTTTTTAGGTACAGAAATTGAATAAAGTAATCAAATGTAAAACAGCATTGCATATTTGACTGTATAAATGAAAGAAGAATCTTTATTAAAGTTACAAAAGCGATTCAATCAAGAGCAGTGAGTGATTTCTTTGTTGTTGCTGTTTGATTAATATTAATAAAGTGCTGTCACTTTAAGAGAATGCACTGATCCAGTGCACTGATACTGTATGTTCAGCCGGCTATGTTTGCAATAGGATATTTACCAAGACGGCATTTTGACATAACTTTTTGTGTGAATTTGTCCATTAAAACACAATACTTCAAAGAGAGCTTAATAGAGGCGCGGGTTTGCGCATTACTGATGAGCGCACGCACAAATATTCTCACAGCATGCGTGAGCTCACGTCCTCTGTAGGGTTGGGTACCATTCGCATTTGAACTGTTTATTGGAATTTTTTGCATATAATTATGCATCATTTTTTTGTTATTATAATAGTAAGTACATGCAACGTGCATCAATGACACCATAACATAAAGTGTTACCGATTTCACTATACAAGTCATTAGTATATAAAACAGGAAGGGGTGGTGGGGATTTTACAGTACACTGCAGGGATGCTCACTCTCTCTCAGCTAAACAAACTCATTAAAAGTGTCTTGGTAGGAGTCTGGGGCTGCTGTCTCCTGCTGCCCCTTCCCTCCAATTAAGGCAGTAATCACTGTCAATGCACTGACTTTACCTTCAAATTACACCCTCACCTCTGCCTCTCATGCTCTAGCACGCGTGCATGTGACCGTCACGTGAAAATAAACACACCTCCACATAATTGAGCTGAAATAGTGTGTGTCAACCTCTGCAAAGGGAGACTGAAAGCTCACGGTTCTCGTCTCTCTTTGAATTCTGTGAAAAGCTGTTGTTCCGTGCATCAGTGGAACTCCGAACAGTGTGAGAGACATATCGAGGAATACATTGTCAGGCAAATTCACTAAACATTTCCGCAAAAATGGCATTCCACTGCAAAAACCTGTTTCTTATTCACTACGCTTCCACAATACAGTTTAGCCAGTCAGTAAATGCGCAAGAATAGCACAGCGCTGTATTTAAATGAAGTCACTGTCATTCTTTTCAGCGCAAACAGTAAGCACGCCTTCATTCTATGTAAATTAGGCTCATTATACATTGCACCCCACAAAACTCAGCACTATTTGCCAGCTGCAATTAATGTTGTGCCATTACCGCCCACAGAAAGCAGGCGGCAAATGGAATTTCATTTAAAAGAGATGTTTGCATACAGTTTCTACTGATCATGACAGCAGTTATTCATCAAATGATGGTGAAGAGCATTATTTACGGCATACATTCAGACAAGTACAAGTGTAGTCAAGTACTCTTTCAGTATTCTAAAGAGCCAAATAAAGTGTCTGGATCGCAGTGGTGTAGCAGTGCAGTCCTAGTACCCTGCTCACATTCTTAGGATACAAGTGCTCAAATGGGAAAATATAATATTGAATTGAAGTGGAAGTAGTGGAAACTGGCCCACTTCGATGAAACCAAGTAATAGCATGGCAAGATTTATCAAAACAAATAAATAATCTTACATATTGATTTGTGGTGATCAAATGGAAAATACAAATATCTGACCAGCAACATATCCATTTCACTTCTCTCTCCAACAGTTCCCTTTCTAGTATCTGAATCTAATCTGAGTGATAAAAGCCAGGAATGTTTATAGCTAAATGATGCTTGGTCCACTTGTCCAATAAAGACTATTTCAAGTCAACATAATATAAAATTTAACTCTATTTGATTTTCAAATGCATGTTATAGATCTTATTGTAAACAATTAATTCATGTATATGTTTACATTTCTCAAAATCCAACCAACAACCAAATCCACACCCTACATATTTTATTTTTCGATAATCAGTCATACTCTGATCTATGCTACAATATGGAAGAAAATATATGTTGCCACTTCCATTTAATCATGACTGTAATACTGAAGAAACATAACAGTACTGGACATTGCTAGCGACACTGAAGTCATGGGTTTGGTTACCAGAAAACATGAATGCCTGCAAAAAGTATACTTTGAATGCAGAATAAGTTGGATACAAATATCTACAAAATAAATAAATGTTTAGAAAAGCAGAACATAGTCTCACATACTGCACATAAAAGCAACAAACTGTAGAAAAATGTGTATGTACACACACTCTTTACATAATCTCCCCATGCTGGAAGGAGGTCGACCCAACTGCGGCTGAAAACACCATATATTTTAAAAGTCAAGGTAACGGCGTGTGTCCCGAAGCCTGAGAGAGCCCGCTGTTTACCACGATGTTTAATGGATGACCCGTCTGGAGGAGCAGTGGAGGGAATAGAGACAGACCCGTGAACACAAATAATGACAGCGCAGCCGTGTGAGGGGGACATCAATTACAACCCTATTCTTTTCATTTGTTTACAGTGTCTTGATATATTAATAGAGATGGTTTTCTGGAAATTACAGGGGTACGTTTAATGAAAGTGAGCCCGACCACAGAAATGTGCCGACAGGTGGGACAAGATCTGTCATCATAAAAAGTGCTCCTGAAACATTGGAAATTATATCCAATAGTAAAAACTGCTGCCTGTAAAGCACCTTCAAGAACAAGAAATTCTTGGTTAAGATCAAGAGTGTCCAATCCTGGTCCCAACATACCTGCGTAGAAGTTTCTACTGATCCTGAAGCCCTTGATTACCTTTACCCAGGTGTGTATAATTGGGTTGAAGATAAACTTTACAGGACATTGACCCTCCAGGACCAGGATTGTATACCCCTGGTTAAGATCCATGACTCGGAGACTAGATGTATCATGGTTGAGACAGAACTAACCCAGACTTTCAATTTCAAATTAACTTAAGTATGTTTCCTGATGGCACTGGATTCTACTGAATCCAGATGCACACCAAACTGTCTAGTTTTAATGCAATATAAATGTTTTATGAAATTAATGAGCATTATCAGGGCTGCAGCAAAATGGTCCCATGAGCTTTCACACTTTCACCAAATATATGCATTGAATCTGGTTTCACACCAAAATGTCTAGCATGAATGCGCTATTGATTTGTTGCATGTGATTTTATGTGCGATTCACTCCAGATTCACACCAAGATTTTGTAAATGCGTTTAATGTGATTTCATGTGCAATTCACACTTTTACTAAATGTGGCCTATTGCATTTACATTTATGCATTTAGCAGACGCTTTTAACCAAAGTGACTTACAATGCATTCAGGCCATACATTTTTTTATCAGTATGTGTGTTCCCTAGGAATTGAACCCACAACCTTTTGCGCTGCTAACACAATGTTCTACCACTGAGCCACAAGAACACTTTAAAATGCAATGAATGCAATATAAATATGTATTTTATGTGATTTCTTGTGTGATAGTAAGGCTCCATCATGGTTCTCAAGAACTTTCCCACTTTGACCAAATATATGCTGTTAAATTCAGATTCACACCAAAATGTCTAAATGCGATATTCACTATACAGGTGCATCTCAATAAATTAGAATGTCGTGGAAAAGTTCATTTCAGTAATTCAACTCAAATTGTGAAACTTGTGTATTAAATTAATTCAATGCACACAGACTGAAGTAGTTGAAGTCTTTGGTTCTTTTAATTGGGATGATTTTGGCTCACATTTAACAAAAACCCACCAATTCACCATCTCAACAAATTAGAATATGGTGACATGCCAATCAGCTAATCAACTCAAAACACCTGCAAAGGTTTCCTGAGTCTTCAAAATGGTCTTTCAGTTTGGTTCAGTAGGCTACACAATCATGGAGAAGACTGCTGATCTGACAGTTGTCCAGAAGACAATCATTGACACCCTTCACAAGGAGGGTAAGCCACAAACATTCATTGCCAAAGAAGCTGGCTGTTCACAGAGTGCTGTATCCAAGCATGTTAACAGAAAGTTGAGTGGAAGAAAAAGATGCACAACCAACCGAGAGAACCGCAGCCTTATGAGGATTGTCAAGCAAAATCGATTCAAGAATTTGGGTGAACTTCACCAGGAATGGACTGAGGCTGGGGCAAAGGCATCAAGAGCCACCACACACAGACGTGTCAAGGAATTTGGCTACAGTTGTCATCAGAGGCGTCTTACCTGGGCTAAGGAGAAGAAATGGACTGTTGACCAGTGGTCCAAAGTCCTCTTTTCAGATGAGTGCAAGTTTTTTATTTCATTTGGAAACCAAGGTCCTAGAGTCTGGATGAAGGGTGGAGAAGCTCATAGCCCAAGTTGCTTGAAGTCCAGTGTTAAGTTTCCACAGTCTGTGATGATTTGGGGTGCAATGTCATCTGCTGGTGTTGGTCCATTGTCTTTTTTGAAAACCAACGTCACTGCACCCGTTTATCAAGAAAATTTGGAGCACTTCATGCTTCCTTCTGCTGACCAGCTTTTAAAGATGCTGATTTCATTTTCCAGCAGGATTTGGCACCTGCCCACACGGCCAAAAGCACCAAAAGTTGGTTAAATGACCATGGTGTTGGTGTGCTTGACTGACCAGCAAACTCACCAGACCTGAAGCCCATAGAGAATCTACGGGTTATTGTTAAGAGGAAAATGAGAAACAAGAGACCAAAAAATGCAGATGAGCTGAAGGCCACTGTTAAAGAAACTGGGCTTCCACACCACCTCAGCAGTGCCACAAACTGATCACCTCCATGCCATGCCGAATTGAGGCAGTAATTAAAGCAAAAGGAGCCCCCTACCAAGTATTGAGTACATATACAGTAAATGAACATAATTTCCAGAAGGCCAACAATTCACAAAAAATGTTTTTTTTTATTGGTCTTATGAAATATTATAATTTGTTGAGATGGTGAATTGGTGGGTTTTTGTTAAATGTTTGATCCAAAATAATCCCAATTAAAAGAACCAAAGACTTAAACTACTTCAGTCTGCGTGCATTGAATTTATTTAATACACGAGTTTCACAATTTGAGTTGAATTACTGAAATAAATGAACTTTTCCACGACATTCTAATTTATTGAGAAGCACCTGTATGTGGTCAATTAATTCCAGATTCACACCAAAATATCTACTGTGAATGTGATATAAACATGTTTCTTATGATTTAATTCACACTTTCACAAACTGTAGTCTACTGAATCCAGATTCAAATCAAAATTTCAAAGTGTGAATGCAATAAAAAAATGTAAGTGTTTCATGTGATTTCGTGTGTGTGATAGCAGGGCCCCATCATGGCCCTCTAAGCCACCCCTAGTGACAAAGCTTTATACTCCATTAACAACCAAGGGGAATTATGGAAACACATTTTGCTAGGATAAGCTTAGTGGTCTACATGAATCTTGAGCATTCGAATGTGGATTGCCATGCTAATAATTAACATTTAAACAGTTTTCTAATATTAAAGTCATTCTTCATATCATGCCAACCACTCAGCTGTACTGGCTGAAGGGGCTAGAGTTACACTGGTGTTCAACTTGTATGTCTGCACTCTATACACCAAGGGGTCCAGGTGTTCTGCTTGTGGTGTATGATCTGAGGGGCCAGGGGGCCTAGCGGTCAGTTTTCACTACATGCAGCAAGGTCCCTGGGTGTTTAACTGCCTTTTGTGGTCTCGAGCAGCATGTCTTGGTGTCTTAGAGGCCCCAGATCACTGGCATGGGCCATAATGCAGCTCACATTGTGCCTCACAGTAGATAGACTTTGAGAGTTAGCAATAGCTAGTTTGTAAAGGCGTAGTTTTCCCCAAACAGAGTGTGTTCCAGGCATCAGCTAACGTGTGTTAGCGAGGATAATGAGGTGTGACAGAGCATGCAGAGAGACTAATGGCCTGTGAAGTCGTTAGAGCCCTTTCACACACACAAACACACACCGTTTCAAGTGTTTTTTTTGAGAAAGCTCGGGAATTGAGTGCTGTGTGCGACGTAAGCAGAGGGACGACTGCAAAATCTAAACAGTGTTCCCGTATCACACATTTCACATCTGAGTGACTCAGCAGTGCACTGTGGGTAATTTCATAGACTCCCTTCTCACAATGACACTGACTTTTAGCAAAGCAGTAGATCTTTCTTTTTTCCCCAACGTCTCAGTCGGTCCATCCGTCTCTGAACTGTGACTGATCTGGTGGAGAGAACAGGGTCAGGCTGAAAAATGACCCAACACCACGCCATCCATCCATCAGGACTGAATCATGAGGACGGGGAGAGAAAGACGGGCAGAAAAGGAGAAGACGAGCAAGGCCTGGATGAACTAGACTCATCTCCTCAATCATTACCAAAAAGACCCACACATCTTAGCAAGAGCAGTCAATTGATTCAAAGTTTGAATGGGATTTGATATGCATATTCATTACACACACACACATATATATATATATATATACATTATATACATCAATAGTTGCTTAGAAAAGACACACAAAAAAAGGTCAAATACATTAGCCTAAATTATTTTGGCAGATAAGGAAAACCATTGAATAGGCATTACAAAGAGTCGTTAAAAGTCCATATATTGTTGTTGTTCCGTATTAGAGAACATACAGTAATTATATTATTGGCATACGGTCCAGATAAATCAATTTAGCAAACAAGTTATCAATGTGTTCGAGAAGCCCTTCACAAGGACACGCTTGTGTATACCATCAGTGTTATTTTTTAATAAATAAACAATTTTCAACCAAATAAAATGTGTATGTTAGTAAAGCATATGCACATTCAAAAATAAACCAACTGTAGCTGCCATATTGAGTTTTATGATTTCTCTGGTTCATTGATTTGGGCATTCTCCCCTTATAATATTTCTGGTGACATCAAAAGTAGCAAACAGGACAAAGTTTACACCAAGTCTTAACATCTACAATAATATAATTAAATGTTTGTGATATGTATATTTGTTTGGAGAAGCAAGCAAACAAACAAGCATTTGAAAAAAAAAAATATACAATAATAATAATAATGAGTAATATTTTACATTTTATTAAAAAAAAAAAAAATTATTCAAATAAATAATTCTGCTAGAATTATGACTACTTTTGAGGGCATTGACAAAACCTACTGTATTATAAAAGTAACATTTGTAATATACATATTTGCTTGCAATAATAATAATAATAATAATAATAATAATAAATGAAAAATTATGTTAGAACTATGACTACTTTTGAATGGTTGTTGATCTGTGATTTTTTCCCAACTAAGAAACTATTTTTAAGCAAAAAAGGAAAGAAAAATGCATGTCAAAAGTATCAAACAGGGAAAATATTCATAGTTTTTAAGAGCTTAAAATAAGAAGAAAATGTTAGAATAACAAAAAATTTTATCACATACATTTCATTTCATTATATTATAGCGTGTGTGTGTGCGTGTGTGTGTGTGTGTGTGTGTGCGCGTGTGTGTGTGTGTGCGTGTGTGTGTGTGTGTGTGTGTGTGTGTTATAATCTAATGAAACATATGTGATAAACATTTAAATGACTATTTTTGCATGCCTTTTAATCAAGCAGATCTTTGCAGTCAGAAGGTGTATAACTATCAAATCCTGAAACTTGACCTCTTGCATTTATATACATTTATTAACATGTAAAACATTCTGCATTGTTTGTGCTCCCATAGCAATGTGCTAGTATTTTTTCTAAGCAAATAGACATACTTTAAAGGTGGGAACTGAGCCATACCTGCAGACCAGAATAGCAAAGACAATATTTTAAAGCGGGTAAAAGCAAAAAACGGTGTAGAAATGACCTAGAACACCCTAGCAACTGCATAGCACAACCTGGCAACCATCCACTTCATCTTATCATAGTTAAAACAACAAGCTCCACTCATTTTCTTCAGATAACTAAAACAATTTATTTTATTGCTGTAAAGAGAATGATCTTTGTCGTTCATTATTCATTATCTTTAACCAGAACGTTTTATTAATAAAAATACATTTTTGTGAAATCTTCAACCACAGATCAATTCTTTTTTTTCACCCCTTGAACAAACGCAGTGGTGCTATCAGATAAAGCTTCCTCCAACCCCGCTGATCTTTCATGTAAATTCTCCTCTAGCAGTGTTAAAAGCGAACGCGCTCTTGATTAGACAGTGGGAATGTAAGTGAAGGGTTGTGATTCACTGATCAGACGCCAAGTGTGTTATCACGTTAGCCGAGCCTGTAAAACCCGGATAATGAAATGTCAGAGGAACAGGAGATTGTTGCTTCACGAGCCGCCCACCTTCCCCAGATGAATTATGACATATTACACACATTACCCGCAATTAAAAAAGCCTTGGATTGGGCAGGACAGCTTCTATCAGTGCCTCCATCTCCCCCACTCTCTCTTTCTGCTCGTTTAGTCTTGAGCGTCTGATGGCGGGAGAGTAATTTGATTAACCTTTGTGCTGATGAATCTAACATAGTCTGTCTTTTTCTAATAAGGAATTAAACTCGTATCCACTCACACACAGAGGTCAACAGGAATGGTTTAAACAAAGAGAATAGCGATGTAATATATATTGGGATTGCTCAGAATAGCATCCTTGTATCTGTGCAGTCTGCATACTATGTACAGCAGGCGTCCCCAGCCTTAACAACTAGATGCATCTATGTGTGTACCAGTGGGGATTTCTGCAAGGGAAGCTCGGCTTCCCCTATAATGTCCAAAAAAATGAATGGTCATATATGTACTATTGTGTTAACATTTTATTGACTAAAAATGCGATAGAACACGTTAATCGCGAAGACGAGCTCGTTCAGAATCAGCTACATATAGCAGGTCGGCTGACTCGACTCGAGTGCATTTCCCTGTTGAAGCCTAGCGTCTGTGGACTTCAATGGGGCTGATATGAGCAGTTTTATTCAGTGTTTCGAAACTAGACGGTCACTGGATAAATGCTTCAATCATGTCCCGCCCACGGACGCTCAGCGTCTCTGGGGGTGAATGGAGGAGTAGCCTGGACTCCGGGCTTCTGCGTGATGATTGGAGGGTCTGTCGAAAGACTGCATCTCCTTTTGATTGACAGCGATTTTGTACTATAAAAACTCGCTGCAGCTATTCGAGCTCAGTCCCATCGCGGATTTAGCCAGTGTAGTCGAAAGACAAACTGCAGCAACCTATTTCTTGGTATTTGCTTGGCGAAATTGCTAGCCAATTTTCATCATACATTTCACACAATAATACGCCACATCCCTTGTTTCAGTTTAACCTAATTCCCACATTTCCTCCGTTGAGTTTAATATCTTTTGTAGATCGTTTGTTCATTCATTCATTCATACAGTAGGCTAGAGCTTTTTCTTGAAGAGGAACGTAGGGCAGAATTTACGTATAAATAAATGGACAATTTTTATGTTGGCAGAAAATTAGCTTCTGAAAGAAGTCTCTTCTGCTCACCAAGGCCGCATTTATATGATTAATAACACAGTAAAAACAGTAATATTGTATAATAGCATTATAATTTGAAATACCTGCTTTCTAAATTTATGTTTTAAAATGTTATTTATTCCTGTGACACAATGCTGCATTTATAGCATAATTATACTCCAGTCTTCAGTGTCTTAAAGTTACTATATTTTGACAGACATTTTTCAACAGAGGAATGCATTTCATAACGATGTACTAACAAATAAGTATCTATTTAATCTCTTGCATACTGCATACTATTTATTTATTTATTTAGTAGTACTATTATAGTTTGCACTATGTTTTATGAAAAGAATGGTGTCAGATTTACTATTTTCTCTCACAAATAATTACAAAGAAAAGGCAAGTAACACTGAATTTAATGCAAAATTCTAAATAACTGTACAATTTAATTTTTACATTTTCAATGACAACGGTATTGTTTTGTAAAACGTATTCCAGTAATCTTTGTTTTGCAGGTGCAGATATTATTATCGGTATCGGTAATTAAAAAAGAACAATTTGCTGATACAATTATATTAAAGCATTTAAAAACATATTTTGTCAGAGCCCTTGTTATTCTTAATTTTGACATACATTTTTATTTTTACACAAGATATATATATATATCAGTTCAAAATATCAGTAATCTGTCTACTTGATCTGTAATAATCGGTATCAGCCCTGAAAAACACATATTAGTCGACCCATACTTTGAACAATAATTCCAGACATAGCTGTGGTCTTTATAAAACACTTTTACACTGCATGATAATGTTTAGATTTTCACATTGTCTGAAGAAAATGAGTGCTGGTAAAATGCACCAACAGAGATGTTGTTGGAAGTTGCTTACCCAAGTTAAAAGAATCTATGCATCTATGAACTGCGTTTTGCATTTGCAATGCAAATTTTGTAAAAAATA
The DNA here is from genome assembly GCA_003573665.1 of Oxygymnocypris stewartii. Classification (NCBI taxonomy): domain Eukaryota; kingdom Metazoa; phylum Chordata; class Actinopteri; order Cypriniformes; family Cyprinidae; genus Oxygymnocypris; species Oxygymnocypris stewartii. The sequence continues at coordinate 36,574 of QVTF01021688.1, read as the reverse complement.
TGGGAATTGCTGAATAAAATCACCTTTTACAATTTCATGATACAGCCACATGCAGTACTAAATGGCACCAGGCAGCTTCACGAGCATTTAGTTTGAAAATGTAAATGAAAGCCTGTGTGAAGCTGCACTGGGAATGAGGCGGGTCTGCAGTGAGTATAAAAACCCAGCCCAGTGCTTTTAATTAGTTTAATTGCCCCGCTCAGAGCTGCTGCCAAGACCGAGCGACACTGCCGTCCAGCAGTCAAGACATCACATCACACCACACCATTCAACACAAACATACAACACACACAGATGTGTTTGTGTGCGTGTTTTAGCCAGCAGGCAGAGCCGGTTCTCAGATTAAGCTGTCAACTGGAGATAAAGCAATTGCGCATCTATCAGCCATATTTCACACACAACACTCTGAGCGCGCACATGTGTGTGCACACAAACACACAGATTCACAGCTGGGCTCGAAACACATCCTAAACAGTTATCGTCTCTGTTAGCACTGTGTCAGGCAGCGTGTCAACACACAGAACACACACAGACCCCGGGCAGAAAGTGATGGTGAAGTAGTCACAGCGAGAGGTGGATAAAGAGCAGCCACCTCCCTCAGGGCTTCAACACCCTCGTACACACCGGAAAACAGCGACAGCACATCTGGATCTGTCTGTACGGTGTCTCTTTCTGCTCCCCTTTACACCTGGCAGGGTGTGTTTAGAGAGCGCGGATCCAGAAAAATAGTGTTATTCTTGTTTCATACAAGGTGAAATGACTTTAAGGTGTGAATGCTGATTTTACTTAATGGTTTCTGAATTAACAAGAATATTGAGTGAAAAATAATTTAGAGTGGAGCTTAATTTTGTGATTGGATTGGATCACAGAAACAATACTATGATATTACTGGTTGATATTAGCCTCGGCTACATGAGCAAAAAAATACACAGTTAAAATTGTAAAATTTTTATGAATGATTGAGGTATTTTCCTTTGGAATGATATTGCGTTTAAGTCACATCAGAATGATCGTATTTATCAGTGAGAAAATATGTTATACTCAACGGATGCAGCTTTTCATGATGTCCTCAACATTTCTCCTTCACTCAGCGGTGTGTGTTACTCTCTTTCACACACACGTGTGTTGATCTCTAATTACTTGAGATGCTGTAATGTCGCATTATCTTAAGAGTCCACAGGTGAGCGTACTTAGAGAACTGAGCTAATGAGATTAACACACACACACACACACACACACACACACACACACACACACACACACACACACACACAGGCTAATCTGATTCTGCAGTAGTGTTGATGAATAGGAAGGAGGGATTTTGAAGGGTGGAGAGCTGATGAAGTCGAGTGCCGAATGAAGGTAAAAAAACAACAACTTTTGAACAGGATGACTATGGTGATGGTGATGAAGATTTAAATTATTATTATTAAAAAGCTATTGGGGATGTCTTCAACTAAATAATTAAATATATAAACAACCACAAAACTAAATGAAACTAAACAAACACCAAACAAACCAAAACAACACAATACAACAATACAAACAAAACAACACACACCAAACAAACCAAAACAACACAACAATGCAAACATAACAAACCAAAACACACCAAACAAACCAAAACAACACAATACAACAATACAAACATAACAAAACAAAACACAACAAACAAACCAAAACAACACAATACAAACATAACAAAACAAAACAAAACACACCAAACAAACCAAAACAACACAATACAACAATATAAACATAAAACAAAACAAAACAAATCACACCAAACAAACCAAAACAACACACAAAAATGGCTTCCCTTAAAACTAAACTAAACTTAAAACAAAGCAAAGCAAAACAAAGCAAAACAAAGCAAAACAAAAAAACACCTATGATGCATATCTTTGGACTGTGGTAGAAATTAAATTGCATTTTTAATGTATGCCATTAGAAGGGTAGAATCAGGGCTCAAATTGAGGTGGATGGATGGAGGGGGCGGGGGGGGGGGGTGGCATCCCCCTGGTCGAAAGAAATGACAAAAAGAATCACCCATGTAAAAACACCATCCCCCCTTAACATCCCCTTTGGATAATTAATTGTGTGTATTATGTAAAATGTATCATGCACATGAAATGTTCAAATAACAATATTAAATAACAAATAATTATTAAATTACTAAATAACAACGATTGACCAATTAGAACTGTAACTGCGCCACAAGCTGAAGCAAGTTTTTGTCCATTGTTGCACAAAATGGTTGCGATTCTTTAAAAAGAAGACAACCGAAGGTATGATTTTTTCTTGATTATAATTCAAAGACATTCCCCTGACGTAATGCTATTGTGCTGTATGTGTAACTGTGAGGGACTGAAAGACGATAAGACAGATGACATCTTGAGTCCAAAAGCATTCACTGCAAGATGAAGCCTATTAGAATGAGGTTACGATGCCCTTGTAATTCCAGCAATGAAACAAAACATACCCATGTATGAGTTTGTGTTCTATATTCATTGCACAAGCTATGTACTTTTCTGTATATCCGCACGTGCGCGCAAGGCCACAAAAGTGCTATTAATTGTATACAACAGTGCAGAGCAACACGGTGTTTCGGTCCTTGAATGAATCCGTTTTTGAACGAATCGTGTGAGCCAGTGATTCAACCGTCAATTCAGATTAACTCATTTGGTTCGTTTCTAATTGAATCAGTTGTTTTGAATGAATTGTTTGATTTGAATGCTTCAATAAATAATTTATTAAAAAAACAGGGACTTGCTGCCACCTACTGGCAGTTTTATTGACATCTTTATTTTTCCATGACAGAGCTAAACGAGTCAAGATGTCAGCACAAAAACACATTCAGCAATTATCAATATTGACCAAAATTCCTCCATTCCTGGCCCCAGAAGGAACTTATAAATAATAGTTATTTAATAAGGCTCATTACATAAAAAAACCTAACATAAAAACCTAACATAAGAATTTGACAAATTGTATAATCAATGTGTACAATTAGCTAAGGTTATAATTATATATATATATATATATATATATATATATATATATATATACAGTGTTCAGCATAAATGAGTACAGCCCCTTTGAAAGGTACAATTTTAAACAATATCTCAATGAACACAAAAACCATTTTCAAAATGTTGACAAGACTAAGTTTAATATAACATCTGTTTAACTTATAACATGAAAGTAAGGTTAATAATATAACTTCGATTACACATTTTTCAGTTTTACTCAAATTAGGGTGATGTAAAAATGAGTACACCCCACAACAAAAACTACTAAATCTAGTACTTTGTATGGCCTCCATGATTTTTAATGACAGCACCAAGTCTTCTAGGCATGGAATGAACAAGTTGGCGACATTTTGCCAGATCTATCTTTTTCCATTCTTCAAGAATGACCTCTTTTAGAGATTGGATGCTGGATGGAGAGTGATGCTCAACTTGTCTCTTCAGAATTCCCCATAGGTGTTCGATTGGATTCAGATCAGGAGACATACTTGGCCACTGAATCACTATCACCCTGTTCTTCTTCAGAAATCCAACAGTGGCCTTAGATGTGTGTTTAGGATCATTGTCATGTTGGAAAAGTGCACGACGACCAAGGGCACAGAGTGATGGTAGCATCTTCTCTTTCAGTATAGAGCAGTACATTTGTGAATTCATGATGCCATCAATGAAATGCAGCTCCCCGACACTAGCAGCACTCGTGCAGCCCCACATAAGGACACTGCCACCACCATGTTTCACTGTAGGCACCATGCATTTTTCTTTGTATTCCTCACCTTTGCGTTGCCATACAGTTTTGAAGCCATCAGTTCCAAAAACATTTATCTTGGTCTCATCACTCCAGAGTATAGAGTCCCAGTAGTCTTCATCTTTGTCAGCATGGGCCCTGGCAAACTCTAGGCGGGCTTTTTTGTGCCTGGGCTTTAGGAGAGGCTTCTTTCGTGGACGGCACCCATGCATGCCATTCCTCTGCAGTGTACGCCGTATTGTGTCACGGGAAATAGTCACCCCAGTTTGGCTTTCTACTTCTTTAGATAACTGCAGTGAACTTACATGTCGATTTTCTTCAACCCTTCTCATCAGAAGACGCTCTTGACGAGGTGTTAACTTCCGTGGACGACCAGGACGTCTCTGTGAGATGGTTGCAGTTCCATCTTTTTTAAATGTTTGTACCACTTTTCAGCTTTGCTGATCTTCTTGTAGCCTTCACCTTTCTTGTGTAAATAAATTATTTTCTTTCTCAGGTCTTGTGACATTTCTCTTCCATGTGGTGCCATTGCTGACAGCATGAAATGGGAAGGGGTTTTCTTTAAGTAACACCATTTTATAGTCAACTGTCTGCTGAACACCTGCATAATGAATAATTAGACTCACCTGTGGTTGAATTCTTGTTACATTAGACATTTAGCTTTGCTCCAGAGACTTTCAGTGGGGTGTACTCATTTTTGCATCACCCTAATTTGAGTAAAACTGAAAATGTTGTTCTCTAAGTTATATTAATAACCTTACTTTCATGTTATAAGTTAAACAGATGTTATATAAAATTTAGTCTTGGCAACATTTTGGAACATTTTTTTTTTACAATTCGACCACTGGATAGAATGTCACTGTTTCCAGGCTGGACATATAAATATTTGCCCCCAAAAAATACACAATTATTACTTTCCAAATAGCTTCTGTATTTTTATGCTGAAGTTCACAGTCATAATGAAGCAGCGTGAAATAATACATTACAAGATGCAACAGTCTCACTTCTTAAAGGGATAGTTCACCCAAAAGGGTTAGTTCACTTCTTAAAGGGATAGTTCCCCCAAAAGGGTTAGTTCACTTCTTAAAGGGATAGTTCACCCAAAAGGGTTAGTTCACATCTTAAAGGGATAGTTCACCCAAAAGGGTTAGTTCACTTCTTAAAGGGATAGTTCCCCCAAAAGGGTTAGTTCATTTCTTAAAGGGATAGTTCACCCAAAAGGGCTAGTTCACTTCTTAAAGGGATAGTTCTCCCACAATGGTTAGTTCACTTCTTAAAGGGATAGTTCACCCAAAAGGTTTAGTTCACTTCTTAAAGGGATAGTTCACCCAAAAGGGTTAGTTCACTTCTTAAAGGGATAGTTCACCCAAAAGGGTTAGTTCACTTCTTAAAGGGATAGTTCCCCCAAAATGGTTAGTTCACTTCTTAAAGGCATAGTTCACCCAAAAGGGTTAGTTCACTTTTTAAAGTGATAGTTCCCACAAAAGGGTTAGTTCACTTCTTAAAGGGATAGTTCACCCAAAAGGGTTAGTTCACTTCTTAAAGGGATAGTTTACCAAAGGGTTAGTTCATTTCTTAAAGGAATAGTTCACCCAAAAGGGTTAGTTCACTTCTTAAAGGGATAGTTCACCCAAAAGGGTTAGTTCACTTCTTAAAGGGATAGTTCACCCAAAAGGGTTAGTTCACTTCTTAAAGGGATAGTTTACCAAAGGGTTAGTTCATTTCTTAAAGGAATAGTTCACCCAAAAGGGTTAGTTCACTTCTTAAAGGGATAGTTCACCCAAAAGGGTTAGTTCACTTCTTAAAGGGATAGTTCACCCAAAAGGGTTAGTTCACTTCTTAAAGGGATAGTTTACCAAAGGGTTAGTTCATTTCTTAAAGGAATAGTTCACCCAAAAGGGTTAGTTCACTTCTTAAAGGAATAGTTCACCCAAAAGGGTTAGTTCACTTCTTAAAGGGATAGTTTACCAAAGGGTTAGTTCATTTCTTAAAGGAATAGTTCACCCAAAAGGGTTAGTTCACTTCTTAAAGGAATAGTTCACCCAAAAGGGTTAGTTCACTTCTTAAAGGGATAGTTTACCCAAAAGGGTTAGTTCACTTCTTAAAGGGATAGTTCACCCAAAAGGGTTAGTTCACTTCTTAAAGGGATAGTTCACCCAAAAGGGTTAGTTCACTTCTTAAAGGGATAGTTCACCCAAAAGGGTTAGTTCACTTCTTAAAGGGATAGTTCTCCTAAAAGAGTTAGTTCACTTCTTAAAGGGATAGTTCACCCAAAATTGAAGTTCTTCTTTCAGGCGAATTTCACACAGAATGTTTCATATGTCATCCACTGGAACGCCACTTTCTCGGGAATGCAAATACGCACATAGAGATTACGTTTCATAAAGTTTTAAATAAATATATTATTTTTTTAAACAAACACATTGATTCACTTCAGAATGCCTTTATTAACCCCCTATAGCCACGTGGAGCACTTTTTACAATGGATGGATGCACTTGTATTGGACTTCATCCATCCAACCCTATTCACTGCCATTATAAAGCTTGAAAGTGCAAGGATATTTTTAATGTAACTCTGATTGGATTCGTCTGAAAGGAGAAAGTCATTTACACCTAGGATGGCTTGAGAGTGAGTAAATCATGGGGTAGTTTTCATTTTTGGGTGAACTATCCCTTTAATGCATGAGTAAAAAGGCTGAAAATGGGTACTTCAGAAACAAACACTGAATTCTCTAAATTCAACGGTTGATATTTAGCTGATCCATTCGCTGATTACCTGTTGTGTAGAGCACTAGACTGGGAACCATAAACCTTATTAGCGTGATCTGAGCAACCATGGACTTTTCTACACTCTAAACACACATACAGGATGAGTGATTGGGGCCGTTTTAACAAGTCAAGTTTAACAAATGAGCTAATATCAGTTTTCAAAGCACGGTACACATCCAATCAGTCAAATGGCCCTGGCCGATCGCGTGGGGGTTTTAAGTGTGTACCTGTTTAAAACAATCTTCCGCTCCTGCGTGTCATCGCGTAAACATTCATCACGGTGACAGAGGCGCATTCACGACCCCCCAATATCACTCTGCCGCGGCCTCGGCGGGCTGTCAGAGGAACAGTTGTCTTTAATTATGCCTGCAGATAAAGCCCGACGTGGACAGAGCCTGCAAGATTAACTGGGGTCCTATTTGATCACATTTGACTAATTTCAGGCATAAATCTTCAGCGCCGCAGATGCACAACCTGAAATTGACAAGTTTGTTTTCCCCAATTTAAATATCAAAACAAATGCGAAAGGAAAATACGAAAAGGGAAAGACGGCAAATACAAGTATTTGTATTTACTGTAGCAAAACAGAACATCTCGTTTTTTTAATACGCAATATGAACCCGCACGGCTTGTTTTCATTTAGCCTTCTGAAATAAACTAAAAGATTAAAGATTAAATGTTCATCGCAGAGAATTAGGTGGGTATACAAATAATGCCAAAGTGTTGCCTGCACCCATGAAATGAAAAACGAATTAGCTGGAATTTGCATTTGAACTAATTGGATCTCCGTTTAACACAGCAGAGGCGCGGCAGAGTTCAACAGTTTAGAATTCAATCTGATTTGCTCTCTGTCTTAATTCTCGGTGTGAGGAGATAATATAATTTGCATAATTTGGATCTTATTTGCGACTGTAAGAGTCGGAGGGGGACAGTCGACTGAAGATACTGCGAGATAATTTATGGCTGCGTTTCATTGTAAGTGAGCTTCACTGAGCTGCACTCGCTCTGGGGGCTGAACACTTCTGAAGGGTGCAGTGCATTAGGGTCTCGTGTGTGTGCGCACAATCCAAACACCCTACCAGGAGGTATACATCACTGCCACTGCTTTTTGATATGTTCATAATATAAGAATGAAAACTGTGTTATAATTGTAATTATAGCATTATCAGTAACTCTTGTTTTTAATAATAATAATAATAATTGTTATTATTTTAGACCATTTATTTTTAATAATAACAATTATTTAAAAAATATATATATTTCAACATTTTATAAGAAATATAAAACCAACCGGAAGAACTGGGAAACATTTAACTTTTAAGATTTATATACATTTCAACAATAATTACGGTCACTCGGTTTTAGTGTCATTTCCATCAAAGCCTGCAAATTTGGCTAAAAATGGGCAAACAAAGTATAAAGAATGTTTTGCAAAAAAAGGTTAGGGTGTTTACAACAGTGATGTGTCAAAATCAAATACAAATATTTTACAAAACAAAATAAAACAAAAGTTCTGGTGATATTGGGAATGTTTTCTTTCCCCTTCCTCATTTCACAAACAACTAAAATGCTTCAGTGATCTTAGAAAAGTTTTTGTTTCACTGTGCTTTAATCATTGAACAAATGATTGTTCATTTGTGTTCATAATGATTTATAAAATAAAAAAAGAAAAGAAAAACAAAACAAAAAACTAAAAAGATTCTATTGATCTTGGAAATTATGTTTCACTATGCTTTCATAAAAACAATAATTAAAAAATATTAAAAAAATACAAACAAACAAAAACAAATAATAATAAAAAAAGGTTCAAGGGAACATTTCAGTTCTTAGAAATATTTAGTTTCACTATCCCCTAATCATTAAACAAAACAAACTAACGGTTCCAATGATTTTGGAAATGTTTAGTTTCACTATGATTTAATAACTTAAACCCGCATGACATTCATTCATCTCCGGAACATAAATTAAGATATTTTTGATGGAATCCGAGAGCTCGTTGACCCTCTGTAGACAGCAAGGGTCCTACAATGTGGCGACACTCTCCGTAATGGTGGCAGAGAGTGACTCAAGGGAGAGGATTTTTTGAATAAAGTCATTATTTTAGTTTTTTTGCTCACAAAAAAAGTATTCTTATAGCTTCGTAAAATTATGATTGAACCCCTGATGTCACATGGACTATTTTACAGATGTCCTTGCAACGTTTCTGTGTGTTGATCGTGGTAACATCACTGCTGTCTATGGAGGGTCAGAAAGCTCTCAGATTTCATCAAAAATATCTTAAGTTGAAAAACAACGTGAGGGTGAGTAATTAATGACAGAATTTTCATTTTTGGGTGAACTAACCCTTTAAAAAAAAATGAAAAAAATATATACATATATATATATATATATATTATATACACTATATTGCCAAAAGTATTGGGTCACCCCCTTCTTTAGAAGAGAAGAAGACACTTCCAAACTGTGGCAACAAAGAAATTCATGTACTTAAAAATTGTATTACCACCTCAGTTGCAACAGTTTTGAAGTGTATGAAATGACGGTACCCATATGCACCCATATGTACAAGTCATTGGTGTTTGGTGATGGTATTTCGGCTCAAGGTCTTCATTTAAAGTCACACCAGATGTGTTCAGCTGTCTTTCTGCAGACCAGTCAAGTTCTTCCACACTGACTGAATCATCATTTCTCTTTGATTCTTGTCTTATACACAGAGACACTGTCATGTTAGAATAGAAAATGGTCCAAACTGTTGCTATAAAATTAGAAGCACACAATTCCCTACAATATCATTATATGCTTATACATTATGATTTGTACTCATGGAGATTACTAAAGTAGTCAAACCTTTCATTAGAAGGGGGTGACCCAATCCTTTTGGCAATATAGTGTAGATATATATATATATATATATATATATATATATATAAAATAAAAATAAGGGTTCCAGTGATCCTGTAAATGTTTTGTTTAATAATGCTTTCAAAAAAAATAAAAAAATAAGGTCCAAGGGTATCTTGGTAACATTTTGTTTCACTATGCTCTTATAATTTAACAAAACACGTTTAGTTGTATTTTCCATCTTTAGTCTTTAACATTGACTATTCTCTCTCTCTCTCTCTCTCCATCTCCCTCCCTCTCCCTCTCTCTCTCTCTCTCTCTCTCTCTCTCTCTCTCTCTCTCTCTCTCTTTCTCTCACTCTCCCTCCATCTCTCTCCCTCTCTCACTCTCCCTCCATCTCTCTCACTCACTCACTCACTCACTCACTCACTCACTCACTCACTCACTCCAGTACCGCCCGTCTCCATATTTCACCCGTCACCCTGTCGGTCATGACTGGAAGCGCTGAAAAGCCCCTCAACATTGCCCCTGTTAGTTTAGCAGCCGTGCATGTGGGCGCCGCATGCGAAGCGTTAAAGCAGGTGTCACGCTCAGGAGATATATATGACAGGCTGAGTGCACTAGCATTGATGCACTGTAAATGGCCTCGGTGTACACGGCTCACATGTGTGTATAAGACAGCACTACTACTGCGTTCACTATAAAGAGAAACACTGGCCTGGAGCTTATCTACACGAAATTAAACCCTGTGTGGGATCATAAAACAAACCCTCACACACACACACTTCGATTCATTTTCTTGCTCTGTCAAAACCTTGCGAGCTGCCACAGTAGCAGCACCTTAAGAAACACGCACTTCCAGAATAAGTCCAAGACAAACTAGGCAGGAGAAAAATATATTAACGAGTAAGTGACAAATACAGGACAAAAGGGTGAGACAAATCTAAACCTGGCCAAAACAAGGGTTGAGATCAGACAAGAACATAAACACTTAAGAGCTGCATTACAGTTCAAATTAAGATGTAATTACAATTACACTTATGATTTTTGAAACTGAAGAATTTGCCTCTTACTTTATACAGTAGTTTTCACAATAACTAACAAGAAAATGCTTTAAATATATACACTGCATAACTCAGATTGCATAACTTTTCAAGAAAAGTAATTTTTTTTTAAAAGTAATGTTGTGAAACTATTAATAAAAAGTAATAACATATGTTAATGTTGTTTACACTACTGTACATGCAAATGTATACATTATCATTATTTATTTTTAAAAAGTTTTTACATTATTCAAGGCAAAATTATGATGAAATGAATAATTAATTCATAAAGTAATTCAGTATTTCTTATATATCATTCAATTTGATAAGAGTCGCACCCCATTTTATAATTTGTTTTAAATAATGTTGTAACATTTAAAAAAGTAACTTCTTTAAAAGTGTTTTTTTATTGTTACATTTTATTCCTTTAATCCTTTTTTTAATTACATTTAAAATGTTAATTATGATAACTGGATAGTTTAACTATGGACCAAAACCTGTAGAAATTATTTTATTTATATAAAACCAATTATTTTTTCCTTTCATCCTTTTTCACCCTGACCCCAAAAAAAAGAATTATAATAATAAAACAAAACAATAATTTCATTTTTATGTATTTTTGAATAAAAAACAAAAAAAACAAACATAATTTACACATTAAATCATATTTCGTTCAAAACTGCTTTGTTTAGCTAAAAATAGTCTGATGGCATCAAAAACCAATTATTGAGTATTGTTGAGTGCTCTGTCTTTTTGTCACGTATCAGACTATCATTAACTTAGTAAGATGCTAACACCGAGTCTCTCCCGTGCAGAGCACTATTTATAGCAAGCGCTGCAGAGACTTGCTGCCTACGTAGAGTGTTCCAAATCAGTCACTTATGAGGTTCCGTGATGCTGCGGTGCATCTACGTAGGCAGCAGGTAGCGAGGCGCCACGTTTCACAATGAGCTATTGTTTCCGTAATTACAAACACACACCCACGCTCGCACCAACACGCGGTTGCACATGTACACACGTGGCATTCCTCCAAATAAAGCATGCAAATGCCGTGTTAAAGAAATGTGGCCCAGAGTGCATAATTTAGCAGAAAAGGTGGCGGAGAGAGGGGGAAAGGCCGTGATTATGTGTACAAAACAAGAGGGACAAAACACTAGAGACAGGCATAATAACCAAACATGAACTCTCAAACCCTAATGATGACACCAGGGACGAGAACAGTTGCTGCTGAACCAAGCAGAAAATTGCTGGTCATTTGTAAACAGGTAACGATGCGGGCCAGGTGTGTGAGCATATGTAGCCGAGCGGGGACGAGTGTGTGTGTGTGTGTGTGTGTCCGGCGTGGTCAGCTGTCAGGCTCATTAGCCCAGCCGCAGCCCACTCGGATGACTTCATCTGCCGTGATACCGCTGGACCGCTCTCTTATATACAGTCCATCTCTTCTATTATAAATGTAGAGCAGAGTTTTCAGGCACAAGATGTAGGTTTTTATGTCGAAATTGATAAACGTGATAATATTAGATCATTAGAAATAATAACTGAGGCCCCTAGTGATCGGGTTACGGGCCCGGGGCCCTATAGTGGTCAGTTCATACTGTATGCACTGTAAGGTCTCGGGCCCCTGATAGTCTGAGGCCCCAGAAAAATTCACTTTTGTTTATCAGATACACATTTAAATCTGGAAAATATATAAAAATGGAACAAAAATATTGATGACTCATCCTGCACTTCAATCAAATGCTCTCTGGAAGAAAACCCCTCTTCATTCCAGCTTTATGTCAGTTTCGGTAATTGAAATAAAGCAGAAATTAAATGTGATATACATTTTAGATTAAATGTTCCCTTGGCAGCCAACTGCAATAAGTCTGAAGTACTAAAATTACTAAAACTAATACTGAAAGTTAAATATAATTAAAATATTACAGATACAAAAACTAAATTAATAAACCAAAACATCTACAAATTTAAATAAAAAGTTAAAAGTAATTCATAATGGTTTCAGTAAACTTAAGTTATTAATATTTTCAATTAGTTTAAATTTTTATATTTAAATGTTATGTTTTGTTGAAGTTTTAGTAATTTTGTCGTTTTTGTATTTGTATTATTTTTTTATCTAAATATGTTAATATTGTTTTATTCATGTTTATTCATATTTGGATTATTATTTTAGTACATGAAGTTAAACTAAATAAAAATATTGGTAACTGGGTGAAATAAAACTAGTTAAATTGTTCTCTATTCCATTTAATTTATATTTATTTTATCTTTATGTTCATTTTATTGATTGATTGATTTAATCAGTTTAGTGAACTGCAATAATTTTAAATAGTATATTAATACTATTTAAACAAACAAACAAATAATAGTATATTAATACCATTTAAACAAACAAACAAATAATAGTATATTAATACCATTTAAACAAACAAACAAATAATAGTATATTAATACTATTTAAACAAACAAACAAATAAATAAACACACCCTCCAACCTACCAATAACTATTGTTTTAACTAAAAGACACTCTCTCAAATACTGGCAGCTAGTGGTGTGGATGTACAGTAACATCACACAAACATTACCAGTCAGAAAAACGCCTCTATTAGTCATGCATGATACATTTGAGCATGTGTATAATAAAATGGAGGTTATGAAAATAAAAAAGTATTTGGCATCTCAACATGGCTACCTGTACATGGTGACCCTATCCATTAAAAATCCTTTTATTAGCCATTTATTTATTTATTTTATGGGTACACAATTTTTTTTCTCTGATAACCTTAACTTCAAGAACATCTAAAAATGAATGGCTGAATGGAAGAAACTGCATATTTTAAAATATCATAATCCTTACTTCATACACTTCATTTCCAGTGATATCACCGACTTGATTGCACAGATACTATTTAAATTGAACTGAGCTGGACGACGACATCAATGAATTCAATAATGAAATGCCTTTAACTCAAATTTTTTTCCTATTTTGATATTGTGCAGTTGCTTTGACACAATTTGTATTGTTAAAAGCACTATACAAATAAAGGTGACTTGACTTGACAATACAAATGTTAAGGTATTATGTGACGTGAGCAGCCGATGAAAGACTGTTTAACCAGCAAACACTAAATATTAATATTCACATTTACAGAAGTCTGGTCAGTTAAGTGAAGCCATTCAGAATATATTTGTCCTGTGTCATTTGCAGAGTAAAAGGCGAGCGAATATTTTATATTAAATTCATGCCAAAATTAATTCTGGAATAGTAGTTTATTTTTATCGGCATATACAGTACACACACACTCACACTCTCACACTCACACTCTCTCACACACACACACACACACACACACACACACACACACACACACACAGACTCACACTCTCACACACACACACACACACACACACACACACACACACAGATGCAGAGGTTAAACTGCTGTCAGAGTGTATGGCGCAGTGCTGAGCGTGGCATTAGATCACACTCACTCACAGAAACATTGTAAAGGCAGTCAGGCATAACATAGCCACCCGCTGGGCCTACAGAAGCTGTTCAGACCAGCACTGACAGCCCTGAGACCAGACGCCTGCCAAATATGGTTTATGAATATCTGTGCACGAGCCTTTAACACTTCTTTCACTTACCCAGCATGCATTTAGTTCATTACCAAAAGCAAAGTTTTGGTGCTATTAGGGACTTAGTCAGGAGTGATTTTCATAGCAATAATATAAAATAAATATATTTATTTTGGAGAATTTGACCCAGAACAAATTTCTACATGAAAATAGGAGGATTCTGCTTTAGCAGAGGCCTGTTAAGAGATTTGGAAAGAGATGCAGAGATAAAGGACAAAGTTCGAAGGAACTGGATGTTGTTGCAGACTGACACTAGTCTAATATTCCTGGAAAAGCACAACATCTGGAGTGACAGCTGCTCTGAAAGGTAGGAAGCAATGTAGTGCTTCCTTCAAAGATAAATCGTTTGGCTGAATTCTAAGGCAGTGGTTCATTCTGCTCCTGCACATTTTGTACGTCTGTTATCTGACACACTGAGTTCAGTTCATGGAGTCTCTCCTAACGAGCTGATGATCTGAATCAGGAGTGTTAAATAAGGGAGACACACAAAAACTAAAACGCACAGAGCGGGGTCCCCAGTACCAGGATTAAAAACCACTCCTCTAAGGCAATATCACTTATATCCTCCTCAGAGAAGGCAGTACAAAATGTCATTCAAGATGGAGAAATAATAATAATTATTATTTATATGAACATTCTGGCTAATTCTGACCTCTATCCAGTGATGCTAATTAAATCTAGTGAAATATTACATAAAAACATGTCTGTTTTTCCATTACATCTGGGCATGGCAGAGATTAAGTGCTCTGAATGTGTGCATTGCGTAAAGTCATTTGGATGGATTAGGCTACCATAGTATAACCACACTTTTACTACAAATGCCATGGTGACGCTATATGGCTAGCATAGCAAAACCATGGTTAATGTGTGGTTACTTTATTTTAACTATTTTATTTATTTATTTATTTTTATTTGTAGTAAAACCATGTTTAATTTATATTCATAAAGGTACATATGTAATTAAAACATTATGTAATTGAGCGCAGAAATGAACGCGAGTAATCTTACCTGACGCTGAAATTACATTAGCCAGTCTTAACAGTTTACGTGATCTGGCTTTTGATTTTATTTTATTTTATTGCAGAGAGGCAAACATGCATGTGGTAAGAGTGTCTACGGTAATTCACAGTGGCCAAAACACACAAGAAACGCGTTGTGAAAAAATATAATCGGTATTCACATTCGGACGGGATTAGTTTTCTCAGAGAATCACTGAGTTTGCTGAAAAACAGTAGGTCATTTGCTCTGTAATTATTACAGAGGTTGTTTGTGAAAAACACAGATGAGGCAGATTCGGACGCGATTAAAATCGCAAAGTACGTCTGTTATGACCCCCTGTAAAACTAGTCCCGACCGAATAGGGCTATAGAGACTATGGTCATCTCCCTGTATTCGTGAGTATGTGAGTACAGACAATTCTACGCAATGCCAGCTCGATTTGTGAGCAATTGATAGCAATGCAAGTTTGCGTTGCATTCTCAGCGCTGCCACAGGGGGCGCTATAGCAGAAATGAACATAAACCATATAACTGTCCCAAGTGACATTTTATTCATTGCACACTCAAACTTGTACTCTACTTTAATGTATGGTTATTTTGTCCATTTTTCAATAGCTCCGCCTCCTCTGTTACGATAGAAAAGCTGCGACTATTAAGTGTCCAACACTCCATG
Source organism: Oxygymnocypris stewartii (assembly GCA_003573665.1). Taxonomy (NCBI): domain Eukaryota; kingdom Metazoa; phylum Chordata; class Actinopteri; order Cypriniformes; family Cyprinidae; genus Oxygymnocypris; species Oxygymnocypris stewartii. The sequence goes on along the minus strand of QVTF01021688.1, from coordinate 20,839 downwards.
CTTCATTATTTTCAGTTAATTAAATGCACCATCCAGGTATATGAAGTGCACTTCTTGTTGGAATTTTTTTCAGCGTGACATTTTTATTCCACAAAATAGCGTAGAATAGTGAGCAAATTGGGAAGCAACTAATAAAGTAAATTTCTCATTCAGGTCAACTACTGTGATTGCGGCGCAATAGTTTGAAAAGAATCTTGCTGAGCAAGTTGGATTTCACTAATATGTTTATAGCAAGCTACTTGAATATAGCGGTTCAGCCGTGATGTCAATTTGTAGGCCAGCCTGCAAGGCTAATTCGCATTTTGTTCTACAACAAAGTTGCTAACAATTTGCTACTGTATATAAGGATTACAATTATTGTCCAGATTGTCGAGCATGTAAATACACATCGAGACCTTAATTAACAACTTAGCTAACTGTTTTCTTAAAACCAGCAGGAAATTTGCATGGCTCGGAAATAGGGTGGCCATACGTCCGGATTTTGTCTGGCGAGTCCGGATTTTAAGCCCTCACAGCCTCAAGCCGGACACTCATTTGTCCTCTTTTTTGGAGTTGCACTGAATCGGACAAAAAAAAAAACACTCTAGAATCTTTATTGGGACGCAGCAGCATAGCGTCTAATGCCGTACGATCTCTGGTCAAACAAATGATTGGCTGAAAACGATGTCAAATAAATATCTGATATATCATTGGTTAATAACGTAAACAAGCCTCCACGTGCTGGCTATGTCATATCATAACATTAACATGTCGAAACGTCAGACCTCATTTAACCCAGAATAGACAAAAGAGCACAAATTTATAACAAAAAAGCAGTAGAGACGCTTTTCGTGGATTTTGCACACTGTGTCGCTGTGAAGTGTATTTATGTATTTCTATTATTTCCAGAAGTCCAGAAATGTTGTTTTCTGGCACTGTGCCAGATTATTTGTTTATTTATGTATATCTATTATTTCCAGAAATGTTATGTTTTCTGGCACTGTGCCAGATTATTTGTTTATTTATGTATATCTATTATTTCCAGAAATGTTATGTTTTCTGGCACTGTGCCAGATTATTTGTTTATTTATGTATATCTATTATTTCCAGAAATGTTATGTTTTCTGGCACTGTGCCAGATTATTTGTTTATTTATTTATATCTATTATTTCCAGAAATGTTATGTTTTTAGGCACTGTGTGAGATTATTAGTTTGTTTTTGTATTTATTTTATTTCCAGAAATGTTATGTTTTTGGCACTGTACACTTTGCAAGGCAGGTTCACCTCAGTGGTCAGTTTTTGAAACAGACATCACAATGTCTTGAATAAATACAAATACTGTGAACAAACACTTTTTTGCCTCTTCTGTTACACATAGGACTACATCAAGATATATCGTAGATCAAGTTGTCTGGCAATGAATAGAGTGGGCTATTTCAGAATCACTGTATCATGATACCATCGATATGATGGACAAAATGGTATTGTAGTTGCGAGTAAACCCGAGTCCAAAGCAATTATTCTTGCCTCACTAAATGCCACAAAGTGTCCTCCTTTTTGATGTTATGGAAATGGTCACCCTACTCGAAAATGCTAATGCTATGTCCAAGTGTAGTACTTGTGCATTTGCATAAAGTATGTTTCTGGCCTAAGGTACAAACCTAAACTTCAACACCATTAACAGGCCAAACTTCACATTTTGTGAATGTTTTATTTGCAGCGATGCTAACGCTCTCAGTGTGCGCTGCAGATGCGAGTTTAGCTCTGCTGGTGTTTCTCTCTGCTGGATTTAATCAGAATCAGGCTTCTCTCAGTTCTTTTGGCCGTGTTTTTAATCGCCCGGGTCTGAGTCCATCATTTCTACTTCAAACGCAGGCTGATCTTCAGCGCTAACTCCAGTACAGGCTCTTATCATCAGCGACACGCCGAACAGCCCGCTAACCCTCCCTCTACAGACCCGACGCTGCTGGTTATGAGCTCAGGCAACTAGTCGGAGCAAGCTTCACCCTCAGATCGTTCATTTATCTCAAAGCTTTTACAGTGTTACTCAGAAGAGCTGAAATGGAGAGCGGGAGTGTTTTAAATGAGATGTTTCTCCATTTTGACTGTACGCCCCAGGACACATTTAGAGAGGGGCTGGTTTGAGATGTCTCATTTACAGGAAGATGAGGAGAGATGGGAAAATATTAGCTGTATGGAGTGATGTAGTGTCTATGTTTAATTCACAGCCAATATTTATAGTATATTCATATATTTAGATTCACAAATGACAGATGCTATTTGCACCATGGTGTAAACAATGTTATTAAACAAAAAGTAAATTGTATACTGTAGTATGTAGTGAATACAGTTATTTAATATTAACTAAATATTTATAATAATAATGGTAAATAAATGTGTAATTTGCAGCTCATTTGCATGATAATTTGAAGATTAATTTGAAAAGACAAAAACAACAAACAGATGTCTTACCTTTATGTAGATGGCGAGGAAAGGTCCAGGGAAGAAAGAGAGGGGAAAAAAGAAAAAGAGAGGTGGTAAATTATTTAAAATATTTTTGAAAAATAAATAATTATAATGAAAATTTTATCAAAGTAAAAATTATAAATATACTAAATTTTAAAATGACATACGTTACGTTCCCGTTCCCCAGTCTAAGGTTGGGAGCGGGAGTAACAGGTTAATTAAAATTTAGAAAGGAAGGAATTAATAAAACGAGGAGGAATCACCCCAGTCCTCTGCCCCAGAAAAGCAACAACCACTAGGTTTAACAAACTTAAACTATTTATTTAGAAAGCAAGAAAATCAAGGAAGCAATAAATGTCTTCAGGAGAGGGCCTGGCCAAAACAACAAACAAAACAGCAGCTAACTAACTCGAGGAGTACTAAATAACCTATCCAGGAAAAAGATAATAAATCAACAACAAAAGCTTTCCTCAGCTCCCTCACGAACCAAAAACAGGGATAAACAGGAATACAAAATAAAATGGCACCCTCTCCCTACAGCTTCCAATCTAACCATACATCAAATATTCAAAATAAGATGCAATACCTTTTAGTACATGTAACAAAGTCAATTAAAGTGGTCACTTTTAAAGTCAGCACACACTGCTGGTTAACAGGAATAAAAATGAATACAGCTTACTCTCAACAGATTATCATTTTATGCCACGCCACAATCAACATCTCTTTAAAGGCTACACCCAACAAGTCTGGAGCAGGGGAGAAGTGAACCTCTTCAAGCAGTGTTCTCCCTGCTCTTTTGTAGCAACAGCGTCAGCAGCATATATATATATATATATTATTGCAAATTAATGGCATTATAAGGTTTGACCCTTCTTGCCGTCATCGCAGCGTGGAAGGTTATCTGTCGTTGTGATGAGTGTTGCCAGGGTAGTGGCACAACAAGCAGGCTATTTAAAAATTACAGTCGCGGGAAAAATTACTGAGCCGGTTTGCATTGCGTTTTTTTGGGCTACTTTTATAATGTACCGTGGCCGCCCAAAGTGTATATAGACAAATAACACTGAAAATAGACAATTTTTCTAATGTGTTTTATATGTGGAATGTATACCTGCAACTTAAGAACAGAGAGGCGGTTGTAACACAAACAGCTTGATTTTCAGCCAGAGTATACATATTAAAGCCTTTACACGGCATAAATAAACATGACAACAGCCACTATAGATCATATAAGATAATAAACACATGATTACGATAGAATATGGTTTGTATGTGATTTTCTTGAGATGAATGTGTACATCTGAAATGCTAATTTGTGCAGTGATATAATAGGCTATAAATTGCATATTTTAACAACAGTAAATTATTAAATTCCACATGTGATCACAAAAGGAAGTTATTACAAACACTCGATGGTGGTCTGAAGTGAGTTCTGAGTAAAAGTGTACTATTAATCTAATCAATTGTCTTATGTGTTCAATTGGTGTTTCGTTTCTGAACGAATTCACGGTTTAGAACAAATAAACGAGTCAATGATTCAGTGGCCCATTCATAATGACAGTCAATTGCCTCGTTTGAATGAATGAATAAATGACTCGCTCATTAAAACAGACATTTGCCGCCACCTACTGGTGGTTTAGTCATATTTAAAAGTATCATTGCATTTTTAAATGCAAAAAAATATGTACAATTTTAATCTTATCAAATTATTTATGCATTTGAAATTTTTCAGTGTAAATGCATTTGTGGCACCTGAGCTTCATCAAACTGTGTGTAAATGCATCTAATACCACTTCAGACGCAGCTGTTTTCTCAGCAGTGGAAAGAGAGTTTATTAATACTAACTTCATTTGAATGGTAACAACTCTACAATTTCTTATTATTCTAACGGAATTAATTGAAACAAAGAATTTGATGTGAAAGATGACACATTTAATAAGGTTAGGGGAAAGAAATGACATCTGTTTTTTTACATAAAGCAACTCATTTTAAGTTGAATATATCTTCCTCTTTCCAGTAACAGAGCACTTTATTTTGAGAGTTGTTTAAGTGAGAGAAAATCTGTAAATTAGTCCAGATTGGGGGAATTGTAATTTTTTATAATGTATTTTATTATGTAAATAATTGTTAGTTGATATTTGCATAGATTATTGTTTGTATATGTTGTCAATTATAGTTCTTCAGAAAATCGGAATCGGCAAAAATCGGTATCGGCAAGTCAGGCTTAAAAAAAATCGGAAATCGGCCAAGAAAATTGCAATCGGTGCATCTCTACTGTAAAGGGACTGTTGTAATGGCTAAATAAAATGTAGCTGATGCAGTCCTAATTACTAAGTTCAGATAAGTTACTGTGTGTTTCTTATAGCAGTTAAAATGTACTTTTAATTTAGTGATTTTAACTTTTAGTATAGTGATTGTTAATGCTTTAAAGAGCAATGTTAGATTGTAATGTTCTAATGCTATCTGTTCTAACTAAGGTACAGCTGTTTTAAAACCAGAGACACAGGCTGCATGGCTAGGCTAGTATGTGAGAGAGTCAGTGGAAATATCGTTGCATTCCTATTGGTCAGTGTTAGAGGAGCTCAGCTTAGCCTGACAGTTTGCCTGCCCTGGACCAGGTTAGCTTTCCAGTATAAGTAGCCACAGTGACTGAGGTTGATCTTTGTTAAATTTGCTTTATGAAACCAAATCATTTGACAGTGAGTCAGACTAACTGAAACAAACCTATTTGGTAAACTTGAAACAGGCCTCGAGGTGTTAGAAGTCAGAAGACACATAAGTTAATTTATGATTTGCTGTTACTCTGAACCATATAAATAAAAGCAATCATATTTTTTCTTCTATTGCATCAAATCGCATTGTGTTGAATTGAATCAAATCACACTGCATCGTAATAAGGATGAATCATATCGCATCGCTAGCTGCTTCATATGTATCTTCAGTGTATCATATTGTTGACTAGTTATCGAGATGTGTATCGCATCGGCCTCAGTTATGGAGATTAGAGATCGACCGATATATCGGTTTACCGATATTTTTCCCGATATTTTATTATCTCCGCAAACGATCACAGTTTGAGTATAGTTCTGTGTAAATAGATAAACCGCGCTGTCAACAGTTTTCATAATCTAGAATGACAAAAACATTTTCATAATTCTGATAAAACGTGCCAGTTAAGAAATGCAATAAAATACGATGTTATGTTTGTTATAGCTTATTTCAATATTCCAGAGAATATTATTCAGTGAATTAACATTATTCAGTGAATTATTCTTCACTCTTTAGTCTATTAAACGGCGTTTAAACCTAAAACTGTAGTTTAAAATGAAGTTGATATGAATTCTGTCCTTTATTTTCTCCATTTGAACACATTAGACATTCTTTTGCTTATTGTTAATATCAGTGTTGCTGATGATGCTTTTTATAAATAAAATGTTTTTATTGTTGTAATTTGAAGATTACATTTAACATAAAAATTTAATTTTAAACAGTTTTTTGTTGTTAAGATGACTGAAAGGAGGAAAAACCAAAGTGAAGAATGGACTTCACTCTGTTATTTATGTACTTTATAACAGTAAATAAATATCGGTTCTGCATATCGGTTATCGGGTACATAAACATGCAAATAATCGGTATCGGTTATAAAAAAATCAATATCGGTGGATCACTAATGGAGATGCACATCCCTAATATATATATATCTATGTATACAGACAGTCATGGCCAAAAATATCGCCATCCTTGGTAAATATGATCAAAGAAGGCTGTGAAAATTAATCTACATTGTTAATCCTTTTGAACTTTTATTTAAAAAAAAAAGGCAAAAATCCAACCTTTCATTGGATAATAATCATTATGAAATAAATGTTTTTCTCAAATACAACTATGAACATGAAATTATCCAGCCATGGCGTCCTGTTTCACAGAAATATAAATAGGAGGGAAAACAAAGCCCAAATTCCTTTAATCATCCATCACAATGAGAAAAACCAAAGAATATAGTTTTGATGTGCAGCAAACGATAATTTAACTTCACAAATTAGTGAAGTGTCTTTAAGAAAAGAGCTAGCAGTGAAAATGCCCGTTTCCACCATCAGGGCAATAATTAAGAATTTATAATCAACATAAAATGTTATGAATCTGCCTGGAAGAGGACGTGTGTCTATATCGTCATAATGCACGGTGAGGAGGAGAGTTTGAGTGACTAAAGGACTTTCCAAGGAACACATCTGAAGAATTGCAGAAAATAGTTGAGTCTCAGGGTCAGAAAACCTTTTAAAAAATTGTCAAACAGCCCCTACATCACCATATGTTGTTTGGGAGGGTTTCAATAAAACGTATCCTCGCTCATCCAAAAACAATCTTCAGCATATTCAGTTGTCAGACACGACTGGAACTTCAAATGGGACTGGCTTCTATGTCAGATGAAACTAAAACATTAGCTTTTTAGCAGCAAACACTCAAGATGGGTTTTGTGAACACAGGGATAAAAAGTGCCCCATGTGTACAATGAAATATACTGCTGTATTTTTGATATTGTGCCTATATTTCTGCTGGAGGTCCTGGACATCTTGTTTAGACACATGGCATCATGGATTATATCAAATACCAACAGATAAAAAATCAATAAGTGACTGACTCCGTTATAAGTCTTAAAATGGGCCATGTTTGGATCTTACAGCCGTACAATAATTCAAACACAAACCTCAAAAACAACACAACAATGGGTCACTGGGCACAAAACCAAGCTTCTGCTGGTCATTCCAGTCCTCTGACCTGAACCCTGTAGAAGATGAGTGAGTGAACTGAAGAGAAGCACATGGAGCTGTGTATCTGAAGGATCTGGAGTGATTCTGGATGAAGGAATGGTCTGATCTCTTGTCAAGTGTTCGTTAACCTCATCAGGCATTATAGGAGATAACTCAGAGCTGTTAAACTGGCAAACTTTCAAAAAGTATTGAAGAAAAGGGTGCCGTTAATTGTGGCCAATGTGTATTAGAGAAAAAACATTTATTTCATAATGATATTCCCCCCATTTAAAATTCCTATTATCCAATGAAATTATAGATTTTTGTGATTTTTTTAAATAAAAGATCAAAATGATTAGCAATGCAGACTAATTTTCACAGATTTATTTGATCATATTTAACAAGGCTGCCGATATTTTTGGCCATGACTACATATATATATATATATACACATATACACACACACACACACATAGATTACATGTAATCTGGATTACAATAATATTCCAAAAATTAAGTACTTGTAACTATATTATATTACATTTTTAAATACTTGTTATATTATTCACACAATAGCAATAAATTATTCATATAAAATACTCCCTAATTCTTTGTTTTCATCTTTTAAATTTATATTAAATAGCCTGCTGTTAAAATACATTTAGAAACTATTCCAGTTTTGATGGCATAAATAGTAAATTGTTATTGTGGTTGTTTTAAAATGATTTATCTTCATTTTACATTTTATATGATTTGATTAATTATCATTTTATTAAACTCACAACCCCCCTGCAGTTTCTTCACGGACCCCAGTTAGGGAAACCTTGACATAACACAATATTTAATGCAATTTATGTTGTTACAAGGAACAAATTAAATGTATTTTCTTTTATTTTTCTATTTTATAATTTTTTTAGATTGATTTGGTACATAATTATCCTATTTAAATAAATGTGATAAACAAGTTAGGTCAAAATTAATCTAAAAGTAATCAAAAAGTAGTCAAATTATATGACCTAAAATGTGTAACATAAAGGATTACATTATTAACTGCAATGTTTGTCATGTAATTTGGAATCATAACTACAATTTGCAAGTATTCTACCCAGCTCTGTAGATATTTATGAATCTAAACAGCATTATTATTAATGCTGTCAAACGATTAATCGCACCCAAAATAAGTTTTTTTACATAATATATGTGTGTGTACTGTGTATATTTATTATGTATATATAAAGACACACACATATAGCACATATTTTTAAATTATTTACATTTATATATTTATATTCATACAAATTACATCGTGTATAAATGTATTTAATATATAAACATAACATATTTTTCATAAATATATACATCTGTGTGTATATTTATATATACTTAATAAATTATTATGTTATATGTGTTATATATATATATATATAAATAAAAATATATATATTATAACATATACTTAAAAAATATAAGAAAAAATAAGAAAAAGGAAACAACCAATGACTGGACGTTGACCGCCGTCTTTGTATTGTCTGGTTTGGGTCACACATACAACATTTGTACAGTAGGGAAGCTAAAAACAGATGCCAGAGTTGAAGGACACCATCCCTGGGCAAAGAGACACTTCCGCAAGACACACACACACTGAGAGATGCATGGTCCGCCTGTGGGGCAGCAGTTGGCAGGGTGGCACAGAGCCTGCTTCCCTTAGGCACACGCTCCAGTGCTGCTCTCTCTCTCTCTCTCTCTCTCTCTCTCTCTCACACACACACACACACACACACACACACACACACACACACACACACACACACACACACACACACACACACACACACACCTTTACTCAGTCTCCACCTAAACACTGACCTCATCTGCCAGAAAATCCTGTTCTGAATGAACCAAGGTCATATATTTTCATCCAAATCATCCACCTCAATCCCAGAAACAACTAAGCACATAAAAACACTCCAAGAAAGAACATGAACACAGATGCTTCTCTGCTCACGGCACTCATACTCATGCAATACCACACCATAGGCATTCAAGTGTTGCATAAAAAAAGGATTGCATAAAATCTAAAGTCAGCTGTCTTTTTTTAATGAATTATGGTCATGAGCAACCATTAGATGCATGGTCTCAAATGCTCTCTTTGAATGAATCATTTGCTTGAGAAGCATCTTTTCAGTGAATCTGGTAATATGGTTCAGATTATAGATTCATCAATTGTACAGATTCAGTTCTCACGTTGAACTCTTTGCTGCATCTGTTAGTTTATATAAGACAAAATTTCCATTTTGTGAATATTCTTTTTTTCAATCAGATATTTTCAAAGAAATCTGCTTAAAAAATTTAATGATTAATTCATGAATCAGACTGATTTGATTTTCAAGTCCAGCTCTTTAATATATTCATAACTTTATGAGAGAATAAACATATGATTTGTCAATTAATCATTATTTTAAGTTTAATCTTTTTAATGAGTTGATCTGGTTCACAAAACCAACCTTCAATTATGAATTGACTCGAGCGTTTTTGAAAAACCAGAGTAACAATTATATATATTTTTTGGTGAAAACTATCCTTAACAATAGGAGTCTCCTGACTAACTCTAAGTAAAAATCTTAATATCTATAACACTCATATTAGTCCAAACTGTTCCGGTTTAAAAATGTACATTACATAAATTTTTTCAGCATGTGACTGCGGGTACTTTAATACAGGATATGAGACAAGACGTATTTGTAAAGAGAGAATGCTGTACGCTGCATTCAGGCGGCGCTGTTAAGAGAGAGCAGAGAGAGAAGAGAGTTTGAAAGAGAGAGCGAGAATGAGACAACGAGGTAATAACAAATGCCCCATTGTGTGCGGCTGTGCTGTGATTTATGTAAGGTGTGGCTGGATGAGGGAGATAATGCCAAGCGAAATGCTTCATTTCATAAATCTACTCCAAAGGCCTCTGTTCCCCCTCCACACACAAACACACACGCACACACACACGCACACACACACACACACACGCACACACACGCACACACACATGCACACACACACACACACACACACACACACCACCGTCTCACCTGCTATTGACATCCAAACAAGTGCTCTCTGTTCACTGCTAAGTAATGATCCAGTATCACAGGAACTAGGTCTCGAGTCGGGCTCTCTGGGGCCCCCACACACACACACACACACATATACATAAACAAGGAGGGGAAAGCGATAGGGGAACTTGTATAAGCAAAAAGCCACCACATAATCAACAAACACTCAATTACCCAGTGTCCTTTGCTCCCTCTGATATTAATAACACATGCGCTTGGTCTCCGCACACGGCTATAGGCTATTAAATGCGTCGGTGCAAAGGAGAAACAGAACAAACAGGGAAAAATTGCAACATGAGAGATGTGGAAATAATTCCAATCTCCATTCCAAGGCTAAATGCAGGTGATCCCGGACGCTGGGCAGGTGGGAAATTAGTTTGCTCCACTGAGACTTCAGGTAATGGAGGCGAATGAGATTCCCACACACACCCCAGCCAACATGAAATAATAATGTCTGGGAAATATAACAGGCTGCATTTCCATTTGCTCTGTTTGGAAGTGATGTATCTCTTTTGAGCGGGTCCACTGCATTAGAACTGTGTTTGGGGGTGATGTGTTTCCCCGACATACAACTGAAGATCAAAGAGAAATTATACAGGATTGAATCTGAATGGAAAACCAACAACAGTCAAAAATAGAGCTGTATTTTGTTTGTATTTGATCCTCTTTTCAAAACCTTGAGATCAGGAATAGGGATTCTGTCTTATTTCCTCTTTTCTCTAAATACATGTTGTCAAGTCTTGTCTCTTTAATCTAGCTGTTTCTTCACACATGGTATCATCTGGTTTTTGTTCATGCCGGAAGTAAATCAAGGATTTAACATGATGGACAGCAAAGTAAGAAATATTTATAAGTGCAGAAAAAGTGTCCGTTTAAACACCTGCTCCAGTGGCCCATAGATGTCCCCGAGGACAGAGATATTTTTCTGGTATATATGTGGAAATAAACAATAAAAGCATGAAAGAAAAGCTAGAAAAAGAAAAGGCAAAGCAAACACAAAACAAAAGCAAGCAAAGTGAAGTGATGCAAAGCAAAAAAACAAAAATACATAAATAAATTAAAAAAGTAAAGTGAACCAAAAAAAACAAGAAAAAAACAGCAAAGCTAAAAAAAACAGCAAAGTTAAGCCAGACCAAAACAAAACAAATCAAACAAAAATAGCAATGCAAAACAAAAAACTAAAGTGAAACAAAACAAAAAGCAAAAAAGCTAAGCAAAGCAAAACAAACAATAAACAAAACTACAAAACTAAAAAAACATCAAAGCTAAGCAATACCTGAGAAAAAGTGATGTGAAGCAAACCAAAAAAATCAAAGCAAAGCAAAACAAAAAAGTAAAGTGAAACAAAACAAAAACCTAAAAAATTACAAATACAGCAAATCTAAACATTAAAAAGAACAAGTGAAACAAAGCAATGTAAAAAGCAAAGCAAAAAAAAAAACAGCAAAGCAAAATTAACACAAAACTTGAACTTTGTGATTTTAGATGCAACTAAAGAGATAAGCACACCGGTCAAACATGTCTGTCTAGCCCATGTTTACTTGGAAAAACAATGGAGAAGCAGTGCACTGGAATGCTAAAGCATCCACAGCATGGAGTTCTCCTCATGAAGTGTCCAGACGGTTGGATGTGTCTCGGTGGAGGTGAGCCAGACGCTGTGTCTACAGCAGGGCACAGGAGCGCAGTGGAGACACCTCGCTCTTACTGTCTTTGTCTCAGTGGCGACAGGGTTCAGCCAGAGCCCAGTCACCTGGGATGAGACCAGCCCTGTCTTGAATAGAGTGCTTTCTCTGTTTGTTTTCTCTGAAATGTACCAGCAATTTCTGAGAGAAAATTGTTTTTATTTTTGCTTTTTATTTTTTTACTGTAGAAGCATCTGCATATAGCAACTTAAATTTAGCTTCAGTTGAAATCTATTTTCTAAATGCATGTTATTGATAAAATAAACAATTTTAAATTCATCTGTGCAAATAATTAAATTTCTATCTAAATTTGTATTTTCTAATAATACATTACACTTGGATCACAGCATTTTCAGCTATAAGCACAAATAAAGAGAATGTCGACTCGCACACAGTTATTTTAACTCATATAGCTTCCGGTAGGGCTGCAACGATTAGTCGACATTATCGACAACGTCACAGATATTTCTGTTGTCGAGTAGTCGTCTGATCTCATATGACCTAATGTAGGAGCTTGCAATACTGCAGTTTGACCAGCGTGGCGCTGTAGCGCGAGACTGTAGTTCAGCCCTCCTGGACGCAGTTTAAGAGAAGACAGCGCTTCAAAACCAGCCGAATGAACCTGGAGCTGCTGAGCGGTGTTTGGATGAATATGTAAATATATGCTGCTCGATTTCCTCTCAATAACAAAATAAACACAACAAAAACTGGCAGCAGGGTGAAAGCAGCAGTTTATATAACTTTTAAATGCATCTGATTACAACGATGTGGATGTTTGCATGAGCTCTGCTGCTCAGTAATGTACTCCAGTAAAGTCCGGTTTTAATACATAAAGTTTATTACTTTATGCAATAGATAGCCTTAATTCAAGCAGCTTTACGGTATTAAACATGAAAAACCAGAGTCAGTGTCACTTTCAGTAAGAATTACAACTTGATTTTCTGTTATAAAGCAGCTCTCCAGTGTGGAGCTAGCTAATGATAACATACTTTTATTAGAGTAAAAACTAATATTTAATTAAAGTGATAGTTTGGTTTACAGAGATCAAAGCTTGATCTAGCTAAGGACTGTTTTGGTTATCATAACCCTATAAAGGTATGTTAAGACATTATGTTGTGAATAAAATAGTTTATTCAAAGAGTCTTATCACTTACCTTTATTTTGTTTCTTATTTATTTGACTTACAAAAGGAGATGTTTGGCAGAATGATGTCATTCAGTTACTTTTTCATGTAGATAATTAAATAGTGAGAGAGTTTCTCTGTCTGGCATCTCATTTTGTGTGCCAAATACATTTATTTGTATAAGGAATTTTATATCAATAATACAGAAATAAACATTAGCAAAACAACATCTACGTCTAGGCTTTTATTCAAATTCAAATTAAATAATTACTTTAGCATCTGAACTCTTCATGTATAACTTAATATTTTAACTAAATGCAAAAGCTGAATAATCAAATTCTACTGATTAATCAGTGAAATAATCAACGATTAGTTGATTAATCGTTCTAATAATAGTTAGAATAATCGATTACCAAAATAATCATGTGTTGCAGCCTTAGTTTCCGGATTTATTATATTACCATATACATTAAAATTAACAAAAACTGAACACATCATAAAAATTTAATTTGGAAAGATTATCTCAAAACCGTGCACATGGTTACCAGGTTGCAATTATAAAGTAAAATACTGGGCAGAAAATGTGAAAAAATTTCAATAGGGGGATTTAAACTTTTGAGATTGGGCAACCCCAAACATGAACACTTGTGGAGGTCTACACGTCTTATATTAGTCGCGGAAAAAGCATTTTTATAATTTTTCATTAGCGGTTGCATATTTTAAACATGATTCATTCATGCCTGCTGAGCTACCACAATAAGTGGAGTTATTTTACAAACGTGTTCATGTCTGTCTTGCATTAAGTTGAAAATATCCTTTTACCTCCCACCGCACAATGCTGTTTGAGTCTTGAGCTACAGCGAGTCTTTCCCGCTGTACCGTACAGAGCTGAGCAGGCACATGAGTGGGTAGTCCACATCTAATTACCGTGGCTTAATTAGTATCGGGGCTAAACCTCCACGGGGCACCTGCAATCTTAATTCATATGCTGACAGGGAGGAACAAGTGTTAATGTGCTGTATTTATGTTAATACTCCCAAAGTGTATGTGTGTGAAGTTATTTTGCCTGAAAAGCCTTCCCTCACAATTAAAGCTAATAAAAAACCCCGAAGTGTAGTATATGTGCACATTTGACAAATGTATAGATTCAGAAAATAAACAGAACAAAGAGCCACAAAAAAATTCAAAAAATAGTCTCATGTCGTTCAAAACCCATAAGAGACATGCTATTAAAATATATTTTGAAAGAAGCTTGAGATTTTTGTCCCTCCTTTGAAAGTTCGTTCCACCAAAAATGTCAAGCTTCAAGAAGTTCATAACAACATTGTAAACTTAATCTATATCAATCAAGTTGTTTCGGGGCTGATCACGCACAATGATTTTCATTCCACAGCTTTTCCATTGAGTGTGTTGTTTTATGTAAACACATGCCAGACGAACACGTTTGAGCATTTCAGGTTTCAGTGTTGTGCACAACTGCTTTATATGATGAACAAATTATGCATGAGAACTAATGAAGTTTGTTCTTATACGTCAAGCGAGCATTTTGAACCTCCATTAACCATATCTGATGTGCTCTATGTAATGTATGTGTGTTGATCAATGTTAGGTAAAAAATCAATTAAAATTACATCTGTTCATCATATAAAGCGATTGCTTTTACGATGTCTTCAATAAATTTCAGAGCTTGAAAGTTTTGGTGGAATGGACTTTGAATAGAGGGACAGAAATCAAAAATATCTTGTGTTTTGAAGATGAACAGATGTCTTATGGATTGGAATGACCCAGTAATTGATATAATTTTCATTTTCTAGTGAACTGTCCCTTTAAATAATGATTTTTGTTTATATTTAAAATAAATTGCTACACTTAGTTGTGCAACAAGCTATGCTTTAAAAACATGTCATATGTATATCCTCGTATGATTGGGCAATACCAAAAGGTCATCATCAAATCGACAACAATAAACCTCGAAAAAATGCATTTGACTGTTATTCAAGAAGTTCATGTGGCTTTTCACAACTGTTGTTTTTACAAAATTACCCTTGCACCAATATATTCCTACTGTTTTTTTTTTTTAGTTTGCCCTCTTGTTCAGGAAATTAATGTCTATGTACAGAATATAATCCATCACGCACTGAAAGCAGAGGTCATTCAGGAAATGATAGCAGGTAAGATTAGGTCTAAAAACACACACACACACACACACACACACACACACACACACAACACACACACACACACCGTACACAAATATGTGTATGAACACACCACAATCCAGGAACTTCCTCACACTCCTTGCCTTGACTTTGCCAAGTCACAGAGGAGAAAACTCTCAAGGTTTCTGTGAAGGAGATTCTCACGGACAAAGTCAAATCACAAACTTTCTCTAAAAAGAAGGTAATGTGGCAGTACTATGGTAATATCATAGTACTTTGATATATATATATATATATATCATGATACTGAACGATTACCACAACAGCATTTGCTTGGTACTCCAGTAGTTTTATTTCCAATTGTACCTTATCGTGTTAAAAACATACCAGACTATACAATGAGACCTGGTCTGACGTACAGTGACGTTGTTATGATGAAATTTCCCTAATGTAGATCTGTGCCGCTCACAGGTCTATAGGGAATCAGTAAAGCTATTCAAGGGCAAAGTATTTACACACAGGCACACACAGTCAATACTGAATCAAAGTGTACTGGGCCACCCCTGCATAGAGATCACACATTAATCCCATGCATTAATTATTGACACTAAATTTAATTTGAAAAGCAAACGTACACCAATCCACTGGTCAGATTTTAATAATGCAAACAGGCAATGCAGGGCGTAATCATATTTCTATTGATTAATATACAACAACTAAGGGTAGTCAGGCATACATGATAACCCATAAACATATCAGAGACTACATCACTAAACGCACTGGATTATGGGTACAACATATGTAAGATCCTCTAAATCACACATCCCCTATTCTTAGATACTCATAAAATCACAACACAATAAATCAATAAATAAATGAAAATACATTATACATAAAATACATAATACATCAATGATTTACATAAATGATTGCACATAATACATAAATGAAAAACATAAATGATTGCACAAATTTTTTTACACTGATGATTACACAACAAAACATATTTTATAATCATTAGTAATGTGTTTTGTCTCCACCAGTAAATGTTTGTTTTATTGTTTGTTTACAAAACCCTTTACAATAGTTGTGTTACTCAAAATTATGTAAAGTAAAAGTAGAATAAACAAATGTTACTAATCATCATGTAAACAAACAATAGAACAAATTCTATTGACAACTATTTAAGCGAAAAACTAAACAAATGAATGTTACTGATGATTATGTAAATAAACAATAGAAAAATTGTGTAAGCGAACAACCGAACAAAACAAGTTAGTGATAATTAAGTGAACAAAAGAACGCAATGTTAGCGATTACGTAAAGAAAGCACACAACTAACACTACAGTATTTTTGCATTCTTTTGTTTATTTACATGAATATTAGTAACAGTGTTTTATTGTTTATTTTATTTTGAGTAAAATTGTGTTTGGATCACTTTTTTATTTACAGTATCTTTTATTTATTCAGAATTGGGTAAATACCAGAATAAAATGTTATGGACAATTATGTAGGCAAACAACAGACCAAACAAATGTTACCTACATTTACATAAACAAAAAAATACAATAATTTTTTTGCTGATAAATATGTAAGCGATCACAATGCTAGTAGTGATTACATGAAAAAACAATCAAACAAAAATATGTTTGTTCTATTGCTTATTTACATGATCACTAGTAACAGCGTTGTTTAAATTCAGTAAAAATTGTGTTTTTGAGTAATATGTTTTCAGTAACATGTTAATTCTAGTGTTCGTGACAATAAAGTGATGTGATTTGATTTGATTTGATTGGTTTGTTCTAGTGTTTAAGTAATATTTTACAATAGTTGTCTACAAATTGTACTGAGAATCATATAAACAAACAAAAAATCACAATGTTACAGATGTAAACAATAGAACACAATGTTACGGATGTAAACCAGGGCTCTGGACTAACTTTTTGCACTGGGTGCACTGGTGCGCCTAACTTTTTTTCTTAGGTGCACCAGCACAAAAGTTAGGTGCACCCAAATTTTCGTATAGGCAATATTGACTAGTAAACGATTAACTAACAATGTGGTCAACATAACGTTCTTTATTTGAAGCACAATTCTACAAGTAAGGTAACTTACAGAAAAAGTTTTGGTGCTTAAAGTGCTTAAAGTTAAAACATCTCAAGATAAATGAAATAAAATTAAATCTAAATAAAGTGTTTTAAGGGCGTAAAACTGAACATCTCATCGCTCAATATCTTATGGACTATCCTCCATTGCGGTCACATGCCCCTCGAATGGCCAACTCCTGTAGTTTGGCCTCTTCATCTTTGGCCTCGGCTAAAGCAGCTGCCACACTCTCTCTAGCATCAACATCTTCCAGACTTGACCCTCTACACTGATTCTTATCAGATCCTCCACTGTGTCTGAATGAAGGAATGCTCTAGTGCAGTGCTTCTCAACCCCCCCCCCCCCCCCCCTTAAACCTATAAAAAAATCCAGCGCCCCCATCCCACCACAGACTACCATATAATTTCACTAAACATTATGAAAAAAAAAGTATTTAAAGAGGAAAAAAAAATACCTGGTCTGTCTGAGCTCATACTGTATTTTAATTAGGGATGGGTATCGTTAAGGTTTTAACGGTACTACTCCTCTTATCGATCCGGTACTTTAACGGTATTCTTATCTGTACTTTAATTTATATATATATACACACACACACACACGCCCACATATATATATATACACATATATATACATCTATATTTATATGATAGATTAGCAGCTTAATTAACATTGCTTTATATTCTGAAATGTTAAATAAATATTTAATTAAATAAATATAAAACATAAATTTGTAATGCACCAGTGTGCAGGCATTTTTAGTGTTTATATACATAAGATACAGTAAGAACATGAACAAAGAAACAACGTTAAACAAACCGACAAATATACAATTTGTCATACCATAAAACAATGTACAAATTAAAAACTAACACTAATGTTCAGGTAAGTAATAGCTACAAAATAAATCTGAAAGTGATCAAATGTAAATGAACACTGCATAGTTTTCACTGTATGTATTGATAGATTAATGCTTAAAGCTATAACTTTATTCAGATTAAGAGCTGTGGGTGATTTTCTCTTTGCATTTTGGTTCTTTGATTAACATTGATGAAGCACCAGTCTGTCACTAAAACAAAATATCGACACACATTTTCTCCCAAATGTTCACTTTAAGACATAAATTGTATTTAAGTGAATAATCTCCAAGCCGGCCGTTTTTACATGCTTTGTGTGTATTTGATCGTTTGGACGCGTCTGAAGCTCAAAGTGTACTTTGCTTGTCAGTTTTAGAGCGCGCCGCGCACGCGCCGCGCACACACACACACACACACCACAACACACACACACAGTTCAGCCTGGGGAACAGCGTCTCTCGTGCGGATTTGTACTTTCAACATTTTATTATCAACATGTCCAGCAATTTAGTAACTGTAAAGACGGCATTTTACAACAATCGCAGACGATTGATCTGATTCTGATGTTCAGGTTTGGTCAGGGAGGAACGAATGCACGCCGCTGTGAAGAGAAGGAAGTTGTGCTAGAGAAAAGCGGCTATAATCCTTAGAAGCCAAAATAAAATAAAACCCATTAAATAAACTTAGTTTAATATAACAGCCACATGCCTAAAGTGTAAGCATGGTTTTAATGGTTAGTTCTCTTCTATCATAAACAGGGCTTTCATGTTGCGCGTGCTGAAACGCATCCACGTGAGGCGCGATCTCGCTTCTGGTTTGGGAAATAGCAAAAATGCATCATAGATAAAAGTTTGGGGTCCGCCCTTCACTATCTCTGATTGGTTTTAGACCACGATATGAGCCCAATGTGTGTTTGTTGTTGAAGCACAGGGAGACTGAGTCGCGGATACTTTTTTTCTTTTCTCGAACGGCTGGTCGCACAGGTGCGCCCTCAGATTTTTTTTAGTCGCACACTTGAGAAATTAGGTCGCACTCTAGAGCCCTGTAAACAATAGAACACAATGCTACGGATGTAAACAATAGAACACAATCTTACGGTGTAAACAATAGAACACAATTTACGGATGTAAACAATAGGACACAATGTTACGGATGTAAACAATAGAACACAATGCTACGGATGTAAACAATAGAACACAATGCTACGGATGTAAACAATAGAACACAATGTTACGGGTGTAAACAATAGAACACAATGTTACGGATGTAAACAATAGAACACAATTTTACGGATGTAAACAATAGAACACAATTTTACGGATGTAAACAATAGAACACAATATTACGGGTGTAAACAATAGAACACAATTTTACGGATGTTAAACAATAGAACACAATTTAGATGTAAACAATAGAACACAATTTACGGATGCAAACAATAGACACACATGCTACGGATGTAACAATAGAACACAATTTTACGGGTGTAAACAATAGAACAAAATTTTACTGATGTAAACAATAGGGACACAATGTTACGGATGTAAACAATAGAACACAATGTTACGGATGTAAACAATAGAACACAATGTTACGGATGTAAACAATAGAACACAATGTTACGGATGTAAACAATAGAACACAATGTTACGGATGTAAACAATAGAACACAATTTTACGGATGTAAACAATAGGACACAATGCTACGGATGTAAACAATAGAACACAATGTTACGGATGTAAACAATAGAACACAATGTTACGGATGTAAACAATAGAACACAATTTTACGGATGTAAACAATAGGACACAATGCTACGGATGTAAACAATAGAACACAATTTTACGGATGTAAACAATAGAACACAATGTTACGGATGTAAACAATAGGACACAATGCTACGGATGTAAACAATAGAACACAATGTTACGGATGTAAACAATAGAACACAATGTTACGGATGTAAACAATAGAACACAATGTTACGGATGTAAACAATAGAACACAATGTTACGGATGTAAACAATAGAACACAATTTACGGATGTAAACAATAGGACACAATGCTACGGATGTAAACAATAGAACACAATGTTACGGATGTAAACAATAGAACACAATGTACGGATGTAAACAATAGAACACAATGTTACGGATGTAAACAATAGAACACAATGTTACGGATGTAAACAATAGAACACAATTTTACGGATGTAAACAATAGAACACAATGCTACGGATGTAAACAATAGAACACAATTTACGGATGTAAACAATAGAACACAATGTTACGGATGTAAACAATAGAACACAATGTTACGGATGTAAACAATAGACACAATGCTACGGATGTAAATAGAACACAATTTACGGATGTAAACAATAGAACACAATGTTACGGATGTAAACAATAGAACACAATTACGGTGTAAACAATAGAACACAATGTTACGGATGTAAACAATAGAACACAATGCTACGGATGTAAACAATAGAACACAATTTACGGATGTAAACAATAGAACACAATGTTACGGATGTAAACAATAGAACACAATTTACGGTGTAAACAATAGAACACAATGTTACGGATGTAAACAATAGGACACAATGCTACGG
>QVTF01021687.1:0-35203 GCA_003573665.1 Oxygymnocypris stewartii | reverse complement strand
TTTATTTTGCCATAAGCCATAATTACATTAATTTACTGCCTCAAGAAAAAATAGAAATATAATAAAATATAATATAAAACGATAAATGTATTAAATACAACAATATCAAATAAACATGTATATTTAATTTACAATTAAATATATTTAATTTATGAAAAAATGTCAATGAAAATAGAAACGTTATTGTATTGTATTATACATTAATATACGCTGCTGTTCAAAGTTTGAGGTCAGTACGATCTTTTTAAGATATTTAAGATATTTAAATTGTTACAAATAATACATTTAAAATGAATGCAGCTCTTTTGAACTTTCTATTCATCAAAGAATCTTGAAAAATTATCTTGTTTTCCCAAAAAATACATTATAAATATATTTAAATATAAAACTGTTATTTTATCTTATAATAATATTCACAATATTACTGTTTTACTGTATTTTTTGAACAAATAAATGCAGCCTTGATGAGCATAAAAGACTTTCAAAAACATAAAAAAATCATACCAATCCAAACTTTTGAAAGGCATTGTTGCATAAATATAGCTGTATTTATTGTTTGTCATGTATCACCTCATAAATATAGTATTTTCAATGCTGTGTATGTTTAATGTCTGCACCTTTTCAAGGGGAACTGCTTTCTTCATCGCTCTGCAATATGTGAGAAATGAAAAACCTTTCCTTGACTAGTAGTAGGAGTACAGAACGTTTTTTAATGCATTTATATTTATTCATTTAGCAGATGCTTTTCAAGGTGACCAAGAAAAGATGCAAAATTCAATGAAAACGTATGTGATAAATCATATGGAGCCAGCAATATTAACACTACCGCAATATCACAAAAAGTGCAGAACAGTACAGAAAAACTTCATTTTGAACAGCAGCAAATGGCTTTCAGATGAAAGAGTTTGTGTTCCAGCCATTAATAGACAGATAAACCCCAGCGATATTTGCACAAATTAAATTAAACTCTTTGAAATCAGCAGTTAAAGAATATTAGCTGCAGTGACTGACTGTATGCGAGTACA
This sequence comes from Oxygymnocypris stewartii, assembly GCA_003573665.1. NCBI lineage: Eukaryota > Metazoa > Chordata > Actinopteri > Cypriniformes > Cyprinidae > Oxygymnocypris > Oxygymnocypris stewartii. The sequence continues at coordinate 34,178 of QVTF01021687.1, read as the reverse complement.
GGATCATGTACAGCCGGTCGCTCTTTATCACAAAATAATGGGTTTATTTTGCAGTGTATTATTACAGCACATAAGACGGCTGCTTACCAAATAAAAAAGTAATTAGACATGAAATATTGATTTGGGCTGAAATCATTACGTGATTGTGTGTTTCTGCAGTGAACGGCGGCTGGTCCACGTGGACCGAGTGGTCGACCTGTAACAGTCGATGTGGGCGGGGCCTTCAGAAACGAACCCGCAGCTGCACCAATCCCACGCCTCTGAACGGGGGCTCGCCGTGTGACGGACAGGCCATCCAAAAAATCGCCTGCACCTCCGTTTGCACAGGTACCAATCTACTGAACTTAATTTGACGAGAATGAAAGTGGGGCCCTGAGGGACAGAAGTGTATTTGTACACTGAAAATGACAAAAAGGTAGAAGTGAAATTGTGAACATGCTTATTAAATTAGACATGTATCTTTGTCTTTAAAAGTCTTTTGTTTTTAAATAATGTCATAGTAATTTAATAGTATTTAATGCATTAAAAAGTGTTTTATTAATATTCAAATAAAAATTGGCATAATTTAATAGTATTTAATAAATGTAATATTTAATAGTAATGTCATTTTACAGTGTTTACATTAATAATCGTACACACTATATACACTCACTGGCCACTTTATTAGGTACACCTTGCTAGTACCGGGTTGGACTCCCCTTTGCCTTCAGAACTGCCTTAATTCTTCGTGGCATAGATTCAACAAGGTGTTGGAAACATTCCTCAGTGATTTTGGTCATATTGACATGATAGCATCACACAGTTGCTGCAGATTTGTCGGCTGCACATCAATGATGTGAATCTCCCGTTCCACCACATCCCAAAGGTGCTCTATTGGATTGAGATCTGGTGACTGTGGAGGCATTTGAGTAAAGTGAACTCATTGTCATGTTCAAGAAACCAGTCTGAGATGATTTGAGACATGATGCATTATCCTGCTGGAAGTACATCAGAAGATGGACACTGTCATAAAGGGATGGACATGGTCAGCAACAATACTCAGGTAGGCCGTGGTGTTTAAACGATGCTCAATTGGTACTAAGGGCCCAAAGTGTGCCAAGAAAATATCCCCCACACCATTACACCACCACCAGCCTGAACCGCTGAGACAAGGCAGGATGGATCCATGCTTTCATGTTCTTTATACAAATTCTGACCCTACATCTGAATGTCGCAGCAGAAATCGAGACTCATCAGTCCAAGCAACGTTTTTCAATCTTCTATTGTTCATTTTGGTGAGACCGGTGTGAATTGTATCCTCGTGTCCTGTTCTTATCTGACAGGAGCGGCACCCGGTGTGGTCTTCTGCTGCTGGAGTCCATCTGCTTCAGGGTTCGATGTGTTGTGTGTTCAGAGATGGTATTCTGCGATCTTGTTTGTAACGAGTGGTTATTTGAGTTACTGTTGTCTTTCTATCATCTCTAACCAGTCTGTCCATTCTCCTCTGACCTCTGACATCAACAAGGCATTTTCATCCACACAACTGCTGCTCACTGGATATTTTCTCTTTTTCAGACCATTCTCTGTAAACTAGAGATGGTTGTGTGTGAAAATCCCAGTAGATCAGCAGTTTTGAAATACTCAGACCACCAACAACCATTCCCGTTTAATCACTTAAATCCCTTTCTTCCCCGTTCTGATGCTTGGTTTGAACTTCAGCAAGTCGTCTTCATCACATCTAGATGCCTAAATGCATTGAGTTGCTGCCTTGTGATTGGCTGATTAGCAATTTGTGTTACCAAGCAATTGAACAGGTGTACCTAATAAAGTGTATATAATTGTTGCATAAATATAGTTGTATTTATTGTTTATCATTTAGTACTTCATAAATATTGTATTTATTTTGTGTTTAATGCGTTTTGAGAAATGAAAAAAAAAAATTACTTTGAATATTTTTTGAATAAAATAAAATAAAATATAAAACAATAAGCCCTGTGAAGCCGTGGTTTACAGTGAATTTATAACAGGTAAGGAACGTTGTAAAAACCCCTTAGCTGTTATAAATTCACTGTAAACCACGGCTTCGTGGGGATTATTTCTTTTATAAAACGGTTATTCCATACATAGTAAGGTTTCACAAAATAAAACAGAGCAAATAATGTGTGATGATGGTTACGGTTGCAACAAAGTGGTTGCTAAGCGACACACAGATGTAAACAGAGGTGTAGTTTGTTGAGTAATTTACAACACCTTCGAAACTTGGCTCAACCAACTCAACCAAACTATCCATTTTATAAATTAAATTAAATTAAATACAATTATCTGCTATAAATCATATGGAGCATGAATTCACAGTGATCATCATTATATATTTTTAGTATATTCATAAATTATTATTATTTTGTTTATATTTTCAGGTTTAATTTCTGTTCAAGTTTTAGTTATTTTATTTTGTGCTTTTGCCATTTTTATTAGTTTATATTTTTTAGCTTTATATGTATTATTTTTAAGTTGTAGTTTTAGTCATTTTAGTATTTCATCTTAAAGTTTAACTTCTAATTTAAATTTTTCATCTTGAATAATTTCATCTTTTCATTGCATTTTATTTTATTTCTGCTTTATTGCAATTCACAAAACCGATGTTATTACTTAATTAGCAGTTATAGTTAACAATATCCAGACTGAATCACAAGAGGAAGTTTTCATAAAGATCTGAGTATCATGATACTACTCTGGAACTAATTAAGAAATTTCCGCCATGACGTAAACGCACAGTGAGGTCAGTTCTTAAGCCTGAAAGAAACACGATGAAGGATTTGGTTCAGATTTTTTCCTCCATTGACATTTATTCATTTGGCAGTCGCTTTTATCCAACGTGACTTCCAAATGAAGAATTCCTTCCATAAACAGAAGGATGGAAAATTCACTGTGAGACTACTGAATTACAAGTGAGGAATTCCTTTCATAAAAACTTGATTCTTTTCCAGTCCAGTTTGAGTTCTTCGCCTCTTGATAGCATCAGGCAAATGCATCCTTTTCCAGGCCCATCAGTTCAGCTTTCAAGCCAGACACTTCCCCCATACTTTGGCCCCCAGGGGCCTCTACGGGCCGAGCACATTTCCATTCCCTCCTGCCGGTGAGAGTGAGTTCGCTGTGAAGCAGGTGAGATTAAAGCATCTGCAGACAGCAGGAGAGATGCCACAGTCACAAGCTAATGACTGACCCACATACTGTATCCGCTTTCCTGTGACACAATCCACAGACTACTCCAGAGCAGAGGATGCATCATCTTTTCTTTTCTTTACTTTAATTGAATTTTCCAGTTTAATTTCTGTGTGCAATATGCACAAGGCGGTCAATGATGGGGTCTTTGCAGGTAAAGTATTACTCATTTCATGAACAAAGAGGTTCCAGTTATAACACGGCTCATTAACATTTTTAAAACTACCCTTGACTAACGTATTAATGGACAAGGAATAAAATAAAATGCTACAAAATAATCAATCTGCCTCATATCACAGCAGAATCACTTCTTATTTTTTCTGCTGATCTCTGTTGTTTCTGGTGTGTGTGTGTTTAGTTGACGGCGAGTGGGCCGACTGGAGCAAGTGGTCGGCGTGTAACACTGAGTGCACGCAGTGGAGGAAGAGAGAGTGTAACGCTCCTGCGCCTCAGAACGGAGGGAAGGACTGTGACGGAGTCATACTACAGTCTCAGAACTGCACTGATGGACTCTGCCTACAAAGTGAGTGCATTCGCACACCACACTCGCACGCACACACACACACACACACACACACACAACACACACACACACACACACACACACACACACACACACAATCAAGTCAGGATGAGATCCTTTACAGTCAACATGATTTCAAAATCAAGCCTATTTACTTATAAGACATGTTCCTGGTTTTGTGTTTCTGGTATTATCTTTTATTTTAGCATTTTTGAAATACTAGTAATATAGTTTTTGTATTTTTTTTATTAGCTTTTATTTTTATAATTGTAGGTTTTATTTTAATTCTAGTTAAGTTTTAGTAACTTTATGCTTTGTCATTTGCATGAGCTTTTTTTATATAAATATATATATTAAGCTATTCCAGTTTATGTTTTGGTAATTTTAGTACTTCAAAAAATAAATTCCCACTTAATTTAGTTAACAATGCAACATTTCCAATTGTTTAATTATATGCTATCATAGTATTTACACATTTTAAAATAATGTTTTTAGTTAACTTGTAGTAAATGAAAGTTTTTGTGATTTTCTTGATTATGTTTTGCTTTAATTTATGTTATTTCAATCGTAGTTTTAGTCATTTTAGTACTTACTACAGTTAGTTGACAAAGAATTCAAATTTTCATTTAAGTTGTTTTAAGTTTAAGTTTTTTATTCATATATATTTATATATTTGTGTTCAGTTTTATTTTAATTAACATATTTAATTTCATTCAAAGATTTTTAAAAATTGTTTTAGGTTTTTCAATAACAATATTGTTGAGAATTATTCAAATTATTTTTTCAGCTGACGTCACTCAGTTTTTTATTTTTTTATTTACATACTGATAAAGAAATGTATAGCTTGAACTGTGTCGTTTTGGATAAAAGCATCTGTTAAATGCATAAAATATATATATGTTTAATATTTTATTTTATTTTAGCTGATGTTACCCAGGCCATGTGTGCTATTGGTTATTAGCTCTGTCATCCTTGTTTTATAGGTTGCAGCCAGTAGTTTAATGCTAGATCTGAAATGTCACATTACAAAAGCTAAATTGATTGCAAATATTGTTTCTTATTTACTTTCAAGCTTTTAGTTGATTTGTTTATTGCTCCTGTATGTAATGGGGCACATAAGCATGGCCTTTCATTTGTTTCAATCACAGTGGACACACTACAAACTGGCGGTGAGAATCTTTAAGAAACTGACAGGTGACATGAATGTATGTAATCAGGAGCCATCAGCGTGGCAGTTTAATTTGTTGGCTGGTGTTTGGAGCAGTGAGCAGTGATAGAGAGAGAGACAGGCTGCGGATGTGAAGCTCCTCTGTTTGCTGTTGTGTAATGGATCTCATGTCTGTCTCTCTCTCTCTCCCTGCAGGCACTTCCTCACTAAAGTTTCAACTTTAAAAGTTCTTCCCCTTAAAAGTTGAGCAGGCACAATCCATTTAACCCCACTCAACTCCGCTCTCTGTCTTACTCTGATAAAACCTAGTGAACTGCTGCTTAGACCGCAGGAAGGTTTGAGCATGTCCTAGCCAGGGGTGAAACCAGCGTTACAAGCCATCTATCCCATGCCAATTTGAGTGCATTTAACATGTTCCTTTCAGTAATTCTGTTTAGTACTTTGTGGTTTGTTGTATTCTGAATCCTCAAATAGAGTTTGGAAGTCCACCTGTTTTTAACTAATTTATTTGTTTGGATGGTTTCGGAGCAGAAAGCCCCCTTGTATTTCAGATCTGTATTTGTTTTCTTATTTGTAGTGAACATTAAATTTATTATTATTATTTAATTAGTTAGTTATGGGGCTTTTCCACTGCATGGTACGGTTCACTTTTGGGGGTTTTTCACTGTGTACTGTACCTGGTACCTGGTACTTTTTTAGTACCACCTCGGCCGGGGTTCCAAGCGATCCGTACCGTTACCAAAACGTGACGTGTAAACTCTGTTGATCACTGATTGGCCGGAGAAAATCGTCATTACTGCGTCACTGAACTTGCGAAACGAGTCCCTCCTCTACAGCCCGACCCGCTAGATTTAAATCAGCACAGCCAGCGAAGGATCGGACACAACTTTGTTTAAACAAACGCAAATTTTTGCATCAACCACAAAATAGCAGTGTCGTTGTCTGTTGAGGAAGTTCAGACGTTCCTCTCGTTAATAGCCGAGGAGTGGATCCAGTGAGAGCTTAAAGGCGCGACGCCGAAGGAAAAAGCCTTATGTAACGTTATATAACGTTACTTTAGAACTTGCTATATTTTCAGAGTATGTTTTCTGTTTATATTTTTACCTTTGTATGTGTGTTTTGCTTCAATTAAAAACAATCTGATCGAATAAGTGTACCTCCAGACTATATTAAAAATGTATTATTGTATGAGCACGTAATGAACCTCTTGAAAAAGACAAATGATTAATGCCACGATTATAAAAACATCACATAAATAAAAAAAACAAGGGATACATTGTACATTTTGAAATATTCAAAAGTTTATTGATAATTCACTTTAAAGAACACGCTACATGAATAGTTAACTAATCAAGTAACGCAGCACACCTGCACGAACATCCCTGCTCTCCTCATCTACAGCCCGTGGCACAGTCTCTGCTGCTGGGGGTAAATCACAAGCATTCTCACAGACCTCTCCATTGCTGTTAAAAACATCCACATGCCGAGAGTGAAGAACACTATTCCGTCTCCTTTCTTTGTTGTGTGTTTGTTTGTGGCGCGTTTACGATGATGTCACGGCAGTAGAGGCGGCGCAATTATAACGACGCGTGAATAATCCCGCCCACTCTATAGCGGTACTAAACTGTGGTGGAAATGCAAACCGACCCGAACTGAGCCGTACCTTACCGAGCCGTGCCGAACCGTACCGTACCATGCAGTGGAAAAGCGCCATTAGTTGGTTAGTTATTTTGCCAGAGTACCATTCAAAAGTTTGGGGTTGAAATAAATATATTCTGCTCACCAAAGGCTGCATTTATATGATCAAAAATACAATAAAAACAGAAATATTATTAAATATTTTTACAAATCAAAATAATAGTTTTGTGTTTGGATATATGTTAACATGTCATTTTTCAAAGCTGTATTTTCAGCATCTTTACTCCAGTCTTCAGTGTCACATGATCCTTCAGATCACTATGATATGCTGATTTGCTGCATTTCTTATTGTTATCAATGTTGACAACAGTCTTGCTGTTTAATATGGTTGTGGAAACCATTACAGATTTGTTTTTCAGGATGTTTTGATTGATAGAAATTTCAAAGAACTGCATTTATTTGAAATTGAAATTGAAATCTTCAACGGAAATTAATAAAAGCATTAATTTCTTCCAAAACTAAATCTTATTGACCCCAAACTTCTGTATAGTACATGGCAAAAAAATAACAATTTCAGTTTTGTTTACAATAAAACCTTATCTTTGATAGCCTGACTTTGAATTGAACAAAGAAAAGATTGTAGTTTGGCTTCAGTTTCAAACTAGTTTCCACACCGAACTAAATGTCGGTAAATGTTTTCCTGATTACCATCTCCCCGGGGAGCCCGTGGCTCTCTCTGCATTATATCTTCTGTTCGGACGTTTGAGTCTCACATCACCAAATCACATCTCGCTCTTTGTTTTACATTCCATTATTTTGTCTAATGCCCCCTTCCTCTCTCTGAAGGTTCAGTATATCAGCTATCCGTTCAGCCTAAAGGAACGGGAGAGAAGGGGTTTACATGTGAGTGTCTATTTTGTCTTTCATTTTCTGGCTTTAGTTTTTGGGGTCGGTATCTGTTGTCTCGCAGGATCTTCGGCTTTATATTCTTCCGTTGCGCTCTGTTCCTCGCCGTCTGCGGGAGTGAAAGCATGCTGTCTGTTTGTCAGAGTCTTTTGATTAGCTGTTTTGCTTCGTGTTTTGCAGCACTTTATGTTCTGTGTGTTATTTCTCGACTCGCATCCACACATACGCATATGCTTGTGTCCCTTACTCTCACTCTTTTCTGCACATTGAGACGCAGAGCTGAATGGAAACCTGAACGTCTCTGGAGTAAAGTCAGGCTCGGCTGAAGTCTGTGTGCTGTTCTAAACGAGAGAACTCTCTCTGGCCTCGCTGTATGACCTGTAGCAACTCCGTAATTCTCTTTAAAGACAACATGAATTCAAAATTGATCCCATTTACTTTCTTTAGAAATTTTCAGGGCCTTATTTTTTCATATCATTTCAGGCTGCACAAAATAAAAGAGAAAGATAATCAAGATTAATTGGCAGATAAGGCTGATGTTATTTGAACCCCAGTGCCAATAGGATTAGCAGTTATACATAAATATATGGTGTGTGTGTGTGTGTGTGTGTGTGTGTGTGTGTGTGTGGTGTGTGTGTGTGTGTGTGTGTGTGTAAATAACTGGTGATATTCAGAGAGTGAAACGACTTGGCACAAGCTGATTGGTTCATGCTGGACATGCAGCCAATGAGCTTACTGCCTTGCATTTATATGGCTGGCTAGTATTCACTTGAGATTCCTGCAGCGTGCTTTCAGAGTTTCTCTGAAGCCCTCCACCTTCCCCAGCTCCACCTGTATAGATCTGCTATGGGTTATCGTATATGCTATTTGTGCAGCAGCAGAATGTCTTATATACTCACGGCACCGTATCGTCATATGCATTGGCAGTAGCAAGTTCCTGTACTTGCAGCAGCAATAATCTACAACTACAGCAATAATGATCAGCAGCAGCAGTGTAGCAGATCTATTCCGCCAAGACCAAATACATTAACATTGTCATATCCATCACCATGCTAAAATCATACGAGAGTTGTCATGATTGAAATGTATATATTTATCATTTCTATTTAATGTTTTTTACATCACTAAAATATGCCATATTACTGAAAGAATATATATACAATTATTATTATTATTATTGTGTAATTTTTACATTTACTTTTTCTTTCACTGTATCACTTTAAGAAACTGGATTTGTAGTTGACTTAAAAACATGAGATCAAAATTTTAAATCACTAATATAGAATTTATATATTAAATATATTAAATTAAAAGCATGAAATCAAAATTCACTGATTTTATATATATACGTGTGTGTGTGTGTGTGTGTGTGTGTGTGTGTGTGTGTGTGTGTGTGTGTGTGTGTGTGTGTGTGTGTGTGTGTGTGTGTGTCTGTGTGTGTGTGTGTACTTAAAAAAAAAAACTGAAATGCTACAGAGAAAAATTACTCTGTTTACAGCATATATACAGTATACACATACTACATATGTTTATATATTTTAGATAGATAGATAGATAGATAGATAGATAGATAGATAGATAGATAGATAGATGTTTTCTGTCGATGTGATATTATGGCACCATTTAATCAAATCCTGATGGATGAAATCATGTCCGTTGCATCATTTTCAGCTGAATATTGCGCGTCACGCTGTGGAAGTGAAATGCTTTGTGAATGGCGTTTCTTGTCGTGTTTAATGTGAAGCGGCAGCCGCTGGGCAGACGGTAATCCGCGTGTTCGTTACTTCCCTCGGCCGCTGTATAACTCTGTTCTGCAGATAATACACTGATGAAGACTGTGATGGCGTCTCCTCACGGCGCTTGCCCTTTAAGAGCGTCTGTGCATTTGACTTCAGATGAGCTTTGACTTATTCTAGAGATTCTGCAGACTGGATGGATTAAGTGAAATGTTTGTTATGAACATGAAACCCTGAGAGATAAACCGAGGCGGATATCAAACAACATGATTCAGGTTTTCATTACCGGCCACCGCAGCGCTCTGTTCTTCATGAAAATAACTCATCAGTCAGAACATCAGTCAGCCTGCTTCTTGTCTGTGATTTTACTATATTTTACCATCCTTTTATCTGCTTTGTTTTTATGTCTGCTCTTCATGATGTGCTCACTTTTGAAAATGAAAGGCACTTTCCGTTCCAGTTTTGAAGATAGCAGAGTCGAGTCGTGGCCCAATGGTTGCTAATACGATGGTTGCAGGTTCATTTCTGAAGCAGAGAGTAAAGGTCACAATAATAACCCATCTGTGCAGTCAGGGGTGAGAACACATGAAGGTCAAGCCACGGATTTGGTAATGATAGGAAAAAGCAAAGCAAATAAATTTATTTTGTAATTATGTAATTATTAATTTTATATTTGCAAAAAGCAATCATTGCTCAAATAAATGTATTGCATCATGTTACTGTTGTAAATGTTTGCTTTAATGTGAGCCAGTTAAAAACACTCATTCACTGAACTGTTGAATTTAACTAATTTCTCAATATTACTTCCAGAAGTCCTTCCAATGCATTTTATAACTTTTTATAATATAATTTCTTGATTTTTAATTTCTTTTTTTAGCTAAATACCAAATCACATAAATCATTGTTTTTTTATTTTGTTATATATTTATATAACAAAAAAAATGAAATTATATTATGTAACAGGATATATGTTATATTTAGTGCAATTCTGTCAGGTCCACCATCGTCAAGATGATTGACAATTAGCATATAGTTTGGATTGGCATGCAGCCTAGCATGAATGAGAGCAGGGAGAACAGTGGAACCCCCCCCCCCCCCCCCCCCCCAGGGTAAACTGAACAGAACCAGAAAGGTATTGCAGATAGTTAAAGGTCAGTAATTTTCTGTACAGATTTTGAATTTGTCTGATTCAAGAGAATCAGAAGGCTCAATCCTGACTGACAGAGAAGGAGTTGGGGATGGAGGAGGGTAATTAATTAGCTATTCAGCAATGCGAGAACTGCTGATAATACTGACGGCCTTATATATGGATGCTTAGATAGGTGTCGTATTCCTATAGGTAGATGGGGATCAGCTGATGCGAGCTTGACTAACGTGACCTGCCAGAACTAACACTACGCTCGATTTATGTCACTACGTTTTTCAATTTAGTTATGTAAATTGTTTTTAATTAATTTAATTTATCAGCGAATTTGCATGTCACTCTGGATAGTTTCAATGTAATTGTTTATGTTTGAATAGGCCTATAGTTTAACTAGATTAAACTGAGTAGGCTACGTCATATACGTGTTATTTTAGTATTATTGTGATACTGTTGTAGTTTTATAATATTAATATTCTAAATCTTATTATTGTAATAATATTTTGGATCAGGGTTTTCTTTTATTATACATTTGAATTGTAATGTTTTAGTTATTTTGTTGTTCAGTTAACTTTAGTTTTGTTTAAAGTGACAAAATTGTTTGTTTTTTTTCTTAATGGTTTTAATTTTCTTTTTAGTTTCAGTTAACTATCATAGCCCTGGTTCATAGTTTAGCAAGCAGCATTTATGATATAGCAACACTGGAAACTTGTACGAAGTGAGGCCTTAAACATATGCAAGAACACTTTTAGCTACAAAATCTTCATGCATTGTTGTGTAACCGTATCGAAAACCTGTTAAATATGTACACAGTGCATTGGCTAAGCTCTCGTGTTTGCATACTTGTGTGTGTTTCAGGCTTAGTGCTTTATTTTAGGCCTGTACTTCTGTTAAACCGTCAGTGATGCTTCAGTGCTGTTAACTCTGTGTGTGTGTGTGTTGTGTGTGTGTGTGTGTGTGTGTGTGTGTGTGTGTGTGTGTGTGTGTGTGTGTGTTTGAGGAGACAATGTTATCTCTTTCCTCCTGAAGCTGTATTATTTATTAAACATTTTCTGCAGTCTGCAGCCGTGATCTGGCTCTCCCTCCCTCTTTCACTCGCGCTCATGTTCAAAGAAAACGTTTAATCTTCCAGATACATTTTAATGGCTGCGTTTAGTAGCTTGCCACTTTTATCATCAAAGCTTGTGTTAGAGCTTGTATGAGTGTTTCTCCGGTGAAATGAGTTAAATGACTCAAGGCATGCGATGGCGAGAGTTAAAGAGGGACAGAACGCAGAGGAGATCGCTCAGATAAAACATGGGCCTGCTTCATGTCGGAGCCGACGGGAAATGTTGTGCTACAAAGCAGTGATTTTAAAATGAGTCTGAAGCTTTTTCTGTCCAAGTCATCTGAACATATTGCTCTTAAATTCTTGGAGATGTTAACAATATTATTTTTACTCTTGTAAAATTAGGGCTCTGTTCCAAACACTGCTAAGCTGCCTTCATAGACAGCAGTTTAAGGCATAGACACTAGAGGCTGACATTTTTTCGGGAATCCCGCGGGATGGGAAACAAAATCGCTACGAATTACGTGATTGGGACGGGACAGAATTTTTTTTAATCGGGAGTGGGCGGGACCGGGAATAGTAATGATACCCAACTTTACACACAAATATACCTTTTATATAAATAAACTATAAACTGTATATTTTAATTCTGAACTCAATTCTAGTTGCCCTGTCTCTTTATGCTCTCCTCCTGTTTGCTTTGGTGTGGCTGGTTAAGTGAATGGCAGTCCGTGATGGACAGATTGTTAACGGCTGGTCTATGTGGTAATACACTCGGGCAGGACATCCAAACGCTCATCTATCATTCATCAACCTCAAATATGGCTTTTCATCTGAAAGATGTATGTAGTAGCAACTTAACATGGCCGCTCAATATGATGTTAACCTAGAGAAACGTGCGCTATTGAAGTGTTTGTGTGGAAGCGCGTTTGCTGCAGGACAGGCTCCGGTGCGCTCACTTGCTCTTAAAATCTCCGTCATTCTTGGTCATACAGATAAAAGTAGCCTAATACATCTTTCGAATCTGTAAAGACTCTACGTTTATTTGTGTACACTCAGAATAACAACGAAACGTTGCGCTTTTAAGCAAACAGGATGCGCTTTAGGTCTCATGTGAACTTGAGCGAGAAAATCCGTCTTTGAAAAATATATCTATAGAGAGTGAAATGTCTAAAAAACACCATAGAAGACGTGTGTGTTAGCATGGATGATTTACATGAAATTGAATCTGTGCAACACTGTGCATAAGATGGCTTTCAGTTCAATATAATAACAAAAAACTACATTTTGAGTTTTTATTCAACTAATAAGGTGGGCACGCTGTGATCTGTACTATATTTTTACTGTAACTGACAGATTTCTGCAAAAAAAAAACAACAACATGGGTGTGGGAGGGAGTGGGAGTCATTCTTCCGGGAGTGGAACGGGACGGGATTTTCCCCCAGTTTTTTCGTGGGATTGGGACGGGAAGAGATTAATTTTTGTGGGAGTGGGACGGGAGAGGTTTGAGAATTCACTCCCGTGTCACCCTCTAATAGACACGCATCTGACAGAAAAACTCATTTTTGGGGGGTCAAATTGTAAGATAGTATTTGATGTATCTTTCATGGAGCACATTTCACACATTTCTTCTTGGAGAACTTGACTAGCTAACTAGCGTCAAATTAGTCTATATAATTAATTACTGACAGTTTTACTTATTTTGTTTTGTATTTTTATAGTTTTATTAATATTAATTTCATTTTTTTATATTTTAGGAAATAAATAAGTTTATATAGCTGAAATAAAATAATTTATTTTATATTTTCAGTTAACAATTATTTAATTTCAAGTAACGCATTTTTCATATAGTTAATGTTTTAGTTAACTCTAATCATTTTATTGTTTTACTCTGGCGTTTATGAAAATGAGGTACTGTAGCACTAGTATTGTTTTTTATCCCTTGAATTAGTTGCTTCTGCTTATATAATTCTCATTTGTAATTCACTTTGAAGAAAAGCGTCTACTAAATGAAAACATGTAAATGTAAATAATTAATATAAAGATATCAACCCAGTTCATCTAAAAAAAAGAGTGTACATCAAAGGAATAACATCATTAATTTAATAATTTTTAATAATACTAAACAGTTTTTGCATTTATATCCATCACCTGTTAATTTTTTAAATATTTATAGATAATTTAATGATTTCAGTCCTTCTGACAGATAAAAGTAAGCAGTACATTTTTAATATTAAAAGTTTGGGGTCTAAGAAGATTTTTTTTATGTCTCTTCTTTTGCTTGATCAAAAATGCAATAAATCGAATACTGTAAAATTACCGTTTGAAATATATGTTTTCTATTGTAATATATTTTAAATGCAATTTATTCCTGTGATGCAAAGCTGAATTTTCCTCATCATTACTCCAGTCTTCAGTGTCACATGATCTTTCAGAAATCATACTAATATGCTGATTTACTGCTCAGGTAACAATTCTGTTTATCAATGTTGAAAATAGATGTAGATGTTCCATTTTATATTAATAATGTGTTTATTTTTGTACGGTTACTAATGAAAGATACTGCACTGTGCTGAGAAGACGAGACTTAACTTTCTGTGGGTGTGTTTATGTTGTTTATGAGGACACACATTTGTATAATGACATAGATATGACAGTTATTACAAGGAGAAGCTGATTTATGAGGACATTTTCAGTATTCCCATTATTCAAAATGCTTATAAATCATACAGAGTGAGTTTTTTGGGGGAAAGTAGAAATGCACCGTCTCCTGTGAGGGCTAAGTTTTTGGTGTAGGGCAATAGCACATATAGTTTGTACAGTATAAAAACCATTATGCCTATGGAAAGTCCCCGTAAACCATAAAAACCATGTGTGTGTGTGTGTGCATGCGTGCGTGTGTGTATGTGCGTGCGTGCATGTGTGTGTGCATGTGTGTGTGCGCGCGTGCATGTGAGTGTGCATGTGTGTGTGCGCGCGTGCATGTGAGTGTGTGTTATCAGTCTGAGTGTGTGCACTCAGTAAAACCCCTGCGGATCGATGCAGAGGGAATCTGATCAGCAGAAGGCTCTTCCGCCCGCAGACTCATGGGTCGGACAGGTTACCAGACGATCAAACTCCCTTCCCCTCATTAACCCCCCAGCATCTCCACACTGTCCTTTCACTTTAATCACTTCCTTCATACAATCAATAGTGTTTATAAGTCAAGCATGCTCCTGCATAGAAACAACCTTGTTGATGCACATGCACACTCGTGTATTCATATTCAAACATGGATGTACATGTGTCTAAACATCCACAAAAGCATTATGAAACACTTAACGAGAAGGTCCTAGTAGTTAACTTTAGTTAATGTGTTAAAAAAACAGTTCACCAAAAAAAAATGTATTTGCTAATAGTGTACTTGCCCTCAGGCCATCCAAGATGTAGATGAGTTTGTTTCTTCACTGGAACAGATTTGGAGAACTGTAGCATTACATCACTTGCTCAGCAATGGATCCTCTGCAGTGAATGGGTGCCGTCAGAATGAGAGTCCAAACAGCTGATAAAAACATCACAATAATCCACACCACTCCAGCCCATCAATTAACATCTTTGGCCAGAAGCGAAGATTTAAATAAAAAAATGCCTTAATGAAGCTTTTCACTTCACAAGACATTAACTGATGGACTGGAGTGGTTTTTATCGGCTGTTTGGACTCTCATTCTGACGGCACCCATTCACTGCAGAGGATCCATTGCTCAGCAAGTGATGTAATGCTTCATTTCTCAGAATCTGTTCCAGTGAAGAAACAAACTCATCAACAATGCGGATGGCCTGATGGTAAGTAAATTAGAAGTTTACATTTAAATTCAAATTTACATTAACTAACTGACATTTCGATACGTATTTATTAATATTTATTGATGTTAATTAATAAAAATACAACTTTTGATTTTAATAATCTATTAGTTAATTTTGAAATAATACTAAGATTAATAAATGCTTTTTAAGAATTGAGTTCATCATTAGTTCATTTTAATTAATGTAATTAATATTAACAAGTGGAACTTTATTGTAAACTTTAGTTTTTGTTTTAAAAGTCTTTTGTTAACTGTGGGTGGTAATTTGAGTTGCACATGACAAACATCAATACATGTACATAGAAATGAATAATTATGTGTAGAAATTCCTTCAACAAAGTCAACTCTGCGTGAAAGTCATTGTATAATTTGTCCATTGCATATCGCTGTCACACACACACACACACACACACACACACACACACACACACACACACACACACACACACAGAGAGAGAGAGATCAGTGCTTAATGGTTATGAGAGAAATAGCTAATGACAATCATGTTTGGTCACAGACAGTAATCGAATAATATTAGTCATTAAGACACAGCTGTGATCAATTTTTACCACTAATTGTAAATTAATTATAGGTGTAAGCAAATCAATAGTGCAGAGGAGGAATGATGCTGAGGTCACTGAAGAAAAACAAGGAAACAACATGAGAGATGATGAGAGGTTGTGTGTGCGGCGCTGTGTTCAGTGTGACCGCCTGCTGTGACACAGACTTCAGCGGCTGCTTTGAGTTTACACACACACACAGACACACACGCACACACACACACACCACACACACACACACACACACACACACACCTTAAATATTCAACTTTAATGTGTAACTTGTTACATACAAGAATAATTTCTCAAATAATGCAGTTCTGATAGTTAATTTCTTCAATTTTTTTTAAATGATCTATATAAATATCTGTAAAGTTGTATAAATATGTGCAACTTTTTTACGTACGAGCAATATTCTATATATCAACTGCTTGATCACTTGTATTGTATTGTATTATCTCCCAGCTCTAATCTGCTAAATACAACTATAAGGCATCAATATATTAAGATATTGTAAACAGTAATATAGTGCTTTGCTGTAAAGCTGCTTTGAAACAATGTAAACAAGCACTATACAAATACATTTTATAAACTTTAATATTTTGACTTCATTTTGGTGCCCTCTGCTGGTAAAGTGAATCGGTGTGGTCTAACCAATAGGCTTAAATCTGAAGGATTGTGATGAATATTCATAACCCTGAGTCTAGTCTGTCTTTAAGACATGCTGCTGTTAATGTCGGCCTGATAAGTCAGATGTGTGAAGCATGAGTGGAGTTTTAATCTGTGTACCTTTGTTGCAGTCTCACTGCGACTAATGAGTGATGAGCGCCAGCGTGTGCTTTACACAGCCAATAGATACGGAAGAGGGGATTTAAGCACACACAACACCACACACACACACACACACACACTTTAACATCAGAGACTGTGACGATTTTGGATGCTTCTCTCTTTGATGTTTCAGAGCCGCAGCTTCATTTCGGCCCTGATCCTCTTTTAATCTCCACGTACACTAATCAGAAACACACACACATGCAGAGAGAGGAGAGAGAATCCACAGGAAAAGAGGTCGGATGAACATGTCACTATTGTTCTCCTGCAGTCTGCTGAAGAATGAGGCTGATTTCCAGGAAGATGAGCAATATGGCATGTAATAATTTATAGCCTCATTAAATTAAAGGACTGGATTCTCTTCTCTCGCAGTCTGACTGTCTATTTTCAGGCTGTTTCTCATCTTCCTGCAGTTGGAGTCTAATTTTCTCTCTCTTACTGTGAAAACTCCTTCTAATGATTGATGCAGGGGGTTTATATACTGATTAATGCCGTACTTTTAAAGGCCATTCTCAGACGTGACCTTTAACCCATATTGTTATAATGATTTGTCATTTGAAATGAAATACTGCAGTATGTGCGGTGTTAAAAATAGTAGCTGAAACAGTGTTATTTTAGTAGCACTGACATACTATTATAGTTTTTCTTAATATTTTAAAAATAGATTAAATTATTATTATTTAGATTTCAGACATTATTTTAAATGTTACGTTTTAGTAATTTTGTTTTTGTGTTTTTGTCATTTGTTATTTAAAACATTTTTATGTAGATTTATTATTAAAAAAAATTATGTTTTTTTTTTTATTGGTTTGGCAAATAAGTGTACTTGTATGGCTGCTTGGTGTAGCATACTAACGTACTAATATTTAGTATGTCTGCACTATAAAGAATGTATACTGTGCACCGTATGCAAATTTTCATTATGCAAGAAATTTTTATTAATTAATTAATTTATTATGTATACTATTTGCTTTTTGGTTTTCATTATAACCTTAGTTTACGTTGTAATAATAGTAGTTGCAAGTTTTTAGGTTTTATTTTTTTTATATTTATATTTTAATGCATAATTTTCAGTACACATGCAATTGTTGTTTTTCATTTATTTAGTTGTGTTTTTGCTGTTATTTGTATTCGTTATTTTATAAAGCTTGTAACAGCTACGTTATAGCTAGATTTCTTATTTCAGTTTTGGGCTTAATCATTTTATTTTAGTTAATTTCTGAGGCAACATTTCAAATGTTCATGTTTTGTTTGCTTTTTTAGTTGAATTGTTTTCCGTCTTCATTCAGTATAAAATAGAGACACATCGCACAGAATACTGTATCCCACAATGCAATGCGCTCAACTTCCATTTCCTGGCATGTTAACAGATCTTATTATAGCCTATTTATTATTTTACTGGTCTGCCTAGAGTTTTAGACACATAACCTTATTCAAAATATAAAATTGTAACATTTCTCTAAAATGCTGACATGACGCTCCTTGCACCGTGATGAGATCATGTGACAGTAATGTAACATGATAGTGAGTGATATAAACATTTGGTAATGGAGTAACTCCTACTGTTTCACTTACTATGTATAAAGCAGGCAGTATATATTGTGCTCAGTATGTTAGTGTTCATTCTGACCGGGACCTCTGTCTGTCATGCAGCTGCGCCGGGTGGAGACGAGGTGGCGCTGTACGTGGGCATCGTCATGGCGGTGGTCATGTGTCTGATCGTCTCTGCTATCGTGGCACTGCTCGTGTACCGCAGAACTCATCGACGCTTTCACTCCGACATCATCGACTCGTCTGTGCTGAACGGAGGATTCCTGCCCGTCGGCATCAAACAAGCACGCTCAGGTGAGTCTCAACCTTCACTAGTGGATCTCAATTTGATCTCAAATTTCAATTGAATTTGTTTCTCAAAACCCAGGTTGCAATCAAAAATAACACCAACACTTTCTGCACTTTTTTTTTTTTCTTTTTCTTTTTTTCTTTCTTTTATTCAGAAAGGATGCATTAAATGTATTTAAAGTTACAGAAATGACATTTAAAGGTTTCTATTTCAAATAAGCTTTCTATTCATCAAAGAATCCCAATCCCAATTTCCAAAAATATGTTTTTTATGTTTAAAAAAAAAAATTATAAAGCACTTTCACACAACTAACCGGTTGATCCAAAGTGCTGTACAATACAACTAAAATAAAACAAATAAGAGAGAACAAAACATCAAAACACAGCATAACAATACAATTGACATGGCTAGTTAAAGCTATTGACGGATGTTTTTTAAGCCGGTATTTAAATACAGGCAAAGAGGGCACAGCTCTAATGGAAGCTGGTAATTTGTTCCATAGACTAGGACCAGCAACAGCGAAGGCTCGATCACCTCTGCAATGGAACAGAGAGGAGACCCAGATTACCGGATCTTAGGGACCTATTTGGTTTATAAGTAAACATTGCCTCGGAGAGATATGATGGGGCTTGATTTAGCAGAGATTTAAAAACAAAAGGTAACATTTTAAACATAATTCTAGATTTGACTGGTAACCAGTTTAGGGAAATAAGAATGGGCGAGATGTGGTCGAACCTTCGTCTGCCTGTAATCAATCATTGCAGCAGCATTTTGGACCATCTGTAACCGCATTATAGAAGACTGACTTATACCATAGTATAGTGAGTTACAGTAATCTAAACGAGAGAGAACAAACAAGTGAATAATCTGTTCGAACTGTTTTACAGAGAGTAGAGGTTTGATTTTGATAAACCCGTAGGTGGAAGAAACTTGATTTGACCACTGCACTAATTTGTTTCTCAAAACCCAGGTTGCAATCAAAAATAACACCAAGATTTTTACCACAGGGTGTAAGGTATGAAGAGAGATGACCAAAATGAAGGACACAGTCTTCATATGACTTTGAACCAAACAAAATGATTTCGGTTTTGTTCTCGTTTAACACTAAAGGATTCTGCTTTAACCATATTTGTAATTCGTTTTGGCAATTCAACAGAGGTCCTAAGAATTCTTTCATTTATGCTGCAAGGGAAAATACAGCTGAGTATCATTTTAAGCAGCACAACTGTTTTCAACACTGATAATAACCAGAAATGTATCTTGAGCAGCAAATCAGCATATTATAGTAATTTCTGAAGATCATGTGACGCTGAAGACTGCAGTAATGATGCAGACAATTCATATTTGATCACAGGAATAAATTACATTTTAAATATATTCCAATAGAAAATATTCATTTCAAACTGTAATAATATTACTGTTTTTACTGTATTTTTAATAAAATAAAATAAAATAAAACCTTGGTAAACATAAGAGACATGTTTATTTATATATTTTATATTAATATACATTTTTAATATTGATAGAAATATATATATATATATATATATATATATATACTGTATATATGGTTTTGGAATGATCAGCAGTATTTTACAATTACAGTGTCAGCAGATTATGTTGATTTATGTTGACCCCAGTGTTATTACTAGTGCTGGGAAACGATTAATCGCATCCCAAATAAGTTTTTGTTTATATAATATATGTGTGTGTACTATGTATATTTATTTTGTATATATAAAGACACACACATACAGTATATATTTAGAAAATATTTACATGCATATGGCTATTTAAAAAAATATTTATAGTAAAAATAAATATATTTTATGTAAAAACATATACTATTTTTCTTAAATATATAATACACGTGTGTGTATTTATATGTACATAGTAAATATACACAGTACACACACATATATATTATGTACATAAAAACTTTTATTTTGGATGTGATTAATCACGATTAATCGTTGCCCAGCACTAGTTCATACAAATACCTTATTTTGTGTTCTGCTGAGGAAAATAATGTCTGGAATGACATGAAGGTGACAAAGTGTTGACTGAATATTCATTTCTTAAGTGAACCGTTCCTTTAATAACAAATGTAAAATTCGAAAGAGAGAGAGAGAGAGAGAGAGAGAGAGAGAGAGAGAGAGAGAGAGAGAGAGAGAGAGAGAGATATTCAGGTGATATTTCATCTGAGGAACATTAGAATGCCTGTCACTCTCCAACCTGAACAGGTTATCATTAATGAAGAATCGTCGTTCCACTCGCTCTCGTATTGTCTCGCTTTTCCCCTCATTTTCCTGCTCGTTTTCTCTGTTAATTAAACATGAAGCGGGCTGTAGGTGTAAATGGCACCCTGTCGTGCTGAAAGCGCCGTGTGGAGACGCTGTGGAGGACGTCACCGAGTGAGTTGATAAATACAGAGGTATGGGGATGTTTTGATGGTAAATGCAGAGGTTCACATCTGTCAGTTTTGCTCTGGTGAAGATCTCTCCCAGGTTTGGACGTGTTTACTTCGGCAGGTGTGATGCAGTGCAGTACGCTGTCTCACTGATCGCCGTGTGATGAATGACTTTAACGTGTGTGTCAGGAGTGTGAACGGGGCTCATGGTGAGTAATGCTCACACCTGAGTAACCTGAGAGAGAGAGAGAGAGAGAGAGATGGTGTGTGAAGTGACAGTCCTCTGTTTAGTCACTGTGGGAAGCTGAATGTTAATGAGCAATCAGTATGGAGATTACCAGCCGCTGGCTATAAGAGTCCTTTACAAGCTCACACACACACACACAAACACACGGTGATTTTATTTCAAAATAGCACACAACAGAAATACATACAAGGACTAGGTCACCCAAAAAAGTCATTTTCCCACCTTCATGCTGTTCCAAACCCGAAAGACTCTCTGGAGCACAAAAAGGAGATGTTTCACAGAGTCGTCAAGCTGCTCGGTTACATACTTTGAAAGTGAATAGTAGCTGTGTTTACATCCAAATTATGCAAAATGATGTGGAAAATTAAAAAAAACAACTAGTTTCGATCTCGTGTGTTTTAAAAATTGTTTCTATGGAAATTGGATGCAAAATGGATTGTGTAGCCACTGTGGCTTTTTAAAATGTGATACATTATTTGTGGTTTAGAGTGTGTAGAGAAAAAGCTCTGATGAAATTGGTTATTTCATGTGAAAATTATGGAAGCTTATTTACACCACAGGACTTTTTCCCCTCAATTCTGAGTTTACATCTCACAGTGCTGTCTTATTTTCTCTCAATTCTGACTTCAGATTTCATAATCACGAGAAAAAAGTCAAAATTACAATATATAAACTGAGAATTACAAAATGTAAAGCCAGAATTGCTAGATGTGACGTGAGAATGGCGAGATATAAACTCAAAAATGAGAAATAGTTAGGCTTGTGATAAAAAGTCAAAAAATTGTATTTCCTTTTATATTTTTTAACAACAATTGCAAAATCAATTGCAAGATGAAAACAGACTTGCAATATGCAGAATAATTAAGAAAAAGAAAAACGAAACAAGCTTCCATATTAAATAACCGAATATGGTACACCAATTTAAATATGAAGAATGATATTTGAGAGCTTTTGCAAAGGAGGGAATTTCCATAAATAATATCTTAAAACGTGTTTTTCTTCCTCACAGAAAGATAGCATGTGACTTTTAATATAGCACTCACAGAGTTGTATGGACTTCAGTACTTTATTGTGCTTTTATGCTGATTTGTTTAACCTTTATTGTACTCGGATCATTTTGAATTTTGGAAATACCTAATTTATGTGAGATTTTAAAATCATTGTGGTTCTGCACATACACTGCTGTTCAAAAGTTTGGGGTCAGTATGATTAAAATAAATAAATAAAATACTTTATTCAGCTAGAACATAGTGACAATAACAAAATATATAATGCTACAAAAATATATTCCATATACTGTAAATTCCATAAACTGTAATTAAAAAAATATCATATTTGTATCATGTTTTGTTTCCACAAAAATATAAGACAGCTCAACTGTTTTCAACATTGATAATAATACAAATGTTTTTTGAGCAGCAAATCAGCATATGAGATTGATTTCTGAAGGATTATGTGGCACTGAAATAATGACGCTGAAAATTCAGCTTTAATCACAGGAATTAATTACATTGTAAAATATATTCAAATAAAACAATAGTTATTTGAGATTGTATTGTATTATTTGAGATTGTAATATTTCACAATTGTACAGTTTTCATTGTATTTTTATTTATTTATTAATGCAGCCTTCATGAGAATAAAAGACTGCTTTCAGAAACATTAAATAATCTTGCCAACACAAACTTTGGAAGCGTGGTGTATTTAATAAGTCGACAGATCTGTCTTCAAATGTCATTAGTAATATTTAACAGTAATTTCATGTGTGTGTTTGCAGCGGATCTGCTGGCTGCAACCCCTGATCTGTCCACAGCGGCGGCGCTGTATCGTGGTCCAGTATATGCCCTCCACGACATCTCAGACAAAATCCCCATGACCAGCTCTCCTCTGCTGGAGCCGCTGCCGCTTCCCAACCTCAAGATTAAAGTCTACAACTCCTCCGGCACGGTGACCCCTCAGGAGGACATGACCTCTGACCTGTCTGCCACCCTGTCCCCCAAAGTCACCCACTCGCTTCTGGACAGTGACCCAATGACCCTACGCAACCAGACGCTGGCACGCACACGGGACCCCACGTGTACGGCGTTAGGGTCATTTAACTCGCTGGGAGGTCATCTGATCATACCCAACTCAGGTGAGAACGGACACAAACACACACACAGCTTATTTGTGTATGATTTATGATGCACAATCACACACTCTTGTCCTCACCGAGTGTCCAACATATTTACAAATCGCTGTGTGATATAATTTATGATGATTAATTGATTGTGTTGATAGTCCTTCATTAGTCTAATTAAGGCGTATGGCTTTAACGGGTTCTGGTAAGACGCGATGGAAATGTCACATTCACAATCTCGCATTCGTGTGATGAGATGAACACGCTCAGTGACAGTGATGAATGAATCCAGAGGATTGCAGCTAATAATACTACTACTTCATGAACTGCAGAAATGACACACAGCACTACACTGACATTATATGAAACACCATCCATCCATCTATCTACTCTATCCATCCATCTATCCATCCATCCATCCATCCATCATTCTGTCTTTCTGTCTGTCTATCTATCTATCTATCTATCTATTAAGTATGTTCTGGTTGACTTTGTTCTGAGGTGATTTTGTTGCTTCACAGTCCTTTTCGTTTTCAGTGAGGACAGACAAATTGGTTGACACATGAAACTAGCTCAGCACAAGGTGCGTGGCTTCTCTCTGAATCAGTTTTGTTGGTGTGTTTCAGGTGTGAGTTTGTTGGTTCCAGCCGGTGCGATTCCTCAAGGTCGCGTGTATGAGATGTTTGTGACTGTACAGAGGACCGAGAGCATGAGGTAAAACACACACTAGGGCTGGGTATAAAGTATTGGTTTCTCAATTTAATCGATTCTCATTTTTACAAAAAGATATCGATTCTTAAATCACAAGAATTGATTAGTCCAGCCTGTTTTCAGTCAATGAACAGAACGTTGTAGCGCACCTCCCATCCAATAAAGTGCCATAAGCTTTGTGATTTGTTCATTTTGATATGAAACTAAGTCTTAGATTTCAAATTCTCACCATTTTACTGCAGTATTCAAACAATAAATGCCATTTTGGCGCTGTTTAATGTGGAGTGACAGATCACTGTAGCACCTCATTTCAAGAGACATCATCTCCTCCAGTTACAGCCTGAAATAAGCATGAATAAACATCCGAAGGTCACTTATCAAAATCCTTATCCTGTCTCATGTAATCACTTATTCAGTGTTTTAACTGCGCAAAGACCGCACAACTCTGTCAATATAACATCGTGTAAACAGTCACATAACGTCATATTTACATCAGGAAAAAAAACATATTTGTTGACCATAAACTCATTAGTCAGCTAGAAAAATTAACTCTAAAGAGAAGCATTTTGCTAAATACATGTACAATATAACATATTGTAATGAATTTATGAAGCTATTATTTCAGCTTTGGGGAATCATTTATAAAAGATTCAATATTGCTTTGATTGAAGTGGCCAGTCTTGGGCCAACGTATCCCTGTCCTTTGAAAAATAAGTTTGGCAATGAGTGTTGTATTCTGAGGCAAAGAGGTCGACCTCTGGCCTGCCGAAGACTCCCCATATTTCCTGAACCGTTAGTGGGTGGAGCGTCCACTCGTCTCGAGGGGACATTGCTCCGAGATAGCATGTCTGCTCCCAGGTTCAGTTTGCCTGGAACATGCGTTGCTCTGAGCGAGCGCAAGTTGAGCTGAGCCCAACTCAAGAAGTGCTCTGCTAGAATAAAGAGGCGCCTCGAGGAAAGACCCGCCCTGACGATTTATGTAAGACACCACCGTTTTACTGTCCGAGCAGACTAAGACGTGATGTCCCCTCAGGTCTGGAAGAAAGGTGTGAAGGCCCAAACATACTGCCAGCATTTCCAGGCAGTTGATGTGAAGGTAACTTTCCTTCTTCGACCAGAGACCGAAGACTGGTTTGCCGTCACACAGCGCCCCCCAACCTAAGTTGGAGGCGTCTGTCGAGATTACATTCCTTCTGCAGACCATGCTGAAGACGCTGAGGCCATGAGGCACAGCATCCGGGGGCCTGAGGCTCGTGACAAGGAGAAGAGGAAAAGTGCTCTCTTTTTGAAAATGTTTGTTTTATTTTTCTCGCTATAACAGCGATTGGCTGGGCGCTATGTGAAGAGACCCAATGTTCACAACAGTATTTTCACAAACACACTGCCGTCCACACCCGGAAATGAACGGGGCGCTAGGAGGCATAACAGAGGCTTTTTGAGGGGTGGTCCGGCTGCAGCGGGACTTAGCCCTCTCCTCTTCCTGTCCCATTTAAAAGAAAGACGCCTGATGCGTTGGGTCCAGCACTATCTTGGGCCGGGGTCCCTGTCGCTTCAGTGGGTGGCGTCTGGCCGAGCGTGAGCGGTGGTGCTCGGGCTTGGCGGCTGGCTGAACAACTAGCGGTGCGGCTTTTGCTGGCTGCTGAGTCGGCACCATCTTGGGGCGACTCAAAGCGGCTGCAGAGCTGGAGCGCTTGGGTAGGAAGTGTCGCATTGCCTGGGACGACTTCTGTGTGGCTGTGAAGCATTCAGCAAAGCCTTCTACTGCAGGACCAAACAGGCCGGTGGGAGGGACAGGGGAGTCGAGTAAGGGGATCTTATCCGCATCCTTCACCTCCGTCAGGTTCAACCCCAGGTGGCGCTCAAGGCACCACAAGACTGGCCATGGATCTACCGATCACCTGGGCTGTCATCTTGGTGGAGCTCAGGGCCTGGTCGGTTGCACTGTGCAGCTCGCTGAAAGCTGCGGGTTCGGGTTAGACTCGTCCATTGAACGGAGGGGTATTGCCTGGAACAATTGCATAACTGCCATGGAGTGAAGCGCAGATGCCGCTTGTTCAGCCGATGAATAGGCTCGTCCAGCGAGAGCTGAAGTAGTCCTGCATGGCTTAGACGGGTGGGCGACAGCCAATGGCCGTGGGCGGGCAGAGATGCGTGGCCAGTTGACTCATCGAGGGGAGGCAGGTTGTTGTAACCTTTTTCTTCTGCGCCATCGACTGAAGTGAAGGTGGAGGAAGAAGAGACACGTAGGCTGGACAAGTAGGGTGCACGCCAAGACTTGGTGATCTCATCGTGAACCTCTGCAAAGAATAGCGAAGCTCGTTGTGGAGGGGCCTGACGGTGCCCCGGCAAGAACCATTCACCCAGGTGGCTAAGGGACGGTTCCAGCTCCTCCACAGCGTTAAACAGGATGTTAAAAGATCGGCGTCCATGCCTGGGCCGGATGCGCTGGGCTGCGCAGACTGCGAAGGGGCGGGGTCATTGTACGAGCCTGACAGCTCCTCGATATCTGAACCCACCAATTACAGGCTGTCGTCCAACTCGCCATCATTACTCCCACCGAATGAGACCAGATCACTCGCAGCCGCAGAGGGATGCTGGCCCGAGCGTGTGAAGAGAACAAGTGAAAGCTCTTTGTGGGGAAAAAGTGAGGTACACGGGGGTACAGCTGGCGTAAACTCACTCATCTCCGGGCGCAGAGATCCTCTGCCCTGCTGCTTTTTCCTCGCAGGTCCCTGGGAGGAAAAAAGTGGGAGGGCACGAGGGATGGGGATGCTCTCTGTAAAGAAAGCTAGCCGCGAGCTCAGAGAGGAGAGACTCATGTCACCGCAGTGGTGACATTCCATCTCGGTGAGTGTTGTTTCAGCGTGGGCTGCACCCAAACATGAAACACACTTGCCGTGTTTGTCAGCGGCGTGCAGCTGAAATTAGCTATTTTATAGAGGAGTTCTCGTAAGAGAGAGTCGCCGTATAGTGGCAGGGAATCCGTGGACCAGCTGCTGCAGGCACTGCAGGCTGCTGAGAAGCGGCAATTTGGCCGAGCAGAGAGAGGTCCGGAACCGCTGCGATGGCTCGTTCAACAGTGAAGGCTTTGAGTTTCGTAGAGCGAAGATCTTGTAGTCGTCGCTGAAGGAGAAGAAATCTGAGGAGCCTTAGCGAATGCCAGCATTATATAGCCAGACGCCCCACCCATTCGGGCTTTCCAGCCATAGGCTGTGCAGCTCCGCTGCCGCCATTGGTTTATATGCAGCTACTGCACAAACCAATGGTCATGCAGTTACACTGCGTTATTTAAAAAAAGGCTTCATTATCGGAGAAAAAGGACTTTCCCTTGTGTTTTACGACGCAGTACGAAGTGTAGTATCAATAGGGAACCTTGATTTTTGGCATAAAAGAAACATTTATAATTTTGACCCATACAATGTATTGTTGGCTATTGTTACAAATATACCCATGCTACTTATGACTGGTTTTGTGATCCAGGATCACATATAATTAGTTAATTATAGTTAATTTTCATTATTATATTAAACTACTGAATCTCATGTATATTTTAAAGCAGTAGTTGACAGATTATTTTCCTTTTGAAAATTTGGCATGTATTGTACCTAGTAAATACCCAGAATAATCAACATTGAATCGAATCAAATCAAAAGCTTATGAGTCAGAATCAAATCAAATCAAATAGTGATATTTGTGTCCAAACCCAGCCTTAACACAACACACACCCCAAACATAAGCAAGTAATTTTGTGGTTGAATGTTTAAACAAAAAAAAAATACAAGCAATCCATTACTTGAGAAACAAAATGCAAGTTACAAATAATGATTATGATAGTAAAAAAGCTAACTTCAACAACCTATCCATTTAAAAATTTCAATAAAACAATTAAAAAAATAATTTACATTCTGCTGGTGCAGCATAGAAAAGCAAATGTTTTTACCAATGTAAATGTAGGTACTATTAGGTACTGTTAAAGTACTAATAGGTATGTTTTTGGTACTATTACAGTATGTATTAACATTTAGGGGTAAATAAGATGTACTTAGATTTTGTACCTTAAAGTACCACCCCAGTGACAGCACCTTTTTTACCTTTTGTATCTTTTTTCCTGAGAGTGTTGAATGTAAAGCACAGGTTGTTCGGTCTTCATATATTTTTATAATAAAATCAATATCAAACATTTTATTGTTCAACTTGATGTATTATTAACTTGAAAATTTCAAACAGTTCTGGTTCATTGTGGTATGTGGCTTCTGCAGTGATTTCGGTGAGACCAGAAGCGGAGAAAAAATACAAAATAAGAAGAGTTGGCTAAAGCCTTAAAGGGATAGTTCACCCCAAAATGAAAATGTTGTCATCATTTATCATTCGCCCTCAAGTTGATCCAAACTTGTGTGAGTTTCTCTCTTCTGTTGATCACAAAAGAAGGTATTCTGAAGAACCAAACAGTTGCTGGTTGAAATTTACTTCCTTGGTAGGGAAAAAAATACTATGGAATTCGATGGCTGCCGTCAGATCTTTGGTTACCAGCATTCTTCAAAATATCTTCTTTTGTGTTCAACAGCAAAAAGAAAGTCATACAGGTTTGGACCAACTTGAGGGGGAGTAAATTGTTATTTCAGAATAGTTATTTTTGACTGAACTGTCCCTTTAAATGTGTCTGGCTCTCTCAGGCCAGCGGTCAGCGAAGGGGAGGCTGTGCTCAGCACCGTGGTCAGCTGTGGTCCCGCGGGCGCCCTGTTGACCCGTCCCGTCATCCTCACTCTCCACCATTGCGCACATGCCCACTCCGACGACTGGCAAATCATCCTCAAGAGCCACAGGCAGCGGGACCACTGGGAGGTAAGGAATTTGAATACGGCCGAACGGGACAGCCAGTGGCTGAATGAAAGCGTGGCAGAGAGAGGAATCAGGTCAGGGAAACTCCGGAGAAGAGCCGCTCCATTTCAATAAAATACTTATCCTGCAGAGAGGGAAACATGACTGGAAAATAAATGTAACTATCAGTGAAGGCAGGCAGGGTAAATTGGCCTGCTGTGCATGGCAGGGTTCTACAAATAGACAACACAAAATTCAATTATTGCAAGAGTGGAGCGGGGAAAAGGATGGGGCGTATTTATCAGGAGGAATCTGCTTCTTTATCAGGGCCGGGATTCCCTCAGACAGACACTCGCATTGTGTGTGTGTGTGTGTGTGTGTGTGTGTGTGTGTGTGTGTGTGTGTGTGTGTGTGTGTGTGTGTGTGGTGTGTGCAGGAGAGACCAAATGTCCTGAAGAACCTGCTTGTGGGGATATATATCTCATAAAACCTGTCAAAAACATACCCTGGTCATATTTCTCTCCAAAATCAAAAGAAGAAATAAGAAATCACTTTTTTTCCAAGACAATGAAACCTATTTTTAGGACTCTTAAAAGTGTTTGCTTTTTCATGCTATTTTGTATGATAATTAAGAACAACCCCCACCCCCAAAAATTACTGTAAACAAAAAAATGAATCCAACAATATTTATGTAATTTGAACAGTATTTGTTTTACATCTAATATCAATTGCAATATCAATTTTACAGTTGCATCATTATAATGTGGGTTGTACCGCTATTAACTAATTAATTTAGATTTAAAAAAAATATTGTATTAAAGGGATTTTGTACAGTATTTTTTCATTCATAATAATGTGAATTCAGGAGTAAAAATGTGCTTTAATTGTCAAGAAAGTAATGTCACAAATGTAAGAAAAAAATGATATGTATATATATATATATATATATATATATATATATATTAGGGGTGGGCATAGATTAATTTTTTTAATCTAGATTAATCTAGATTAATTTTGGAATTAATCTAGATTAATCTAGATTAAAAAGGCTCATTTGAATTCTGCCGAAGGCATTCAGAATATGTGTGCTACCCAAATAATGGCTTAAAGTAAGTCTTTGAGAACGGGTTTCTCAAGCCAGGTGGCGCATTAGACCAGGGGCTCATCTCCTGTTTCCAAAATGCATCACAAACTGCTTGAGAAAGCTGTTCTACTATGATAATTGGTGATGAAAATAAACTATGTTCAATAAGATGTACTTGTGTTTACTAACTGTTTATTCAGTTAAACATGAATTTTGAACTGTAGGCCTACATAAGAGGTCGTGATGAACTGTTTACAGTTCCATTGGGAAGCTTCTTAAAAACAAATTTTCCCTGAAGCAAACCCGGCGGCTTCATAGCTGCATCCATGTTAGCACGTCACGTTTGATGTGGTAATTTCACAGTAACGTTAGGCATACACACAGGTTCGAAGCAGAGGGTGACACGGGAGTGAATTCTCAAGTTCACATGAGACCTAAAGCGCATCCTGTTTGCTTAAAAGCGCAACGTTTCGTTGTTATTCTGAGTGCACACAAATAAACGTAGAGTCTTTACAGATTCGAAAGATGTATTAGGCTACTTTTATCTGTATGACCAGAATGACGGAGATTTTAAGAGCAAGTGAGCGCACCGGAGCCTGTCCTGCAGCAAACGCGCTTCCACACAAACACTTCAATAGCGCACATTTCTCTAGGTTAACATCATATTGAGCGGCCATGTAAAGTTGCTACTACATACATCTTTCAGATGAAAAGCCATATTTGAGGTTGATGAATGATAGATGAGCGTTTGGATGTCCTGCCCGATTGTATTACCACATAGACCAGCCGTTAACAATCTGTCCATCACGGACTGCGAGCCTCTAGTTCGAAGACTCGTTCTCGCCCCCTACAGTGCAATTCGGCTAGGTATACATCCGCGCTAAAATATCAGGGTGAAAGTCATCATAGCTTGCGTAGTATAGACCCAGCTCCCAACCCAACTTTGAGAATAGATTAAAGGCGATATTTTTTTTTATCGCCGATAAGAGTCTCGCGTTAACGCAGCACGTTAACGCCGATAACGGCCCACCACTAATATATATATACAAATGTTTTTTCAGAATTGTATAAAATAATGTTATTTTATTCATTAATCATTCATTCACTTATTTTATTCTTATTTTAATCATTAAATTGGAATATAAAATTAAATATTAGTACTAAAATGTTATTTTTATTTTTTATACTAAACTGATAGTATAAAATGAGATGAGTAAAACGTAGGTTTATTGACACATCTCATTGTAATTTAATAATAATAATTTATAATTCAAAATGTAATGTTATTTAATATAATAACAATATTATTATTATTTGATATTTTTTGTCAATTGTCTGTGTTATTCTTTGTATTTGTTACTTATACATCACTGCAGCTTTTAAATCCTAGAAACAAAACAAAAAATAATAAGATTAATCACGCAAATTATTAATTATTTAATCCCCACCAGGGCACAAATATATATATATATATATATATATATATATTCAAGTTTGTAATGTGAGTGTGTGAGAGATCAGTTTAACCCTGTACCTGTCATGACAAGTGATGTGTGTGTTCTGTGCGCAGGACGTGGTCGTTGTTGGAGAGGAGAACTTCACTACTTCCTGTTACGTGCATCTGGGCGAGGAGGCGTGCCACATCCTGACCGAGACTCTCGGATCCTACTGTCTGATTGGCCAGAGCGTCTGTCCGTCAGCGGCTAAGCGAATCAAACTGGCCGTGTTTGGTCCTGTAGTCACAGCCGGTGTAGACTATCACATCCGAGTGTACTGCCTCGACGACACGCAGGACACACTCAAAGTGCGTAACAGCGGACCCGTGTGGCTTTCAAGCCCACTTAAAAATATTCAATGAAGATTTTCACAATTATTTCCCGAGCACCTTCTCTGACACAGGCTGTTTTATACAATTGTATGTGTTTTTGATTAACTTCATGGGAAGTCGTGGCCTAATGGTTTTAGAGTCGCACTTGTAACCCAAAGGTTGCAGGTTCGAATCTCGGGCCGGTAGGAATTGTCGGTGGGGGGAGTGAATAACCAGCGCTCTCTCCATCTTCAATGCCACGACTGAGGTGAGACCCTTGAGCAAGGCACCAAACACTCAACGGCTCCCCGGGTGCTGCAGCATAAATGGCTGCGCTCTGCTCCGGGTGCGTGTTCACAGTGTGTGTGTGTGTGTGTGTGTGTGTGTGTGTGTGCGCACTTTGGAGGGGTTAAATGCAGAGCACTAATTCCGAGTATGGGTCACCATACTTGGCCGTATGTCACATCACTTTCACTTTCGCTTATATTGTATGTAAATGAGCACTGTTGTGATTGGCTAACTGTAATTTAAGTTAAGTAATGTCAGGCACTAGATCTAACTAAGGAATAACTCAGTTAATAATGAGTTTGCTCAATAAATTACATTTGAGTGAAAACTTAGTTAATATTAAAATGTTTACATTATTTTAATCTGCTTTAATATTTTAATAAAAATTATTAAATAATTTAATATAAAATATTATTTAATATAAAATATTATTAAAATTATTGTTGTAATTATTATATCAATATAAGTATCAATGTAATATTTTTATATATATATATATATTTTTTTTGTGATTTAATAATTTAATATAATGCAACATTTAAGATAATGTAATATTACTTAATTCTTATATAATTTGTTATTATTAAATGTATACAGACTTCAGTATTGATTGTTTTTATTTCATTTGTTTTATATATATTTTAAAAAAAGTGTAATGTAATACACAGTTACACAATATATAATACAACTTTAATGAGTTAAGTTTATATATTTTGTTATTGTTGTTATTATTATTTATATTATGTATGTAACTTCTATACTATGTATGAAGAAACTTTTGAGTTGAGAATGTTAAAGTTTGGGCCAAACTCTTCCTTGTAAAAGATAATACGAGCCGTGTGAAACGTGACTGTATGTTGTATTATAAATGTGCAGCACTGTTGACTGGTTGGTTTGTGTGGACAGGAGGTGCTGCAGATAGAAAAACAGATCGGTGGAAAACTGCTGGATGAACCAAAGTCTCTGAACTTCAGTTACAGCAAACACAACCTGAGACTGTCAATACATGACATTCACTCGCAGTGGAAGAGCAAACTACTCACCAAATACCAGGTGAAGACAGCAGCCAAAAACCCAATCAATACGGATGAGTATATCTTCAGACAGGACTTAAACATGTCAGTGAGAGGGAGAAGATCTCCATAACCGTGTGTCAGAGATAGAGAAATCTGTTGAAACTTTAACTGAGAGCGTGGTGTATGATGAAGGACCTGAGAGAGCGTTAACATGAAGATAAAACCATTTACAGCTTTAATCATGCATTCATAATGTGCTATAATACAACACACTGGCCACTCTGTGACCACATTCACAATGTATTATATTATGTTTCAAGCAAGATACTTTATCAGTGCTTTAGGGAAGTAGTTGGAAATTGTTAGAAGAAAACCTGGAAAGTGTCTTGAGATAAACACATTATAGACAAGTGCATGAGGTAAACATGATGGAACTGACTCTGAACCAGGGACTTTTTTTATGTTTTTATTTTTTGATTAAGTAATTTAATGTAATATTTAATATAACATTATTTACTATTGATTCATTGTAGTGTGTGTGTGTGTGTGTGTGCGTGTGTGTGCGTGTGTGTGTGTGTGTGTGTGTGTGTGTGTGTGTGTGTGTGTGTGTGTGTGTGTGTGTGTTTGTACATTTTTTATATTAATACATAATAATTTAAATAATTAATTATTTTTATTTTATTATTATTTTACAATTAAAGTTAATATAAAGTAATAAAATATTACTTTTGTAATTTGTAATAATTGTTCATTATTTGTTATTTCAATATTTTAATTTAAATGATTAAGTAATTTAATGTAATATTTAATATACAATTATTTACTATTGTTTCATTGTTGTGTGTGTGTGTGCATGTGTGTGTGTGTGTGTGTGTGTGTGTCCTCCCTCTTGCTTCTTTTTGTCCTTTGTCCTCCTTCTTCCTTCTTTTTTCTTTCCCTCTTTTCCTTTGCTGCTTCCGTCCTGCCCTCTACTGCCCTCCTCTTTCTTCTGCTGCTGCTGGTGATGCTGAATTCCGAACCGTCCGGTCGAGTCTGTCTGTGTCCGCGCAGGAGCTGTCTTTCTCTCAGGTGTGGAGTGGATCGCCGCGGCGGCTGCATTGCTCGATTGCTCTGGAGCGTCAGAGTGTGAGCGTGTGTGAGCTGTGCTGCAAGCTGTGCGTCAGACAGGTGGAGGGAGAAGGTCAGATCTTCCAGCTCTACAGCACCTGAGCGAGGTACAGTAACACGTCCCGCTCGGACATCTT
>QVTF01021686.1:0-32936 GCA_003573665.1 Oxygymnocypris stewartii | reverse complement strand
GACAGATTTACATGAGTTTGAGGAGCCTTTTTGCAGAAAAAGTCATTTTAGAGCTTAAATGCACAAAAACACTTCTTTAGAGCTTCTAAGAACACCAATTCTGTGTTTAGTGCAACTAAGCAAATTAAGAGAATGTGAGGCCACAGATGCTCAAAAACGTCTTTCTCAGTCAGAAAAGTTGCTAAATGTAATTTTAAGAGCAAAGCTCAACTACATGAAAAATGTTTCTTTCTAATGAAATGAACTGTTTTTTGCAATGCAGAAGACAGCATTTCATGAGTTTGAGCTTTTTTGCAGAAAAAGTCATTTTAGAGCTTAAATGCACAAAATCACTTCTTTAGAGCTTCTAAGAACACCAATTCTGTGATTAGTGCAACTAAGCAAATAATGAGAATGTGAGGCCACAGATGCTCAAAAGCTTCTTTCTCAGTCAGAAAAAGTTGCTAAATGCAATTTTAAGAGCAAAGCTCAACTACATGAAAAATGTTTCTTTCTAATGAAATGAACTGTTTTTTGTAATGCAGAAGACAGCATTTCATGAGTTTGAGCTTTTTTTGCAGAAAAGGTCATTTTAGAGCTTAAATGCACAAAATCAATTCTTTAGAGCTTCTAAGAACACCTGAGACAGATTTTCATGAGTTTGAGCTTTTTTGCAGAAAAAGTCATTTTAGAGCTTAAATGCACAAAAACACTTCTTTAGAGCTTCTAAGAACACCAATTCTGTGTTTAGTGCAACTAAGCAAATTAAGAGAATGTGAGGCCACAGATGCTCAAAAACGTCTTTCTCAGTCAGAAAAAGTTGCTAAATGTAATTTTAAGAGCAAAGCTCAACTACATGAAAAATGTTTCTTTCTAATGAAATGAACTGTTTTTTGTAATGCAGAAGACAGCATTTCATGAGTTTGAGCTTTTTTGCAGAAAATGTCATTTTAGAGCTTAAATGCACAAAATCACTTCTTTAGAGCTTCTAAGAACACCTGAGACAGATTTACATGAGTTTGAGCTTTTTTGCAGAAAAAGTCATTTTAGAGCTTAAATGCACAAAATCACTTCTTTACAGCTCCTAAGAACACCAATTCTGTGTTTAGTGCAACTAAGCAAATTAAGAGAATGTGAGGCCACAGATGCTCAAAAACGTCTTTCTCAGTCAGAAAAAGTTGCTAAATGTAATTTTAAGAGCAAAGATCAACTACATGAAAAATGTTTCTTTCTAATGAAATGAACTGTTTTTTGCAATGCAGAAGACAGCATTTCATGAGTTTGAGCTTTTTTGCAGAAAAGGTCATTTTAGAGCTTAAATGCACAAAATCACTTCTTTAGAGCTTCTAAGAACACCTGAGACAGATTTTCATGAGTTTGAGCTTTTTTGCAGAAAAAGTCATTTTAGAGCTTAAATGCACAAAATCACTTCTTTAGAGCTTCTAAGAACACCAATTCTGTGATTAGTGCAACTAAGCAAATAATGAGAATGTGAGGCCACAGTGCTCAAACGCTTCTTTCTCAGTCAGAAAAAGTTGCTAAATGCAATTTTAAGAGCAAAGCTCAACTACATGAAAAGTTTCTTTCTAATGAAATGAACTGTTTTTTGCAATGCAGAAGACAGCATTTCATGAGTTTGAGCTTTTTTGCAGAAAAAGGCATTTTAGAGCTTAAATGCACAAAATCACTTCTTTAGAGCTTCTAAGAACACCAATTCTGTGTTTAGTGCAACTAAGCAAATAATGAGAATGTGAGGCCACAGATGCTCAAAAGCTTCTTTCTCAGTCAGAAAAAGTTGCTAAATGCAATTTTAAGAGCAAAGCTCAACTACATGAAAAATGTTTCTTTCTA
This sequence comes from Oxygymnocypris stewartii, assembly GCA_003573665.1. Lineage (NCBI taxonomy): Eukaryota > Metazoa > Chordata > Actinopteri > Cypriniformes > Cyprinidae > Oxygymnocypris > Oxygymnocypris stewartii. The sequence continues at coordinate 31,106 of QVTF01021686.1, read as the reverse complement.
ATGAAATGAACTGTTTTTTGCAATGCAGAAGACAGCATTTCATGAGTTTGAGCTTTTTTGCAGAAAAGGTCATTTTAAGCTTAAATGCACAAAATCATTCTTTAGAGCTTCTAAGAACACCTGAGACAGATTTACATGAGTTTGAGCTTTTTTGCAGAAAAAGTCATTTTAGAGCTTAAATGCACAAAACACTTCTTTAGAGCTTCTAAGAACACCAATTCTGTGTTTAGTGCAACTAAGCAAATTAAGAGAATGTGAGGCCACAGATGCTCAAAAACGTCTTTCTCAGTCAGAAAAAGTTGCTAAATGTAATTTTAAGAGCAAAGCTCAACTACATGAAAAATGTTTCTTTCTAATGAAATGAACTGTTTTTTGCAATGCAGAAGACAGCATTTCATGAGTTTGAGCTTTTTGCAGAAAAGTCATTTTAGAGCTTAAATGCACAAAATCACTTCTTTACAGCTCCTAAGAACACCAATTATGTGTTTAGTGCAACTAAGCAAATTAAGAGAATGTGAGGCCACAGATGCTCAAAAACGTCTTTCTCAGTCAGAAAAAGTTGCTAAATGTAATTTTAAGAGCAAAGCTCAACTACATGAAAAATGTTTCTTTCTAATGAAATGAACTGTTTTTTGCAATGCAGAAGACAGCATTTCATGAGTTTGAGCTTTTTTGCAGAAAAAGTCATTTTAGAGCTTAAATGCACAAAATCACTTCTTTAGAGCTTCTAAGAACACCAATTCTGTGATTAGTGCAACTAAGCAAATAATGAGAATGTGAGGCCACAGATGCTCAAAAGCTTCTTTCTCAGTCAGAAAAAGTTGCTAAATGCAATTTTAAGAGCAAAGCTCAACTACATGAAAAATGTTTCTTTCTAATGAAATGAACTGTTTTTTGCAATGCAGAAGACAGCATTTCATGAGTTTGAGCTTTTTTGCAGAAAAGGTCATTTTAGAGCTTAAATGCACAAAATCACTTCTTTAGAGCTTCTAAGAACACCTGAGACAGATTTACATGAGTTTGAGCTTTTTTGCAGAAAAAGTCATTTTAGAGCTTAAATGCACAAAAACACTTCTTTAGAGCTTCTAAGAACACCAATTCTGTGTTAGTGCAACTAAGCAAATTAAGAATGTGAGGCCACAGATGCTCAAAAACGTCTTTCTCAGTCAGAAAAAGTTGCTAAATGTAATTTTAAGAGCAAAGCTCAACTACATGAAAAATGTTTCTTTCTAATGAAATGAACTGTTTTTTGCAATGCAGAAGACAGCATTTCATGAGTTTGAGCTTTTTTGCAGAAAAGTCATTTTAGAGCTTAAATGCACAAAATCACTTCTTTACAGCTCCTAAGAACACCAATTCTGTGTTTAGTGCAACTAAGCAAATTAAGAGAATGTGAGGCCACAGATGCTCAAAAACGTCTTTCTCAGTCAGAAAAAGTTGCTAATGTAATTTTAAGAGCAAAGCTCAACTACATGAAAAATGTTTCTTTCTAATGAAATGAACTGTTTTTTGCAATGCAGAAGACAGCATTTCATGAGTTTGAGCTTTTTTGCAGAAAAAGTCATTTTAGAGCTTAAATGCACAAATCACTTCTTTAGAGCTCTTCAAAACACCAATTCTGTGATTAGTTGCAACTAAGCAAATAATGAGAATGTGAGGCCACAGATGCTCAAAAGCTTCTTTCTCAGTCAGAAAAAGTTGCTAAATGCAATTTTAAGAGCAAAGCTCAACTACATGAAAAATGTTTCTTTCTAATGAAATGAACTGTTTTTGTAATGCAGAAGACAGCATTTCATGAGTTTGAGCTTTTTTGCAGAAAAGGTCATTTTAGAGCTTAAATGCACAAAATCAATTCTTTAGAAGCTTCTAAGAACACCTGAGACAGATTTACATGAGTTTGAGCTTTTTTGCAGAAAAAGTCATTTTAGAGCTTAAATGCACAAAAACACTTCTTTAGAGCTTCTAAGAACACCAATTCTGTGTTTAGTGCAACTAAGCAAATTAAGAGAATGTGAGGCCACAGATGCTCAAAAACGTCTTTCTCAGTCAGAAAAAGTTGCTAAATGTAATTTTAAGAGCAAAGCTCAACTACATGAAAAATGTTTCTTTCTAATGAAATGAACTGTTTTTTGCAATGCAGAAGACAGCATTTCATGAGTTTGAGCTTTTTTTGCAGAAAATGTCATTTTAGAGCTTAAATGCACAAAATCATTCTTTAGAGCTTCTAAGAACACCTGAGACAGATTTACATGAGTTTGAGCTTTTTTGCAGAAAAAGTCATTTTAGAGCTTAAATGCACAAAATCACTTCTTTACAGCTCCTAAGAACACCAATTCTGTGTTTAGTGCAACTAAGCAAATTAAGAGAATGTGAGGCCACAGATGCTCAAAAACGTCTTTCTCAGTCAGAAAAGTTGCTAAATGTAATTTTAAGAGCAAAGCTCAACTACATGAAAAATGTTTCTTTCTAATGAAATGAACTGTTTTTTGCAATGCAGAAGACAGCATTTCATGAGTTTGAGCTTTTTTGCAGAAAAAGTCATTTTAGAGCTTAAATGCACAAAATCACTTCTTTAGAGCTTCTAAGAACACCTGAGACAGATTTACATGAGTTTAGCTTTTTGCAGAAAAAGTCATTTTAGAGCTTAAATGCACAAAATCACTTCTTTACAGCTCCTAAGAACACCAATTCTGTGTTTAGTGCAACTAAGCAAATTAAGAGAATGTGAGGCCACAGATGCTCAAAAACGTCTTTCTCAGTCAGAAAAAGTTGCTAAATGTAATTTTAAGAGCAAAGCTCAACTACATGAAAAATGTTTCTTTCAAATGAAATGAACTGTTTTTTGCAATGCAGAAGACAGCATTTCATGAGTTTGAGCTTTTTGCAGAAAAAGTCATTTTAGAGCTTAAATGCACAAAATCACTTCTTTAGAGCTTCTAAGAACACCAATTCTGTGATTAGTGCAACTAAGCAAATAATGAGAATGTGAGGCCACAGATGCTCAAAAGCTTCTTTCTCAGTCAGAAAAAGTTGCTAAATGCAATTTTAAGAGCAAAGCTCAACTACATGAAAAATGTTTCTTTCTAATGAAATGAACTGTTTTTTGCAATGCAGAAGACAGCATTTCATGAGTTTGAGCTTTTTTGCAGAAAAGGTCATTTTAGAGCTTAAATGCACAAATCAATTCTTTAGAAGCTTCTAAAACACCTGAGACAGATTTACATGAGTTTGAGCTTTTTTGCAGAAAAAGTCATTTTAGAGCTTAAATGCACAAAACACTTCTTTAGAGCTTCTAAGAACACCAATTCTGTGTTTAGTGCAACTAAGCAAATAAGAGAATGTGAGGCCACAGATGCTCAAAAACGTCTTTCTCAGTCAGAAAAAGTTGCTAAATGTAATTTTAAGAGCAAAGCTCAACTACATGAAAAATGTTTCTTTCTAATGAAATGAACTGTTTTTTGCAATGCAGAAGACAGCATTTCATGAGTTTGAGCTTTTTTGCAGAAAATGTCATTTTAGAGCTTAAATGCACAAAATCACTTCTTTAGAGCTTCTAAGAACACCTGAGACAGATTTACATGAGTTTGAGCTTTTTTGCAGAAAAAGTCATTTTAGAGCTTAAATGCACAAAATCACTTCTTTACAGCTCCTAAGAACACCAATTCTGTGTTTAGTGCAACTAAGCAAATTAAGAGAATGTGAGGCCACAGATGCTCAAAAACGTCTTTCTCAGTCAGAAAAAGTTGCTAAATGTAATTTTAAGAGCAAAGCTCAACTACATGAAAAATGTTTCTTTCTAATGAAATGAACTGTTTTTTGCAATGCAGAAGACAGCATTTCATGAGTTTGAGCTTTTTTGCAGAAAAAGTCATTTTAGAGCTTAAATGCACAAAATCACTTCTTTAGAGCTTCTAAGAACACCAATTCTGTGTTTAGTGCAACTAAGCAAATAATGAGAATGTGAGGCCACAGATGCTCAAAAGCTTCTCAGTCAGAAAAAGTTGCTAAATGCAATTTTAAGAGCAAAGCTCAACTACATGAAAAATGTTTCTTTCTAATGAAATGAACTGTTTTTGCAATGCAGAAGACAGCATTTCATGAGTTTGAGCTTTTTGCAGAAAAGGTCATTTTAGAGCTTAAATGCAAAATCATTCTTTAGAGCTTCTAAGAACACCTGAGACAGATTTCATGAGTTGAGCTTTTTTGCAGAAAAAGTCATTTTAGAGCTTAAATGCACAAAAACACTTCTTTAGAGCTTCTAAGAACACCAATTCTGTGTTTAGTGCAACTAAGCAATTAAGAGAATGTGAGGCCACAGATGCTCAAAAACGTCTTTCTCAGTCAGAAAAAGTTGCTAAATGTAATTTTAAGAGCAAAGCTCAACTACATGAAAATGTTTCTTTCTTAATGAAATGAACTGTTTTTGCAATGCAGAAGACCATTTCATGAGTTTGAGCTTTTTTGCAGAAAAAGTCATTTTAGAGCTTAAATGCACAAAATCACTTCTTTAGAGCTTCTAAGAACACCAATTCTGTGTTAGTGCAACTAAGCAAATAATGAGAATGTGAGGCCACAGATGCTCAAAACGTCTTTCTCAGTCAGAAAAAGTTGCTAAATGTAATTTTAAGAGCAAAGCTCAACTACATGAAAAATGTTTCTTTCTAATGAAATGAACTGTTTTTTGCAATGCAGAAGACAGCATTTCATGAGTTTGAGCTTTTTTGCAGAAAAAGTCATTTTAGAGCTTAAATGCACAAAATCACTTCTTTACAGCTCCTAAGAACACCAATTCTGTTTAGTGCAACTAAGCAAATAAGAGAATGTGAGGCCACAGATGCTCAAAAACGTCTTTCTCAGTCAGAAAAAGTTGCTAAATGTAATTTTAAGAGCAAAGCTCAACTACATGAAAAATGTTTCTTTCTAATGAAATGAACTGTTTTTTGCAATGCAGAAGACAGCATTTCATGAGTTTGAGCTTTTTTGCAGAAAAAGTCATTTTAGAGCTTAAATGCACAAAATCACTTCTTTAGAGCTTCTAAGAACACCAATTCTGTGATTAGTGCAACTAAGCAAATAATGAGAATGTGAGGCCACAGATGCTCAAAAGCTTCTTTCTCAGTCAGAAAAAGTTGCTAAATGCAATTTTAAGAGCAAAGCTCAACTACATGAAAAATGTTTCTTTCTAATGAAATGAACTGTTTTTTGCAATGCAGAAGACAGCATTTCATGAGTTTGAGCTTTTTTGCAGAAAATGTCATTTTAGAGCTTAAATGCACAAAATCACTTCTTTAGAGCTTCTAAGAACACCTGAGACAGATTTACATGAGTTTGAGCTTTTTTGCAGAAAAAGTCATTTTAGAGCTTAAATGCACAAAATCACTTCTTTACAGCTCTAAGAACACCAATTCTGTGTTTAGTGCAACTAAGCAAATTAAGAGAATGTGAGGCCACAGATGCTCAAAAACGTCTTTCTCAGTCAGAAAAAGTTGCTAAATGTAATTTTAAGAGCAAAGCTCAACTACATGAAAAATGTTTCTTTCTAATGAAATGAACTGTTTTTTGCAATGCAGAAGACAGCATTTCATGAGTTTGAGCTTTTTTGCAAAAAAGTCATTTTAGAGCTTAAATGCACAAAATCACTTCTTTAGAGCTTCTAAGAACACCAATTCTGTGTTTAGTGCAACTAAGCAAATAATGAGAATGTGAGGCCACAGATGCTCAAAAGCTTCTTTCTCAGTCAGAAAAAGTTGCTAAATGCAATTTTAAGAGCAAAGCTCAACTACATGAAAAAGTATTCTTTCTAATGAAATGAACTGTTTTTTGCAATGCAGAAGACAGCATTTCATGAGTTTGAGCTTTTTTGCAGAAAAGGTCATTTTAGAGCTTAAATGCACAAAATCACTTCTTTAGAGCTTCTAAGAACACCTGAGACAGATTTACATGAGTTTGAGCTTTTTTGCAGAAAAAGTCATTTTAGAGCTTAAATGCACAAAATCACTTCTTTAGACTTCTAAGAACACCAATTCTGTGTTAGTGCAACTAAGCAAATAATGAGAATGTGAGGCCACAGTTGCTCAAACGCTTCTTTCTCAGTCAGAAAAAGTTGCTAAATGTAATTTTAAGAGCAAAGCTCAACTACATGAAAAATGTTTCTTTCTAATGAAATGAACTGTTTTTTGCAATGCAGAAGACAGCATTTCATGAGTTTGAGCTTTTTTGCAGAAAAGGTCATTTTAGAGCTTAAATGCACAAAATCACTTCTTTACAGCTCCTAAGAACACCAATTCTGTGTTTAGTGCAACTAAGCAAATTAAGAGAATGTGAGGCCACAGATGCTCAAAAACGTCTTTCTCAGTCAGAAAAAGTTGCTAAATGTAATTTTAAGAGCAAAGCTCAACTACATGAAAAATGTTTCTTTCTAATGAAATGAACTGTTTTTTGCAATGCAGAAGACAGCATTTCATGAGTTTGAGCTTTTTTGCAGAAAAAGTCATTTTAGAGCTTAAATGCACAAAATCACTTCTTTAGAGCTTCTAAGAACACCAATTCTGTGATTAGTGCAACTAAGCAAATAATGAGAATGTGAGGCCACAGATGCTCAAAAGCTTCTTTCTCAGTCAGAAAAAGTTGCTAAATGCAATTTTAAGAGCAAAGCTCAACTACATGAAAAATGTTTCTTTCTAATGAAATGAACTGTTTTTTGCAATGCAGAAGACAGCATTTCATGAGTTTGAGCTTTTTTGCAGAAAAGGTCATTTTAGAGCTTAAATGCACAAAATCAATTCTTTAGAGCTTCTAAGAACACCTGAGACAGATTTACATGAGTTTGAGCTTTTTGCAGAAAAAGTCATTTTAGAGCTTAAATGCACAAAAACACTTCTTTAGAGCTTCTAAGAACACCAATTCTGTGTTTAGTGCAACTAAGCAAATTAAGAGAATGTGAGGCCACAGATGCTCAAAAACGTCTTTCTCAGTCAGAAAAAGTTGCTAAATGTAATTTTAAGAGCAAAGCTCAACTACATGAAAAATGTTTCTTTCTAATGAAATGAACTGTTTTTTGCAATGCAGAAGACAGCATTTCATGAGTTTGAGCTTTTTTGCAGAAAATGTCATTTTAGAGCTTAAATGCACAAAATACTTCTTTAGAGCTTCTAAGAACACCTGAGACAGATTTACATGAGTTTGAGCTTTTTTGCAGAAAAAGTCATTTTAGAGCTTAAATGCACAAAATCACTTCTTTACAGCTCCTAAGAACACCAATTCTGTGTTTAGTGCAACTAAGCAAATTAAGAGAATGTGAGGCCACAGATGCTCAAAAACGTCTTTCTCAGTCAGAAAAAGTTGCTAAATGTAATTTTAAGAGCAAAGCTCAACTACATGAAAAATGTTTCTTTCTAATGAAATGAACTGTTTTTTGCAATGCAGAAGACAGCATTTCATGAGTTTGAGCTTTTTTGCAGAAAAAGTCATTTTAGAGCTTAAATGCACAAAATCACTTCTTTAGAGCTTCTAAGAACACCTGAGACAGATTTACATGAGTTTGAGCTTTTTTGCAGAAAAAGTCATTTTAGAGCTTAAATGCACAAAATCACTTCTTTACAGCTCCTAAGAACACCAATTCTGTTTTAGTGCAACTAAGCAAATTAAGAGAATGTGAGGCCACAGATGCTCAAAAACGTCTTTCTCAGTCAGAAAAAGTTGCTAAATGTAATTTTAAGAGCAAAGCTCAACTACATGAAAAATGTTTCTTTCAAATGAAATGAACTGTTTTTTGCAATGCAGAAGACAGCATTTCATGAGTTTGAGCTTTTTTGCAGAAAAAGTCATTTTAGAGCTTAAATGCACAAAATCACTTCTTTAGAGCTTCTAAGAACACCAATTCTGTGATTAGTGCAACTAAGCAAATAATGAGAATGTGAGGCCACAGATGCTCAAAAGCTTCTTTCTCAGTCAGAAAAAGTTGCTAAATTCAATTTTAAGAGCAAAGCTCAACTACATGAAAAATGTTTCTTTCTAATGAAATGAACTGTTTTTTGCAATGCAGAAGACAGCATTTCATGAGTTTGAGCTTTTTTGCAGAAAAGGTCATTTTAGAGCTTAAATGCACAAAATCAATTCTTTAGAGCTTCTAAGAACACCTGAGACAGATTTACATGAGTTTGAGCTTTTTTGCAGAAAAAGTCATTTTAGAGCTTAAATGCACAAAACACTTCTTTAGAGCTTCTAAGAACACCAATTCTGTGTTTAGTGCAACTAAGCAAATTAAGAGAATGTGAGGCCACAGATGCTCAAAAACGTCTTTCTCAGTCAGAAAAAGTTGCTAAATGTAATTTTAAGAGCAAAGCTCAACTACATGAAAAATGTTTCTTTCTAATGAATGAACTGTTTTTTGCAATGCAGAAGACAGCATTTCATGAGTTTGAGCTTTTTTGCAGAAAAGTCATTTTAGAGCTTAAATGCACAAAATCACTTCTTTAGAGCTTCTAAGAACACCTGAGACAGATTTACATGAGTTTGAGCTTTTTTGCAGAAAAAGTCATTTTAGAGCTTAAATGCACAAAATCACTTCTTTACAGCTACTAAGAACACCAATTCTGTGTTTAGTGCAACTAAGCAAATTAAGAGAATGTGAGGCCACAGATGCTCAAAAACGTCTTTCTCAGTCAGAAAAAGTTGCTAAATGTAATTTTAAGAGCAAAGCTCAACTACATGAAAAATGTTTCTTTCTAATGAAATAACTGTTTTTTGCAATGCAGAAGACAGCATTTCATGAGTTTGAGCTTTTTTGCAGAAAAGGTCATTTTAGAGCTTAAATGCACAAAATCTTCTTTAGAGCTTCTAAGAACACCTGAGACAGATTTCATGAGTTTGAGCTTTTTTGCAGAAAAAGTCATTTTAGAGCTTAAATGCAAAAATCACTTCTTTAGAGCTTCTAAGAACACCAATTCTGTGTTTAGTGCAACTAAGCAAATTAAGAGAATGTGAGGCCACAGATGCTCAAAAACGTCTTTCTCAGTCAGAAAAAGTTGCTAAATGTAATTTTAAGAGCAAAGCTCAACTACATGAAAAATGTTTCTTTCTAATGAAATGAACTGTTTTTTGCAATGCAGAAGACAGCATTTCATGAGTTTGAGCTTTTTGCAGAAAAAGTCATTTTAGAGCTTAAATGCACAAAATCACTTCTTTAGAGCTTCTAAGAACACCAATTCTGTTTAGTGCAACTAAGCAAATAATGAGAATAAGAGGCCAAAGATGCTCAAAAGCTTCTTTCTCAGTCAGAAAAAGTTGCTAAATGCAATTTTAAGAGCAAAGCTCAACTACATGAAAAATGTTTCTTTCTAATGAAATGAACTGTTTTTTGCAATGCAGAAGACAGCATTTCATGAGTTTGAGCTTTTTTGCAGAAAAGGTCATTTTAGAGCTTAAATGCACAAAATCAATTCTTTAGAAGCTTCTAAGAACACCTGAGACAGATTTACATGAGTTTGAGCTTTTTTGCAGAAAAAGTCATTTTAGAGCTTAAATGCACAAAAACACTTCTTTAGAGCTTCTAAGAACACCAATTCTGTGTTTAGTGCAACTAAGCAAATTAAGAGAATGTGAGCCACAGATGCTCAAAAACGTCTTTCTCAGTCAGAAAAAGTTGCTAAATGTAATTTTAAGAGCAAAGCTCAACTACATGAAAAATGTTTCTTTCTAATGAAATGAACTGTTTTTTGCAATGCAGAAGACAGCATTTCATGAGTTTGAGCTTTTTTGCAGAAAATGTCATTTTAGAGCTTAAATGCACAAAATCACTTCTTTAGAGCTTCTAAGAACACCTGAGACAGATTTACATGAGTTTGAGCTTTTTTGCAGAAAAAGTCATTTTAGAGCTTAAATGCACAAAATCACTTCTTTACAGCTCCTAAGAACACCAATTCTGTGTTTAGTGCAACTAAGCAAATTAAGAGAATGTGAGGCCACAGATGCTCAAAAACGTCTTTCTCAGTCAGAAAAAGTTGCTAAATGTAATTTTAAGAGCAAAGCTCAACTACATGAAAAATGTTTCTTTCTAATGAAATGAACTGTTTTTGCAATGCAGAAGACAGCATTTCATGAGTTTGAGCTTTTTTGCAAAAAGTCATTTTAGAGCTTAAATGCACAAAATCACTTCTTTAGAGCTTCTAAGAACAACCAATTCTGTGATTAGTGCAACTAAGCAAATAATGAGAATGTGAGGCCACAGATGCTCAAAAGCTTCTTTCTCAGTCAGAAAAAGTTGCTAAATGCAATTTTAAGAGCAAAGCTCAACTACATGAAAAATGTTTCTTTCTAATGAAATGAACTGTTTTTTGCAAGGCAGAAGACAGCATTTCATGAGTTTGAGCTTTTTTGCAGAAAAGGTCATTTTAGAGCTTAAATGCACAAAATCAATTCTTTAGAAGCTTCTAAGAACACCTGAGACAGATTTACATGAGTTTGAGCTTTTTTGCAGAAAAAGTCATTTTAGAGCTTAAATGCACAAAAACACTTCTTTAGAGCTTCTAAGAACACCAATTCTGTGTTTAGTGCAACTAAGCAAATTAAGAGAATGTGAGGCCACAGATGCTCAAAAACGTCTTTCTCAGTCAGAAAAAGTTGCTAAATGTAATTTTAAGAGCAAAGCTCAACTACATGAAAAATGTTTCTTTCTAATGAAATGAACTGTTTTTTGCAATGCAGAAGACAGCATTTCATGAGTTTGAGCTTTTTGCAGAAAAGGTCATTTTAGAGCTTAAATGCACAAATCAATTCTTTAGAGCTTCTAAGAACACCTGAGACAGATTTACATGAGTTTGAGCTTTTTTGCAGAAAAAGTCATTTTAGAGCTTAAATGCACAAAAACACTTCTTTAGAGCTTCTAAGAACACCAATTCTGTGTTTAGTGCAACTAAGCAAATAATGAGAATGTGAGGCCACAGATGCTCAAAAACGTCTTTCTCAGTCAGAAAAAGTTAATAAATGCAATTTTATGAGCAAAGCTCAACTACATGAAAAAGTATTCTTTCTAATGAAATTAACTGTTTTTTGCAATGCAGAAGACAGCATTTCATGAGTTTGAGCTTTTTGCAGAAAAGGTCATTTTAGAGCTTAAATGCACAAAATCACTTCTTTAGAGCTTCTAACACCTGAGACAGATTTCATGAGTTTGAGCTTTTTGCAGAAAAAGTCATTTTAGAGCTTAAATGCACAAAATCACTTCTTTAGAGCTTCTAAGAACACCAATTCTGTGATTAGTGCAACTAAGCAAATAATGAGAATGTGAGGCCACAGATGCTCAAACGTCTTTCTCAGTCAGAAAAAGTTGCTAAATGCAATTTTAAGAGCAAAGCTCAACTACATGAAAAATGTTTCTTTCTAATGAAATGTACTTTTTTGCAATGCAGAAGACAGCATTTCATGAGTTTGAGCTTTTTGCAGAAAAGGTCTTTTAGAGCTTAAATGCACAAAATCACTTCTTTACAGCTCCTAAGAACACCAATTCTGTGTTTAGTGCAACTAAGCAAATTAAGAGAATGTGAGGCCACAGATGCTCAAAAACGTCTTTCTCAGTCAGAAAAAGTTGCTAAATGTAATTTTAAGAGCAAAGCTCAACTACATGAAAAATGTTTCTTTCTAATGAAATGAACTGTTTTTGCAATGCAGAAGACAGCATTTCATGAGTTTGAGCTTTTTTGCAGAAAAGGTCATTTTAGAGCTTAAATGCACAAAATCAATTCTTTAGAGCTTCTAAGAACACCAATTCTGTGTTTAGTGCAACTAAGCAAATTAAGAGAATGTGAGGCCACAGATGCTCAAAAACGTCTTTCTCAGTCAGAAAAAGTTGCTAAATGTAATTTAAGAGCAAAGCTCAACTACATGAAAAATTTCTTCTTATGAAATGAACAATTTTTGCAATGCAGAAATAGATTTCATGAGTTTGAGCTTTTTTGCAGAAAAAGTCATTTTAGAGCTTAAATGCACAAAAACACTTCTTTAGAGCTTCTAAGAAACCAATTCTGTGTTAGTGCAACTAAGCAAATAATGAGAATGTGAGGCCACAGATGCTCAAAAACGTCTTCTCAGTCAGAAAAAGTTGCTAAATGTAATTTTAAGAGCAAAGCTCAACTACATGAAAAATGTATCTTTCTAATGAAATGAACGTTTTTTGCAATGCAGAAGACAGCATTTCATGAGTTTGAGCTTTTTTGCAGAAAATGTCATTTTAGAGCTTAAATGCACAAAATCACTTCTTTAGAGCTTCTAAGAACACCTGAGACAGATTTACATGAGTTTGAGCTTTTTTGCAGAAAAAGTCATTTTAGAGCTTAAATGCACAAAATCACTTCTTTACAGCTCCTAAGAACACCAATTCTGTGTTTAGTGCAACTAAGCAAATTAAGAGAATGTGAGGCCACAGATGCTCAAAAACGTCTTTCTCGTCAGAAAAGTTGCTAAATGTAATTTTAAGAGCAAAGCTCAACTACATGAAAAAATGTTTCTTTCTAATGAAATGAACTGTTTTTTGCAATGCCAGAGACAGCATTTCATGAGTTTGAGCTTTTTTGCAGAAAAGTCATTTTAGAGCTTAAATGCACAAAATCACTTTTTACAGCTCCTAAGAACACCAATTCTGTGTTTAGTGCAACTAAGCAAATAATGAGAATGTGAGGCCACAGATGCTCAAAAAGCTTCTTTCTCAGTCAGAAAAAGTTTAAATGCAAATTTTTAAAGAGCAAAGCTCAACTACATGAAAAAGTTTCTTTCTAATGAAATGAACTGTTTTTTGCAATGCAGAAGACAGCATTTCATGAGTTTGAGCTTTTTTGCAGAAAAGGTCATTTTAGAGCTTAAATGCACAAAATCACTTCTTTAGAGCTTCTAAGAACACCTGAGACAGATTTCATGAGTTTGAGCTTTTTTGCAGAAAAAGTCATTTTAGAGCTTAAATGCACAAAATCACTTCTTTAGAGCTTCTAAGAACACCAATTCTGTGTTAGTGCAACTAAGCAAATAAGAGAATGTGAGGCCACAGATGCTCAAAACGTCTTTCTCAGTCAGAAAAAGTTGCTAAATGTATTTTAAGAGCAAAGCTCAACATGACATAAAAATTTTCTTTCTAATGAAATGAACTGTTTTTGCAATGCAGAAGACAGCATTTCATGAGTTTGAGCTTTTTTGCAGAAAAAGTCATTTTAGAGCTTAAATGCACAAACATCACTTCTTTAGAGCTTCTAAGAACACCAATTCTGTGATTAGTGCAACTAAGCAAATAATGAGAATGTGAGGCCACAGATGCTCAAAAGCTTCTTTCTCAGTCAGAAAAAGTTGCTAAATGCAATTTTAAGAGCAAAGCTCAACTACATGAAAAATGTTTCTTTCTAATGAAATGAACTGTTTTTTGCAATGCAGAAGACAGCATTTCATGAGTTTGAGCTTTTTTGCAGAAAAGGTCATTTTAGAGCTTAAATGCACAAAATCAATTCTTTAGATGCTTCTAAGAACACCTGAGACAGATTTACATGAGTTTGAGCTTTTTTGCAGAAAAAGTCATTTTAGAGCTTAAATGCACAAAAACACTTCTTTAGAGCTTCTAAGAACACCAATTCTGTGTTTAGTGCAACTAAGCAAATAAGAGAATGTGAGGCCACAGATGCTCAAAAACGTCTTTCTCAGTCAGAAAAAGTTGCTAAATGTAATTTTAAGAGCAAAGCTCAACTACATGAAAAATGTTTCTTTCTAATGAAATGAACTGTTTTTTGCAATGCAGAAGACAGCATTTCATGAGTTTGAGCTTTTTTGCAGAAAAGGTCATTTTAGAGCTTAAATGCACAAAATCACTTCTTTACAGCTCCTAAGAACACCAATTCTGTGTTTAGTGCAACTAAGCAAATTAAGAGAATGTGAGGCCACAGATGCTCAAAAACGTCTTTCTCAGTCAGAAAAAGTTGCTAATTGTAATTTTAAGAGCAAAGCTCAACTACATGAAAAATGTTTCTTTCTAATGAAATGAACTGTTTTTTGCAATGCAGAAGACAGCATTTCATGAGTTTGAGCTTTTTTGCAGAAAAAGTCATTTTAGAGCTTAAATGCACAAAATCACTTCTTTAGAGCTTCTAAGAACACCAATTCTGTGATTAGTGCAACTAAGCAAATAATGAGAATGTGAGGCCACAGATGCTCAAAAGCTTCTTTCTCAGTCAGAAAAAGTTGCTAAATGCAATTTTAAGAGCAAAGCTCAACTACATGAAAAATGTTTCTTTCTAATGAAATGAACTGTTTTTTGTAATGCAGAAGACAGCATTTCATGAGTTTGAGCTTTTTTGCAGAAAAGGTCATTTTAGAGCTTAAATGCACAAAATCAATTCTTTAGAGCTTCTAAGAACACCTGAGACAGATTTACATGAGTGAGTTGAGCTTTTTTGCAGAAAAAGTCATTTTAGAGCTTAAATGCACAAAAACACTTCTTTAGAGCTTCTAAGAACACCAATTCTGTGTTTAGTGCAACTAAGCAAATAATGAGAATGTGAGGCCACAGATGCTCAAAAGCTTCTTTCTCAGTCAGAAAAAGTTGCTAAATGCAATTTTAAGAGCAAAGCTCAACTACATGAAAAATGTTCTTTCTAATGAAATGAACTTTTTTGCAATGCAGAAGACAGCATTTCATGAGTTTGAGCTTTTTTGCAGAAAAGTCATTTTAGAGCTTAAATGCACAAAATCACTTCTTTAGAGCTTCTAAGAACACCTGAGACAGATTTACATGAGTTTGAGCTTTTTTGCAGAAAAAGTCATTTTAGAGCTTAAATGCACAAAATCACTTCTTTAGAGCTTCCTAAGAACACCAATTCTGTGTTTAGTGCAACTAAGCAAATTAAGAGAATGTGAGGCCACAGATGCTCAAAAACGTCTTTCTCAGTCAGAAAAAGTTGCTAAATGTAATTTTAAGAGCAAAGCTCAACTACATGAAAAATGTTTCTTTCTAATGAAATGAACTGTTTTTTGCAATGCAGAAGACAGCATTTCATG
Source organism: Oxygymnocypris stewartii (assembly GCA_003573665.1). Taxonomy (NCBI): domain Eukaryota; kingdom Metazoa; phylum Chordata; class Actinopteri; order Cypriniformes; family Cyprinidae; genus Oxygymnocypris; species Oxygymnocypris stewartii. The sequence goes on along the minus strand of QVTF01021686.1, from coordinate 16,079 downwards.
AGTTTGAGCTTTTTTGCAGAAAAAGTCATTTTAGAGCTTAAATGCACAAAATCACTTCTTTAGAGCTTCTAAGAACACCAATTCTGTGATTAGTGCAACTAAGCAAATAATGAGAATGTGAGGCCACAGATGCTCAAAAGCTTCTTTCTCAGTCAGAAAAAGTTGCTAAATGCAATTTTAAGAGCAAAGCTCAACTACATGAAAAATGTTTCTTTCTAATGAAATGAACTGTTTTTTGTAATGCAGAAGACAGCATTTCATGAGTTTGAGCTTTTTTGCAGAAAAGGTCATTTTAGAGCTTAAATGCACAAAATCAATTCTTTAGAGCTTCTAAGAACACCTGAGACAGATTTACATGAGTTTGAGCTTTTTGCAGAAAAAGTCATTTTAGAGCTTAAATGCACAAAACACTTCTTTAGAGCTTCTAAGAACACCAATTCTGTGTTTAGTGCAACTAAGCAAATTAAGAGAATGTGAGGCCACAGATGCTCAAAACGTCTTTCTCAGTCAGAAAAAGTTGCTAAATGTAATTTTAAGAGCAAAGCTCAACTACATGAAAAATGTTTCTTTCTAATGAAATGAACTGTTTTTTGCAATGCAGAAGACAGCATTTCATGAGTTTGAGCTTTTTTGCAGAAAAAGTCATTTTAGAGCTTAAATGCACAAAATCACTTCTTTAGAGCTTCTAAGAACACCTGAGACAGATTTACATGAGTTTGAGCTTTTTTGCAGAAAAAGTCATTTTAGAGCTTAAATGCACAAAATCACTTCTTTACAGCTCCTAAGAACACCAATTCTGTGTTTAGTGCAACTAAGCAAATTAAGAGAATGTGAGGCCACAGATGCTCAAAAACGTCTTTCTCAGTCAGAAAAAGTTGCTAAATGTAATTTTAAGAGCAAAGCTCAACTACATGAAAAATGTTTCTTTCTAATGAAATGAACTGTTTTTTGCAATGCAGAAGACAGCATTTCATGAGTTTGAGCTTTTTTGCAAAAAAGTCATTTTAGAGCTTAAATGCACAAAATCACTTCTTTAGAGCTTCTAAGAACACCAATTCTGTGTTTAGTGCAACTAAGCAAATAATGAGAATGTGAGGCCACAGATGCTCAAAAGCTTCTTTCTCAGTCAGAAAAAGTTTAAATGCAATTTTAAGAGCAAAGCTCAACTACATGAAAAAGTTTCTTTCTAATGAAATGAACTGTTTTTGCAATGCAGAAGACAGCATTTCATGAGTTTGAGCTTTTTTGCAGAAAAGGTCATTTTAGAGCTTAAATGCACAAAATCATTCTTTAGAGCTTCTAAGAACACCTGAGACAGATTTACATGAGTTTGAGCTTTTTTGCAGAAAAAGTCATTTTAGAGCTTAAATGCACAAAACACTTCTTTAGAGCTTCTAAGAACACCAATTCTGTGTTTAGTGCAACTAAGCAAATTAAGAGAATGTGAGGCCACAGATGCTAAACGTCTTTCTCAGTCAGAAAAAGTTGCTAAATGTAATTTTAAGAGCAAAGCTCAACTACATGAAAAATGTTTCTTTCTAATGAAATGAACTGTTTTTTGCAATGCAGAAGACAGCATTTCATGAGTTTGAGCTTTTTTGCAGAAAAAGTCATTTTAGAGCTTAAATGCACAAAATCACTTCTTTAGAGCTTCTAAGAACACCAATTCTGTGTTAGTGCAACTAAGCAAATAATGAGAATGTGAGGCCACAGATGCTCAAAAGCTTCTTTCTCAGTCAGAAAAAGTTGCTAAATGCAATTTTAAGAGCAAAGCTCAACTACATGAAAAATGTTTCTTTCTAATGAAATGAACTGTTTTTTGCAATGCAGAAGACAGCATTTCATGAGTTTGAGCTTTTTTGCAGAAAAGGTCATTTTAGAGCTTAAATGCACAAAATCATTCTTTAGAGCTTCTAAGAACACCTGAGACAGATTTACATGAGTTTGAGCTTTTTTGCAGAAAAAGTCATTTTAGAGCTTAAATGCACAAAACACTTCTTTAGAGCTTCTAAGAACACCAATTCTGTGTTTAGTGCAACTAAGCAAATTAAGAGAATGTGAGGCCACAGATGCTCAAAAACGTCTTTCTCAGTCAGAAAAAGTTGCTAAATGTAATTTTAAGAGCAAAGCTCAACTACATGAAAAATGTTTCTTTCTAATGAAATGAACTGTTTTTGCAATGCAGAAGACAGCATTTCATGAGTTTGAGCTTTTTTGCAGAAAAGTCATTTTAGAGCTTAAATGCACAAAATCACTTCTTTACAGCTCCTAAGAACACCAATTCTGTGTTTAGTGCAACTAAGCAAATTAAGAGAATGTGAGGCCACAGATGCTCAAAAACGTCTTTCTCAGTCAGAAAAAGTTGCTAAATGTAATTTTAAGAGCAAAGCTCAACTACATGAAAAATGTTTCTTTCTAATGAAATGAACTGTTTTTTGCAATGCAGAAGACAGCATTTCATGAGTTTGAGCTTTTTTGCAGAAAAAGTCATTTTAGAGCTTAAATGCACAAAATCACTTCTTTAGAGCTTCTAAGAACACCAATTCTGTGATTAGTGCAACTAAGCAAATAATGAGAATGTGAGGCCACAGATGCTCAAAAGCTTCTTTCTCAGTCAGAAAAAGTTGCTAAATGCAATTTTAAGAGCAAAGCTCAACTACATGAAAAATGTTTCTTTCTAATGAAATGAACTGTTTTTTGCAATGCAGAAGACAGCATTTCATGAGTTTGAGCTTTTTTGCAGAAAAGGTCATTTTAGAGCTTAAATGCACAAAATCAATTCTTTAGAGCTTCTAAGAACACCTGAGACAGATTTACATGAGTTTGAGCTTTTTTGCAGAAAAAGTCATTTTAGAGCTTAAATGCACAAAAACACTTCTTTAGAGCTTCTAAGAACACCAATTCTGTGTTTAGTGCAACTAAGCAAATAAGAGAATGTGAGGCCACAGATGCTCAAAACGTCTTTCTCAGTCAGAAAAAGTTGCTAAATGTAATTTTAAGAGCAAAGCTCAACTACATGAAAAATGTTTCTTTCTAATGAAATGAACTTTTTTGCAATGCAGAAGACAGCATTTCATGAGTTTGAGCTTTTTTGCAGAAAAGGTCATTTTAGAGCTTAAATGCACAAAATCATTCTTTAGAGCTTCTAAGAACACCTGAGACAGATTTACATGAGTTTGAGCTTTTTGCAGAAAAAGTCATTTTAGAGCTTAAATGCACAAAACACTTCTTTAGAGCTTCTAAGAACACCAATTCTGTGTTTAGTGCAACTAAGCAAATTAAGAGAATGTGAGGCCACAGATGCTCAAAAACGTCTTTCTCAGTCAGAAAAAGTTGCTAAATGTAATTTTAAGAGCAAAGCTCAACTACATGAAAAATGTTTCTTTCTAATGAAATGAACTGTTTTTTGCAATGCAGAAGACAGCATTTCATGAGTTTGAGCTTTTTTGCAGAAAAAGTCATTTTAGAGCTTAAATGCACAAAATCACTTCTTTAGAGCTTCTAAGAACACCAATTCTGTGATTAGTGCAACTAAGCAAATAATGAGAATGTGAGGCCACAGATGCTCAAAAGCTTCTTTCTCAGTCAGAAAAAGTTGCTAAATGCAATTTTAAGAGCAAAGCTCAACTACATGAAAAATGTTTCTTTCTAATGAAATGAACTGTTTTTTGTAATGCAGAAGACAGCATTTCATGAGTTTGAGCTTTTTTGCAGAAAAGGTCATTTTAGAGCTTAAATGCACAAAATCAATTCTTTAGAGCTTCTAAGAACACCTGAGACAGATTTACATGAGTTTGAGCTTTTTTGCAGAAAAAGTCATTTTAGAGCTTAAATGCACAAAACACTTCTTTAGAGCTTCTAAGAACACCAATTCTGTGTTTAGTGCAACTAAGCAAATTAAGAGAATGTGAGGCCACAGATGCTCAAAAACGTCTTTCTCAGTCAGAAAAAGTTGCTAAATGTAATTTTAAGAGCAAAGCTCAACTACATGAAAAATGTTTCTTTCTAATGAAATGAATTTTTGCAATGCAGAAGACAGATTTCTTGAGTTTGAGCTTTTTTGCAGAAAAGTCATTTTAGAGCTTAAATGCACAAAATCATTCTTTAGAGCTTCTAAGAACACCTGAGACAGATTTACATGAGTTTGAGCTTTTTTGCAGAAAAAGTCATTTTAGAGCTTAAATGCAAAAATCACTTCTTTAGAGCTTCTAAGAACACCAATTCTGTGTTTAGTGCAACTAAGCAAATTAAGAGAATGTGAGGCCACAGATGCTCAAAACGTCTTTCTCAGTCAGAAAAAGTTGCTAAATGTAATTTTAAGAGCAAAGCTCAACTACATGAAAAATGTTTCTTTCTAATGAAATGAACTTTTTGCAATGCAGAAGACAGCATTTCATGAGTTTGAGCTTTTTTGCAGAAAAAGTCATTTTAGAGCTTAAATGCACAAAATCACTTCTTTAGAGCTTCTAAGAACACCAATTCTGTGATTAGTGCAACTAAGCAAATAATGAGAATGTGAGGCCACAGATGCTCAAAAGCTTCTTTCTGTCAGAAAAAGTTGCTAAATGCAATTTTAAGAGCAAAGCTCAACTACATGAAAAATGTTTCTTTCTAATGAAATGAACTGTTTTTGTAATGCAGAAGACAGCATTTCATGAGTTTGAGCTTTTTTGCAGAAAAGGTCATTTTAGAGCTTAAATGCACAAAATCATTCTTTAGAGCTTCTAAGAACACCTGAGACAGATTTACATGAGTTTGAGCTTTTTTGCAGAAAAAGTCATTTTAGAGCTTAAATGCACAAAAACACTTCTTTAGAGCTTCTAAGAACACCAATTCTGTGTTTAGTGCAACTAAGCAAATTAAGAGAATGTGAGGCCACAGATGCTCAAAAACGTCTTTCTCAGTCAGAAAAAGTTGCTAAATGTAATTTTAAGAGCAAAGCTCAACTACATGAAAAATGTTTCTTTCTAATGAAATGAACTGTTTTTTGCAATGCAGAAGACAGCATTTCATGAGTTTGAGCTTTTTTGCAAAAAAGTCATTTTAGAGCTTAAATGCACAAAATCACTTCTTTAGAGCTTCTAAGAACACCAATTCTGTGTTTAGTGCAACTAAGCAAATAATGAGAATGTGAGGCCACAGATGCTCAAAAGCTTCTTTCTCAGTCAGAAAAAGTTAATAAATGCAATTTTAGAGCAAAGCTCAACTACATGAAAAAGTATTCTTTCTAATGAAATAACTGTTTTTTGCAATGCAGAAGACAGCATTTCATGAGTTTGAGCTTTTTTGCAGAAAAGGTCATTTTAGAGCTTAAATGCACAAAATCACTTCTTTAGAGCTTCTAAGAACACCTGAGACAGATTTCATGAGTTTGAGCTTTTTTGCAGAAAAAGTCATTTTAGAGCTTAAATGCACAAAATCACTTCTTTAGCTCTAAGAACACCAATTCTGTGTTTAGTGCAACTAAGCAAATTAAGAGAATGTGAGGCCACAGATGCTCAAAAACGTCTTTCTCAGTCAGAAAAAGTTGCTAAATGTAATTTTAAGAGCAAAGCTCAACTACATGAAAAATGTTTCTTTCTAATGAAATGAACTGTTTTTTGCAATGCAGAAGACAGCATTTCATGAGTTTGAGCTTTTTTGCAGAAAAAGTCATTTTAGAGCTTAAATGCACAAAATCAATTCTTTAGAGCTTCTAAGAACACCTGAGACAGATTTCATGAGTTTGAGCTTTTTTGCAGAAAAAGTCATTTTAGAGCTTAAATGCACAAAATCACTTCTTTAGAGCTCTAAGAACACCAATTCTGTTTAGTGCAACTAAGCAAATTAAGAGAATGTGAGGCCACAGATGCTCAAAAACGTCTTTCTCAGTCAGAAAAAGTTGCTAAATGTAATTTTAAGAGCAAAGCTCAACTACATGAAAAATTTTCTTTCTATGAAATGAACTTTTTGCAATGCAGAAGACAGATTTCATGAGTTTGAGCTTTTTTGCAGAAAAAGTCATTTTAGAGCTTAAATGCACAAAATCACTTCTTTAGAGCTTCTAAGAACACCAATTCTGTGTTTAGTGCAACTAAGCAAATAATGAGAATGTGAGGCCACAGATGCTCAAAAACGTCTTTCTCAGTCAGAAAAAGTTGCTAAATGTAATTTTAAGAGCAAAGCTCAACTACATGAAAAATGTTCTTTCTAATGAAATGAACTGTTTTTTGCAATGCAGAAGACAGCATTTCATGAGTTTGAGCTTTTTTGCAGAAAAGTCATTTTAGAGCTTAAATGCACAAAATCACTTCTTTAGAGCTTCTAAGAACACCTGAGACAGATTTACATGAGTTTGAGCTTTTTTGCAGAAAAAGTCATTTTAGAGCTTAAATGCACAAAATCACTTCTTTACAGCTCCTAAGAACACCAATTCTGTGTTTAGTGCAACTAAGCAAATTAAGAGAATGTGAGGCCACAGATGCTCAAAAACGTCTTTCTCAGTCAGAAAAAGTTGCTAAATGTAATTTTAAGAGCAAAGCTCAACTACATGAAAAATGTTTCTTTCTAATGAAATGAACTGTTTTTTGCAATGCAGAAGACAGCATTTCATGAGTTTGAGCTTTTTTGCAAAAAAAGTCATTTTAGAGCTTAAATGCACAAAATCACTTCTTTAGAGCTTCTAAGAACACCAATTCTGTGTTTAGTGCAACTAAGCAAATAATGAGAATGTGAGGCCACAGATGCTCAAAAGCTTCTTTCTCAGTCAGAAAAAGTAATAAATGCAATTTTAAGAGCAAAGCTCAACTACATGAAAAAGTATTCTTTCTAATGAAATAACTGTTTTTTGCAATGCAGAAGACAGCATTTCATGAGTTTGAGCTTTTTTGCAGAAAAGGTCATTTTAGAGCTTAAATGCACAAAATCACTTCTTTAGAGCTTCTAAGAACACCTGAGACAGATTTCATGAGTTTGAGCTTTTTTGCAGAAAAAGTCATTTTAGAGCTTAAATGCACAAAATCACTTCTTTAGAGCTTCTAAGAACACCAATTCTGTGTTTAGTGCAACTAAGCAAATAATGAGAATGTGAGGCCACAGATGCTCAAACGTCTTTCTCAGTCAAAAAAGTTGCTAAATGCAATTTTAAGAGCAAAGCTCAACTACATGAAAAAGTTTCTTTCTAATGAAATGAACTGTTTTTTGCAATGCAGAAGACAGCATTTCATGAGTTTGAGCTTTTTTGCAGAAAAAGTCATTTTAGAGCTTAAATGCACAAAATCACTTCTTTAGAGCTTCTAAGAACACCAATTCTGTGATTAGTGCAACTAAGCAAATAATGAGAATGTGAGGCCACAGATGCTCAAAAGCTTCTTTCTCAGTCAGAAAAAGTTGCTAAATAATTTTAAGAGCAAAGCTCAACTACATGAAAAATGTTTCTTTCTAATGAAATGAACTGTTTTTTGCAATGCAGAAGACAGCATTTCATGAGTTTGAGCTTTTTTGCAGAAAAGGTCATTTTAGAGCTTAAATGCACAAAATCATTCTTTAGAAGCTTCTAAGAACACCTGAGACAGATTTACATGAGTTTGAGCTTTTTTGCAGAAAAAGTCATTTTAGAGCTTAAATGCACAAAAACACTTCTTTAGAGCTTCTAAGAACACCAATTCTGTGTTTAGTGCAACTAAGCAAATTAAGAGAATGTGAGGCCACAGATGCTCAAAAACGTCTTTCTCAGTCAGAAAAAGTTGCTAAATGTAATTTTAAGAGCAAAGCTCAACTACATGAAAAATGTTTCTTTCTAATGAAATGAACTGTTTTTTGCAATGCAGAAGACAGCATTTCATGAGTTTGAGCTTTTTTGCAGAAAAGGTCATTTTAGAGCTTAAATGCACAAAATCACTTCTTTACAGCTCCTAAGAACACCAATTATGTGTTTAGTGCAACTAAGCAAATTAAGAGAATGTGAGGCCACAGATGCTCAAAACGTCTTTCTCAGTCAGAAAAAGTTGCTAAATGTAATTTTAAGAGCAAAGCTCAACTACATGAAAAATGTTTCTTTCTAATGAAATGAACTGTTTTTTGCAATGCAGAAGACAGCATTTCATGAGTTTGAGCTTTTTTGCAGAAAAAGTCATTTTAGAGCTTAAATGCACAAAATCACTTCTTTAGAGCTTCTAAGAACACCAATTCTGTGATTAGTGCAACTAAGCAAATAATGAGAATGTGAGGCCACAGATGCTCAAAAGCTTCTTTCTCAGTCAGAAAAAGTTGCTAAATGCAATTTTAAGAGCAAAGCTCAACTACATGAAAAATGTTTCTTCTAATGAAATGAACTGTTTTTTGCAATGCAGAAGACAGCATTTCATGAGTTTGAGCTTTTTTGCAGAAAAGGTCATTTTAGAGCTTAAATGCACAAAATCAATTCTTTAGAAGCTTCTAAGAACACCTGAGACAGATTTCATGAGTTTGAGCCTTTTGCAGAAAAAGTCATTTTAGAGCTTAAATGCACAAAATCACTTCTTTAGAGCTTCTAAGAACACCCAATTCTGAGTTTAGTGCAACTAAGCAAATTAAGAAATGTGAGGCCACAGATGCTCAAAAACGTCTTTCTCTCAGTCAGAAAAAGTTGCTAAATGTAATTTTAAGAGCAAAGCTCAACTACATGAAAAATGTTTCTTTCTAATGAATGAACTTTTTTTGCAATGCAGAAGACAGCATTTCATGAGTTTGAGCTTTTTTGCAGAAAAGACATTTTAGAGCTTAAATGCACAAAATCAATTCTTTAGAGCTTCTAAGAACACCTGAGACAGATTTACATGAGTTTGAGCTTTTTTGCAGAAAAAGTCATTTTAGAGCTTAAATGCACAAAAACACTTCTTTAGAGCTTCTAAGAACACCAATTCTGTGATTAGTGCAACTAAGCAAATAATGAGAATGTGAGGCCACAGATGCTCAAAAGCTTCTTTCTCAGTCAGAAAAAGTTGCTAAATGCAATTTTAAGAGCAAAGCTCAACTACATGAAAAATGTTTCTTTCTAATGAAATGAACTGTTTTTTGCAATGCAGAAGACAGCATTTCATGAGTTTGAGCTTTTTTGCAGAAAAGTCATTTTGAGCTTAATGCTCAAAGAGCTTCTAAACACCTGAGACAGATTTACATGAGTTTGAGCTTTTTGCAGAAAAAGTCATTTTAGAGCTTAAATGCACAAAACTTCTTTAGAGCTTCTAAGAACACCAATTCTGTGTTTAGTGCAACTAAGCAAATTAAGAGAATGTGAGGCCACAGATGCTCAAAAGCTTCTTCTCAGTCAGAAAAAGTTGCTAAATGCAATTTTAAGAGCAAAGCTCAACTACATGAAAAAGTTTCTTTCTAATGAAATGAACTGTTTTTGCAATGCAGAAGACAGCATTTCATGAGTTTGAGCTTTTTTGCAGAAAAGGTCATTTTAGAGCTTAAATGCACAAAATCACTTCTTTAGAGCTTCTAAGAACACCTGAGACAGATTTACATGAGTTTGAGCTTTTTTGCAGAAAAAGTCATTTTAGAGCTTAAATGCACAAAATCACTTCTTTAGCTTCTAAGAACACCAATTCTGTGTTAGTGCAACTAAGCAAATTAAGAGAATGTGAGGCCACAGATGCTCAAAAACGTCTTTCTCAGTCAGAAAAAGTTGCTAAATGTAATTTTAAGAGCAAAGCTCAACTACATGAAAAATGTTTCTTTCTAATGAAATGAACTTTTTTTGCAATGCAGAAGACAGCATTTCATGAGTTTGAGCTTTTTTGCAGAAAAAGTCATTTTAGAGCTTAAATGCACAAAATCACTTCTTTAGAGCTTCTAAGAACACCAATTCTGTGTTTAGTGTAACTAAGCAAATGATGAGAATGTGAGGCCACAGATGCTCAAAAGCTTCTTTCTCAGTCAGAAAAAGTTGCTAAATGCAATTTTAAGAGCAAAGCTCAACTACATGAAAAATGTTTCTAATGAAATGAACTGTTTTTTGCAATGCAGAAGACAGCATTTCATGAGTTTGAGCTTTTTTGCAGAAAAGGTCATTTTAGAGCTTAAATGCACAAAATCAATTCTTTAGAGCTTCTAAGAACACCTGAGACAGATTTACATGAGTTTGAGCTTTTTTGCAGAAAAAGTCATTTTAGAGCTTAAATGCACAAAAACACTTCTTTAGAGCTTCTAAGAACACCAATTCTGTGTTTAGTGCAACTAAGCAAATTAAGAGAATGTGAGGCCACAGATGCTCAAAAACGTCTTTCTCAGTCAGAAAAAGTTGCTAAATGTAATTTTAAGAGCAAAGCTCAACTACATGAAAAATGTTTCTTTCTAATGAAATGAACTTTTTTGCAATGCAGAAGACAGCATTTCATGAGTTTGAGCTTTTTTGCAGAAAAAGTCATTTTAGAGCTTAAATGCACAAAATCACTTCTTTAGAGCTTCTAAGAACACCAATTCTGTGTTTAGTGCAACTAAGCAAATAATGAGAATGTGAGGCCACAGATGCTCAAAAGTCTTTCTCAGTCAGAAAAAGTTAATAAATGCAATTTTAAGAGCAAAGCTCAACTACATGAAAAAGTTTCTTTCTAATGAAATTAACTGTTTTTTGCAATGCAGAAGACAGCATTTCATGAGTTTGAGCTTTTTTGCAGAAAAAGTCATTTTAGAGCTTAAATGCACAAAATCACTTCTTTAGAGCTTCTAAGAACACCAATTCTGTGTTTAGTGCAACTAAGCAAATAATGAGAATGTGAGGCCACAGATGCTCAAAAGCTTCTTTCTCAGTCAGAAAAAGTTGCTAAATGCAATTTTAAGAGCAAAGCTCAACTACATGAAAAATGTTTCTTTCTAATGAAATGAACTGTTTTTTGCAATGCAGAAGACAGCATTTCATGAGTTTGAGCTTTTTTGCAGAAAAGGTCATTTTAGAGCTTAAATGCACAAAATCAATTTCTTTAGAGCTTCTAAGAACACCTGAGACAGATTTACATGAGTTTGAGCTTTTTTGCAGAAAAAGTCATTTTAGAGCTTAAATGCACAAAACACTTCTTTAGAGCTTCTAAGAACACCAATTCTGTGTTTAGTGCAACTAAGCAAATTAAGAGAATGTGAGGCCACAGATGCTCAAAAACGTCTTTCTCAGTCAGAAAAAGTTGCTAAATGTAATTTTAAGAGCAAAGCTCAACTACATGAAAAATGTTTCTTTCTAATGAAATGAACTTTTTTGCAATGCAGAAGACAGCATTTCATGAGTTTGAGCTTTTTTGCAGAAAAAGTCATTTTAGAGCTTAAATGCACAAAATCACTTCTTTAGAGCTTCTAAGAACACCAATTCTGTGTTTAGTGCAACTAAGCAAATAATGAGAATGTGAGGCCACAGATGCTCAAAAGCTTCTTTCTCAGTCAGAAAAAGTTAATAAATGCAATTTTAAGAGCAAAGCTCAACTACATGAAAAAGTTTCTTTCTAATGAAATTAACTGTTTTTTGCAATGCAGAAGACAGCATTTCATGAGTTTGAGCTTTTTTGCAGAAAAAGTCATTTTAGAGCTTAAATGCACAAAATCACTTCTTTAGAGCTTCTAAGAACACCAATTCTGTGTTTAGTGCAACTAAGCAAATAATGAGAATGTGAGGCCACAGATGCTCAAAAGCTTTTTCTCAGTCAGAAAAAGTTGCTAAATGCAATTTTAAGAGCAAAGCTCAACTACATGAAAAATGTTTCTTTCTAATGAAATGAACTGTTTTTTGCAATGCAGAAGACAGCATTTCATGAGTTTGAGCTTTTTTGCAGAAAAGGTCATTTTAGAGCTTAAATGCACAAAATCACTTCTTTAGAGCTTCTAAGAACACCTGAGACAGATTTACATGAGTTTGAGCTTTTTTGCAGAAAAAGTCATTTTAGAGCTTAAATGCACAAAATCACTTCTTTAGAGCTTCTAAGAACACCAATTCTGTGTTTAGTGCAACTAAGCAAATTAAGAGAATGTGAGGCCACAGATGCTCAAAAACGTCTTTCTCAGTCAGAAAAAGTTGCTAAATGTAATTTTAAGAGCAAAGCTCAACTACATGAAAAATGTTTCTTTCTAATGAAATGAACTGTTTTTTGCAATGCAGAAGACAGCATTTCATGAGTTTGAGCTTTTTTGCAGAAAAGTCATTTTAGAGCTTAAATGCACAAAATCACTTCTTTACAGCTCCTAAGAACACCAATTCTGTGTTTAGTGCAACTAAGCAAATTAAGAGAATGTGAGGCCACAGATGCTCAAAACGTCTTTCTCAGTCAGAAAAAGTTGCTAAATGTAATTTTAAGAGCAAAGCTCAACTACATGAAAAATGTTTCTTTCTAATGAAATGAACTGTTTTTTGCAATGCAGAAGACAGCATTTCATGAGTTTGAGCTTTTTTGCAGAAAAGGTCATTTTAGAGCTTAAATGCACAAAATCACTTCTTTAGAGCTTCTAAGAACACCTGAGACAGATTTACATGAGTTTGAGCTTTTTTGCAGAAAAAGTCATTTTAGAGCTTAAATGCACAAAACACTTCTTTAAGCTCTAAGAACACCAATTCTGTGTTTAGTGCAACTAAGCAAATTAAGAGAATGTGAGGCCACAGATGCTCAAAAACGTCTTTCTCAGTCAGAAAAAGTTGCTAAATGTAATTTTAAGAGCAAAGCTCAACTACATGAAAAATGTTTCTTTCTAATGAAATGTACTGTTTTTTGCAATGCAGAAGACAGCATTTCATGAGTTTGAGCTTTTTTGCAGAAAAGGTCATTTTAGAGCTTAAATGCACAAAATCACTTCTTTAGAGCTTCTAAGAACACCAATTCTGTGTTTAGTGCAACTAAGCAAATAATGAGAATGTGAGGCCACAGATGCTCAAAAGCTTCTTTCTCAGTCAGAAAAAGTTAATAAATGCAATTTTAAGAGCAAAGCTCAACTACATGAAAAAGTATTCTTTCTAATGAAATTAACTGTTTTTTGCAATGCAGAAGACAGCATTTCATGTTTGAGCTTTTTTGCAGAAAAGTCATTTTAGAGCTTAAATGCACAAAATCACTTCTTTGAGCTTCTAAGAACACCAATTCTGTGTTTAGTGCAACTAAGCAAATAATGAGAATGTGAGGCCACAGATGCTCAAAAGCTTCTTTCTCAGTCAGAAAAAGTTGCTAAATGCAATTTTAAGAGCAAGCTCAACTACATGAAAAATGTTTCTTTCTAATGAAATGAACTGTTTTTGCAATGCAGAAGACAGCATTTCATGAGTTTGAGCTTTTTTGCAGAAAAGGTCATTTTAGAGCTTAAATGCACAAAATCAATTCTTTAGAAGCTTCTAAGAACACCTGAGACAGATTTACATGAGTTTGAGCTTTTTTGAAAAAGTCATTTTAGAGCTTAAATGCACAAAACACTTCTTTAGAGCTTCTAAGAACACCAATTCTGTGTTTAGTGCAACTAAGCAAATTAAGAGAATGTGAGGCCACAGATGCTCAAAAACGTCTTTCTCAGTCAGAAAAAGTTGCTAAATGTAATTTTAAGAGCAAAGCTCAACTACATGAAAAATGTTTATTTCTAATGAAATGAACTGTTTTTTGCAATGCAGAAGACAGCATTTCATGAGTTTGAGCTTTTTGCAAAAAGTCATTTTAGAGCTTAAATGCACAAAATCACTTCTTTTAGAGCTTCTAAGAACACCAATTCTGTGTTTAGTGCAACTAAGCAAATAATGAGAATGTGAGGCCACAGATGCTCAAAAGCTTCTCAGTCAGAAAAAGTTAATAAATGCAATTTTAGAGCAAAGCTCAACTACATGAAAAAGTTTCTTTCTAATGAAATAACTGTTTTTGCAATGCAGAAGACAGCATTTCATGAGTTGAGCTTTTTTGCAGAAAAGGTCATTTTAGAGCTTAAATGCACAAAATCACTTCTTTAGAGCTTCTAAGAACACCTGAGACAGATTTCATGAGTTTGAGCTTTTTTGCAGAAAAAGTCATTTTAGAGCTTAAATGCACAAAATCACTTCTTTACAGCTCCTAAGAACACCAATTCTGTGTTTAGTGCAACTAAGCAAATTAAGAGAATGTGAGGCCACAGATGCTCAAAACGTCTTTCTCAGTCAGAAAAAGTTGCTAAATGTAATTTTAAGAGCAAAGCTCAACTACATGAAAAATGTTTCTTTCTAATGAAATGAACTGTTTTTTGCAATGCAGAAGACAGCATTTCATGAGTTTGAGCTTTTTTGCAAAAAGTCATTTTAGAGCTTAAATGCACAAATCACTTCTTTAGAGCTCTAAGAACACCAATTCTGTGTTTAGTGCAACTAAGCAAATAATGAGAATGTGAGGCCACAGATGCTCAAAAGCTTCTTTCTCAGTCAGAAAAAGTTAATAAATGCATTTTATGAGCAAAGCTCAACTACATGAAAAAGTATTCTTTCTAATGAAATAACTGTTTTTTGCAATGCAGAAGACAGCATTTCATGAGTTTGAGCTTTTTTGCAGAAAAGGTCATTTTAGAGCTTAAATGCACAAAATCACTTCTTTAGAGCTTCTAAGAACACCTGAGACAGATTTTCATGAGTTTGAGCTTTTTGCAGAAAAAGTCATTTTAGAGCTTAAATGCACAAAATCACTTCTTTACAGCTCTAAGAACACCAATTCTGTGTTAGTGCAACTAAGCAAATTAAGAGAATGTGAGGCCACAGATGCTCAAACGTCTTTCTCAGTCAGAAAAAGTTGCTAAATGTAATTTTAAGAGCAAAGCTCAACTACATGAAAAATGTTTCTTTCTAATGAAATGAACTGTTTTTGCAATGCAGAAGACAGCATTTCATGAGTTTGAGCTTTTTTGCAGAAAAAGGCATTTTAGAGCTTAAATGCACAAAATCACTTCTTTAGAGCTTCTAAGAACACCAATTCTGTGATTAGTGCAACTAAGCAAATAATGAGAATGTGAGGCCACAGATGCTCAAAAGTCTTTCTCAGTCAGAAAAAGTTGCTAAATGCAATTTTAAGAGCAAAGCTCAACTACATGAAAAATGTTTCTTTCTAATGAAATGAACTGTTTTTTGCAATGCAGAAGACAGCATTTCATGAGTTTGAGCTTTTTTGCAGAAAAGTCATTTTAGAGCTTAAATGCACAAAATCAATTCTTTAGAAGCTTCTAAGAACACCTGAGACAGATTTACATGAGTTTGAGCTTTTTGCAGAAAAAGTCATTTTAGAGCTTAAATGCACAAAACACTTCTTTAGAGCTTCTAAGAACACCAATTCTGTGTTTAGTGCAACTAAGCAAATTAAGAGAATGTGAGGCCACAGATGCTCAAAAACGTCTTTCTCAGTCAGAAAAAGTTGCTAAATGTAATTTTAAGAGCAAAGCTCAACTACATGAAAAATGTTTCTTTCTAATGAAATGAACTGTTTTTTGCAATGCAGAAGACAGCATTTCATGAGTTTGAGCTTTTTTGCAGAAAAAGTCATTTTAGAGCTTAAATGCACAAAATCACTTCTTTAGAGCTTCTAAGAACACCAATTCTGTGATTAGTGCAACTAAGCAAATAATGAGAATGTGAGGCCACAGATGCTCAAAAGCTTCTTTCTCAGTCAGAAAAAGTTGCTAAATGCAATTTTAAGAGCAAAGCTCAACTACATGAAAAATGTTTCTTTCTAATGAAATGAACTGTTTTTTGCAATGCAGAAGACAGCATTTCATGAGTTTGAGCTTTTTTGCAGAAAGGTCATTTTAGAGCTTAAATGCACAAAATCAATTCTTTAGAGCTTCTAAGAACACCTGAGACAGATTTACATGAGTTTGAGCTTTTTGCAGAAAAAGTCATTTTAGAGCTTAAATGCACAAAACACTTCTTTAGAGCTTCTAAGAACACCAATTCTGTGTTTAGTGCAACTAAGCAAATTAAGAGAATGTGAGGCCACAGATGCTCAAAAGTCTTTCTCAGTCAGAAAAAGTTGCTAAATGTAATTTTAAGAGCAAAGCTCAACTACATGAAAAATGTTTCTTTCTAATGAAATGAACTTTTGCAATGCAGAAGACAGATTTCATGAGTTTGAGCTTTTTTGCAGAAAAGTCATTTT
>QVTF01021685.1:12500-62008 GCA_003573665.1 Oxygymnocypris stewartii | reverse complement strand
CGATTCGCGGTCCCGAACTGACTCAAATGATTCGCTGTCCCGAACTGACTGAAATGATTCGCGCTCCGCGGTCACGAACTGAATCAAATGATTCGCGGTCACGAACTGACTCAAATGATTCGCGGTCCCGAACTGACTCAAATGATTCGCGATTCGCGTTCCCGAACTGACTCAAATGATTCGCGGTCCCGAACTGACTCAAATATTTCGTGCTCCGCGGTCCCGAACTGACTCAAATGATTCGCGATTCACGCTCCGCGGTCCCAAACTGACTCAAATGATTCGCGATTCGCGGTCCCGAACTGACTCAAATGATTCGCGGTCCCGAACTGACTGAAATGATTCGCGCTCCGCGGTCACGAACTGAATCAAATGATTCGCGGTCACGAACTGACTGAAATGATTCGCGCTCCGCGGTCACGAACTGACTGAAATGATTCGCGCTCCGCGGTCCCGAACTGACTCAAATGATTCGCGGTCCCGAACTGACTCAAATGATTCGCGGTCCCGAACTGACTCAAATGATTCGCGGTCCCGAACTGACTCAAATGATTCGCGGTCCCGAACTGACTCAAATGATTCGTGCTCCGCGGTCCCGAACTGACTCAAATGATTCGCGCTCCGCGGTCCCGAACTGACTCAAATGATTCGCGATTCACGCTCCGCGGTCCCGAACTGACTGAAATGATTCGCGGTCCCGAACTGACTCAAATGATTCGCGGTCCCGAACTGACTCAAATGATTCGCGGTCCCGAACTGACTCAAATATTTCATGCTCCGCGGTCCCGAACTGACTCAAATGATTCGCGAGTCACGCTCCGCGGTCCCAAACTGACTCAAATGATTCGCGATTCGCGGTCCCGAACTGACTAAAATGATTCGCGGTCCCGAACTGACTCAAATGATTCGTGCTCCGCGGTCCCGAACTGACTCAAATGATTCGCGCTCCGCGGTCCCGAACTGACTCAAATGATTCGCGATTCACGCTCCGCGGTCCCGACTGACTCAAATGATTCGCGCTCCGCGGTCCCGATCTGACTCAAATGATTCGCGCTCCGCGGTCCCGATCTGACTCAAATGATTCGCACTCCGCGGTCCCGAACTGACTCAAATGATTCGCGCTCCGCGGTCCCGATCTGACTCAAATGATTCGCACTCCGCGGTCCCGAACTGACTCAAATGATTCGCACTCCGCGGTCCCGATCTGACTCAAATGATTCGCACTCCGCGGTCCCGAACTGACTCAAATGATTCGCACTCCGCGGTCCCGAACTGACTCAAATGATTCGCGCTCCGCGGTCCCGAACTGACTCAAATGATTCGCACTCCGCGGTCCCGACTGACTCAAATGATTCGCGCTCCGCGGTCCCGACTGACTCAAATGATTCGCTCCGCGGTCCCGAACTGACTCAAATGATTCGCACTCCGCGGTCCCGAACTGACTCAAATGATTCGCGCTCCGCGGTCCCGAACTGACTCAAATGATTCGCGCTCCGCGGTCTCGAACTGACTCAAAGAGAAAAATCACTCACTAGGCTTGTCTGAAAAACTTTAATACAGTTTCTTTAATAGGAATCAATCTATATAGTGTTTTATTTTTATATTTGTTCATTCAGTTTCTTGAATGCTCTGCTAAATACACCTATTGTACCTGAAACTAAAACACGGTTTATTTTATTTGTATATTATGTGTGTATTGTAAGTGTCTTTGTTCTCATTCTTTAATAACAAAGATAAAATAATGACAACGATTTTTTTATCTTCACCCACTTTGGCCTAAATATCTGCCATCCTTTTTTATATTTTGCTACCTTAAAAGGCTTTGTCTTTATAATAGGGAAATTAGTTTGGCTGTGATGCTCAAACAGCTTCAAAATAAAAAACCAACTTGACATAGAATCACACATGGTTTGAGGTTTAGGTTTATTGAGGTTTATTGAATGATGTCTTGTTTTGTTGCTTCAGTTCGTGTTGGTCTTTAATTGTTCTTTACATCATTGCACCTTGGAGACTTTAGATAGTCTGCTGTGTTGGTATCAATAATGACAATCAGCATCAATCAACTCTTCATATTAACTGTTAAAGCCGACATGTTTTCTCTCTCCACAGAAATCCCAAGTTGTGCAGCTGAACATTGGAGGTCATGTCTTCAGCACCACGCTGGGAACCATCCGTAAATTCCCAAACTCCACACTGGCGGACCTGTTTAACGGACCAACCAAACGCATGGACTCTGAGGGCCGTCACTTCGTAGACCGCGATGGGACTTATTTCAGGTACATCCTCGAGTACCTCAGAACGGAGAAACTTCCTCCTGAACACCTGCAGGAGGTGCGTAAGGAGGCGCTTTACTACGACATCAAACCTCTGGTCAAAGCCATCGAGGAGACGCCGCAGTTCTTCGGAGAGACGGTCGGGAGACAGCAGTTCTTGGCCCGTGTGCCGAATTACCGTGAAAACCTGGAGGTGATTGTGCGGGTGGCCAGAGCCGAGGCCATCGCCTCACGCTACTCCAACATAATCGTGTGTGTAGTGAGGACAGAAGATGATTTAGCCAGATACAACGACGCTATCGATGGCCTCGGCACCCCGAGAGAGTCCGTGGTGAGCTTCGGTCCGTGGAAAGCTCCCGCGTCAGTGGAAGATCTGTTAGACTGTGTCAAAATAGATATAGAGGCCAAAGGATATAAAGTAAAGATCCAACCACACAGCATAGACAAAGGGTTTCTCTTTAAGAGCTATGATTTCTTCTATAAACTGATATTCACTTGGTGGTGAAGAATTTCTGGCCCAAACAAGGATTTAAAGATGTGAGGAATGTTTTATATGTTATATAATCAGCTTATCAAACACATTTGACATTAACCGCGTCTGTTGCTTTACTCATCGACAGCTGTCAATCATGTGCACTGTGTTCTTATCTGTTAAACCCTTGTTTAATATTGACTCTAGTTGTGCAATCCTGGCTTTTGGCTTAAAATAGCTTCTGCACGAATGTGTCTTTATTAGGAATATTCTGCTTCGGGGTTTTATCAGCAGCATTTGTGGCATGCTTTGGATTACAACAGAATATTATTTTGACTAAATTGTGTGTACAGAAATGCACTTAACATAATTTAGGTAAATGCACAGTGTTAGCTGCTACAGCCTTTAATTTGCTTTTAATTGAACCATAAACCCTTCAACTCCGCTTTAGGTCTTAAAGGATGCTTGTTAATTTGTCAACATCTGAGAATTGTAAAATGTAATTATTTTTTTTATGCATGCAAATTTTATGTATTTTTTTGATGCTTTTAACCAAAGATATATGATATATATCATATCTGATCATGCTTTCCCAATGCATTATATAAGAATGTGGAAACAAGTCCACTTCATATTCATATACCAACATTATAATCTCCCTAATGTGTGCTATGTGTAAATAATATGTCTATTTTCACTGTGTTTATGATGTTTTGTGTTTGTTTTGCTGCCAAGACACTTGATGAACCCTTTGCTAAATAATATTAAGAAAGATTGATGTGCCATTTCCAGCAGAGTTGTTATTGTTGTATCTCATTACTTCATATATCTATAAAGATTTTCATATATCTATAAAAAATTTGTTATTGATTACGTTATTGTCTAATATTTACTGATTGCTTTATGTGTTGCTTGCAGTCCTTTCTTTTCTGTCACATTATTATTATAGCCACTTATATTTCATGGTATATGTTATAATTCTTTAAAAACGATATTGAAATATTTAATAATCTCTTCATGTGCATAGTCACTGAAACGAGTGAAAGGTCAAGCTCAGAAAAATAAAAATTCAAGAATAATTTTATTTATGGTATTGCTATCTCATTAAAATCAGACTGGTTGTTTGTAATATTATGACATTAAAGATGTATTCTGTATAAGGCATAGAATGTGTGATTTGTGAAGACTTCCGTCCACGAGGTGACGCTGTTCCGGCGCACACTTCTGACGCCGCTGAGCAGAGAAGAAGAGCGCGAGCGTAACCGTAAACACAGCTATGGCAGCTCATCTCAAGAAACGAGTTTATGAGGAGTTCTCGAAAGTTTCTCAGGTGAACACATAAACACTGCATATACTGATTATAAAATGTCACATTATTGTGCTGGTCACTGAATATAATTATACTATTATAATGATAATATTAGAATACCGGTAAAGCAGATGTAGCATTTAGCATTAGTGTGATTATTACTGTAACCGTCATTATGTGTATTAACTATTTTTCGAATGACAAAAAGCCATTTATACATTTATGGTATTTGGCTGTTATTTTCTTTATTTGCAGTCTTTTTAGTCAGAAGAAAGTTTGACATTTCCCTGTCACTTTTTATCGTAATGTTTTCTATTCTTTGTTTTCCATTTCGTTTATCTTTGGAGCCTGCATCAATAACATCTCATTACCAGCACTCGACGTTGATGTAATAATAATGACAAATAAATTACTCGAATTAAAGTTTTAAGTGTTTCGTTGTTGTGTCTGAGACATATGTGACCCTCTCTGAAAACCCAGCTAAAGTCATTTTTTAGTTATTTGTCGTTTTCTACAAAAAAATCATCCTTCATATGGTAAAGAGCATTCTCTGAAAATTGTACCTTTTATATCTTTAATATTGACTGAGTAAGGTCATGTCAAAGATTGACATTATATTGAAATGAATGGTAGAAATCAAACTTTGATACTCGTTATCTCATAATTAGATTTTGAGACTTTAGCCTGGAGAAGGTCACATATATCACAAAATATCAGTCAACTAAAATACTCGGTGATATCAGTCTTTTCTCAATGTTTATATCAGGGCCTATTGGTCATGTTGTTATTGTTGTTTTTTGAACATGTGATCACCTCTTTTGCAGCAGGTGACTCTTGAGGAGGTTCCGGTGAAAAAGCTTCGACTGACCAAACCCAGTAAATCGGCCGCTCTTCACCTTGACCTGTGCAAAGCCACCAGTCCCACAGACGCTCTGCAGTACCTGCTGCATTTCGCACGCAAACCTGTGGAGGCTGAGAGCGTGGAGGGGGTCGTGCGCATACTGCTCGAGCATTATTACAAGGTCTTGCAACATGTGAATACATGTTCCTTGATACTGATATCAATTATTTACCTCTCATAAATAAAAAAATCTGACATTTGCTCATTTTGCTTTACGTGTGTATGAAGTAAGTTCATGCATTACTTAATAGCTGTGTGTTTTGTGTTTGCGCTAATGTGGTCTATAGGAGTCTGATAACTCTGTCAGGCTGAAGATCGCTTCATTGTTGGGTTTATTATCGAAAACCCAGGGCTTTGCTCCAGACTGCGTAGTAGATGATGCTATAAACACTCTCAACAATGAAAGTAAGTCTTTGATTTATAATTAGTAATATGACACTTAATATAAATGCCTTTATCATTTAAACAATTGTTTTATTTAATGTCATACCTCAGCAATTATTATGGCCCTGGATAGTTTTTCTTTTTGATAAAATGTACAATTTAATAAGAAATGTATAAACAACTCAATAATAAATAAAAGAAATCTGACATATAAAATGCATTACTAAAATGTATTGTTTGTTATGGTAGAGCCGTATCTGAATCTGAACTACTGGCCAATTAGGTCAAGCCCTGTATAGTTGAATCAATGCTGATTAGTTTGGGTTAATTGTGTGTGAAAATTGGGTTTTTCTAAGAATTGTGCCTGTGTTTTAGAGTCTCATCAGGTTCTGGCGCAGCTTCTGGACACTCTATTGATCATCGGCACTCAACTCCCAGACAAGATCGCTGTCATTCAGAGACTTATAGATGTGGCTTGCAAGGTGATTGTAATAACTGAGAAGATATCTTCCATTCCTATAACACTGAAATCATACTTTTTGCCAGTAACAATGATCGATGCTGGTTTAATCAGCCGTTTTATATCATTCTGAATCAGAAATATTGTTAAATATTTAACTTTCATGTCCTATTTGTCCTCAGCATCTCTCAAGCACTTATTTCGGAGTGAGGAATAAGTGTCTCCAGCTGGGGCTGTCTGGGGACGGTTGATAAACCTCTCAGTAAAGAGACTGATGCAGGACCCGGAGCACAAACGTCACCTATACGGGATGTACAGAGTCTGATCAGCGACTTCTTCCAGGACCAGGATCCTCGCGTCCGCACCGCCGCCATCAAAGCCATGGTACATGAGCTCTGTAGAATAACGGCATGTTAAAATGCATTCAATGTGGCTTTCTTTAAATGACTTCAGTGTGTTTTTCTTTCTCCGATCAGCTGCAGCTAGATGAAAGAGGGATGAAAATTCAACAGTCTATTTATAACCAGGTCAATATCAGCTGTAATAATCTTACACTACCGTTCAAAAGTTTAGTGTTGGTAAGATGTTTTTGTTTTTGAAAGCTGCTCACCAAGGCTGCATTTATTTATTCAAAAGTACATTCAAAATATTAGATATTATTATTTTAATAACTGTTTTCTATGTGAATATATTCCTGTGATGCAAAGCTGAATTGGCAGCATCATTACTGCAGTCTTCAGTGTCACATGATCTTCAGAAATCATTACTTATATTCAGATTTGCTGCTCAAGAAACTTCTAATTATTATCAGTGTGGAAAACAGTCCTGCTTCATAGTTTTGTGGAACCCATTTTGTTCAGGATTATTTGATGAATAAAAAGTTCAAAAGAACAGCATTTATTTGAAATTGAGATATTTTGTAACATAAATGTCTTTACTGTCACTTTTAAACAGTTTAATGCATCCTTTCTGTGTGGATCAGTTTCTTTAAAACAAAATCTTACCAAACTTCTGAACGGTAATATATGTTTTTAATTTTTCATTCCACTTGAGCATGAGATTACAACTAATATATGAATGTCTGATCCCCTGGACAGGCCTGTAAGCTCTTGAGTGATGATTATGAGCAGGTTCGTTCAGCAGCGGTGCAGATGGTCTGGGTTCTGAGCCAGCTTTATCCTGAGAGGTAGAGACGGTATTTCTGAAGCCTTACTTTGTGTCTTGTTATATGTCCAGTATCATTGTCTACTTACTGCTTTCTAAGCATGCACTGTTTGAAATGGTTATTTCAGTTCAAGAAACTCAAGACTGAAGTCTCTTAACATGGATTAAAGATTAATTTGTCTTTATGCATTAACAGTATTGTTCCCATCCCCTCCTCCAATGAGGAGATCCGACTGGTGGACGACTCCTTCGGGAAGATCTGTCACATGGTCAGTGATGGCTCATGGGTAGTCCGAGTGCAAGCTGCAAAACTGCTGGTGAGTGTTGGGTGTGTTTGTAGCATAACCGCATGACTCACCACCACCACTCACTTTTCCATCCACCTCTTTCACTCTCTCAGGGCTCGATGCATCAAGTCAGCCCTCATTTTCTGGAGCAGACTTTAGACAAGAAGCTGATGTCAGATCTCAGGGTATTTATACACAAAACAAATGATGAAAAACATGCAAGAACCTATTAAAAACATAACTCTCGTTCTGTCTCAGAGGAAACGTACTGCTCATGAACGAGCAAAAGAACTGTATGCTTCTGGAGAGTTCTCATCTGGACGGCGATGGGCCGATGACGCTCCTAAAGAGAGAGTGGACACTTCGGGCGTAAATCTCATCGACTCTGGAGCCTGTGGGGCTTTTGTTCACGGCTTGGAAGATGAGATGTACGGTAAGTATTTCAAAACACTATCATTGTTTATCTTTGAGGACATTTTAGCACTTAGTGATTCATTTGGCATCACTTTTCACAGAGGTGCGTATTGCTGCTGTGGAGGCGCTATGTTCCCTCGCCCAATCCTCACCCAGCTTTGCTGAAAAGTGTCTCGACTTCCTGGTGGACATGTTTAATGATGAAATCGAGGAGGTGCGGCTACAGTCCATCCACGTGTTGCGGCAGATCTCGACTCACATCACGCTCAGAGAAGACCAGCTGGACACTGTCCTCGCAGTACTGGAGGTGGGCCACTGGTCTAAACCACTGAGCACAATGTAAACATGACTGCTGTACAGTTCATCAAAATACAGCAGCATTGCAGAATGGCTTAGTGTGATTATCAAATCACAAAAACTGCAATTTGATAAATGTATTAATTAAACAAATATATACGCTGTGTGTTTCAAGAGTGAAACTTTTTGCTCTGTGCAGTTTTCTGCATTTGAAAATGTATAAATTAAGTTAATATTATAAACATAAATATTAGTAGCCTATAGGTAATTTTAAAGTTGTATTCTACAATAAAATAATAATAATAAAACGTATAGATATTTTACAGTGAAAGATCACATGGTAATATTTCTTAATTTGCTAAATTATAACAATAATCCTAACAATACCAGCACCACCACCAACAATAATAATAATTGTTATTATTATTATTGTTCAGTTATATGAATAATATATTCATTTATTTTATATATATATATATATATTTTTTTTTTTACAGTGAAATATCACATAGTAATATTTTGTTTCTTAGTAATGTTTTATATAATAATAGCAACAATAATCATAATAATGATCCTAATAATAATAATAATAATTAGTAATAAGTAGTATATAGTCATTATAGTATACTAGCATTATAGTACATACTACAGTATATAGTCATTTAAATATAATCAAATATATTTTTTTGCCACAAACAAGCATGACAAAACTAGCGCATTTATTTTTTCAATCACAATGTTTATCAGAAAGATTGCAATTAGACATTTCCTCAAATCATTCATCCATAATATGAATGAATGAATTGTCCATTGGTTGCAGGACTCATCGCGGGACATTCGCGAGGCCCTGCATGAGCTGCTCTGCTACACTAATGTGTCCACTAAAGAGTGCATCCAGCTGGCCCTCGTGGAGCTCCTGAAGAACCTCACCAAGTACCCGACCGACCGCAACTCCGTCTGGAAGTGAGTTCCAGCGGCTGTTCCTGTCGGGTTTTCACTCTCATCCAGCCCCATTCTCAGTAGTAGTTATTTCTCCTCCTGCATTCCAGATGTTTGAAGTTCCTCGGTGCTCGACACCCGACCCTGGTGCTGCCGATTGTCCCTGAGCTGCTGAGCACACATCCGTATTTCGACACCCCAGAACCAGACATGGACGACCCCCTGCCTGTATCCTGCCACATCTGACATGATAACATATTAATGCACGTGACTTTTTACATAGCATTTGTGACCTTGGGCCACAAAACCTGTCATAAGTATCACGGATATATTTATAGCAATAGACAAATACATTTACATCAAAATGATCAATTTTTATTTTATGCCCAAAAATCATTAGGATATTAAGTAAAGATTATGTTCCATGAAGATATTTTGTAAATGTCTGCTGTAAATACATTCAAACTTATTTTTTGATTAGTAATATGCATTGCTAAGGACTTTCATTTTGACAACGATTTTCTCAATATTTAGATTTTTTTTGCACCCTCAGATTCCAGATACAAGTCATAAATAGTTTGTATTTCGGCCAACATTGTCCTATCATAACAAACCATACATCAATGGAAACCTTATTTATTTAGATGATGTATAAATATACATTTCGTAATAAATTGACCCTTATGACTGGTTTTGTGGTCCAGGGTAACATTTATGTTTTAGACTTTGTGAACAGTGACATAAAAGTGATGAATAATAATACAACATAAGGAATTTGCTTTGAATACTAAATGGCAGGAACGACATTGATCTTAATATTCAGGCTGAAATGCTTTTCCAAGCATCTGATTTCATGTTGTTTATTTGCTGTTGGATCATTTCTGTTTCCCGTCTATTCAGAGCAGTAGATTTCATGCGTTGGATATTCAAAGCTTGTTTTCCTGACCTGGGTTGTTCAGACATCGCTGTTTTAGTTCTGGTCTTCAACGCAGCCAAATGCTGTCCCCACCATGCCAGCACTGTTCTCGGATCACACGTTCAGCACTACGGCCTACCTGCGTGACAGCTTGTCCCACCTGGTACCACACCTTCGATGTGAGAACCCTGCCTGCATACCTCATACACAGCCTTTCACTTTTATTTAAGAATAATATACACTAACGTCCACAAGTTTTTTTTTATTCATGTTTTTGGAAGAAATCGATACCTTTTTTCTTCAGCGATGCATTAAATTGATGAAAAGTGACGACAGTAAAGACATTGATCAAGTTAAAAGAGTCCTGAGAAAACGTGTCACGGTTTCCACAATATATGAATATATGAAGCAGCACACAGTTGTTTCTTCTACATTGATAATAATCAGAAATAATCAATTTCTGATTCAGAAATGTTTCTTGAAACAGTAATCAGCATATTAGAATGATTTCTGAAGATCATGTGACACTGAAGACTGGTGTAATGATGCTGGAAAATTCAACTTTGCATCACAGGAATAAATTACCTTTTACAATATATTCAAATAGAAAACAGATATTTTAAATTTTAATGAATATTTACATTCATATTGTATTTTGATCAAATTATTGCAGCCTTGGTGAGCAGAAGTGACTAAATCATCATCTGTTTGATCAATTTAATTATCTTCCATATCTTTGGTGTTGGTCTCAGTTGCCGGGCAGAAAGCAGACGGCTAGTTCTGGTCTGGAGGCGTCCGGTGTGGGATCAGGGCAGCCTGGAGTCGGCACAGAACTTCCTTCAGGACAGTCTCATCCGGGTCAGCGCCCCTTCAGAACCTGGAAACACCTGGTGGCTCAGGATCTGCTGGAGTTTACCATCAGGTTCGGAAACTTTAATGCACTGCAGCTATATTATTTTAAGGTCTTTTAATACAATGTTTGTTAAGATTGATTTGTCACAAACAGAGATCCTGCAGCGGTTGGGGGAGCTTCAGACCGGAGTTGGCCGGATCTGCGGATTTCTGTGCCACATACCTGCACTGCCCAACTGCTGCTTACCAAGGTGAATACAAATAATACACTGCTAGTACTTCATTAGCACAACTGCTGTTGTCTAAAGAAAATGTAAACACCTAGTCATCATTGTTATGTTAATGAATATAATTACATACACTACCATTCAAAAGTTGGGAGTTAGTAGGACTTTTTTTTTTCATCAAGGATGCATTAAATTGATTAGAAGTTACCGTAAAAAAATATTTATAATGGTACAAATGATTTCTATTTCAAATAAATGCTCTATATTTATCAAAGAATTCTATAAAATGCATCACAAATATGAAGCAGCACAATTGTTTTCAATATTGATAATAATAAGAAATGTTTCTTAAGCAGCAAATCAGAATATTAGAAGGATTTCTAAAGGATCATGTGACACTGAAGACTGGAGAAATGATGTTAAAAATTGAACTTGGCATCAGAAGAATAAATTACATTTTAAAATGTATTAAAATAGAAATCAGTCATTTTAAATTATAATATCATCTTACAATATTACAGCTTTTTTCTGTATTTTTGATCAAATAAATGGAAAGGAAAAAAGGAGGAGGACGTGACATGTGGCCAAGTATGGTGTCCCATACTCAGATTTTGTGCTCTGCATTTAACCCATCCAAGTGCACACACACACAGCAGTGAGTAGTGAACAAACACAACACAGCAGTAAACACACATACCGTGAACTCACACACCCGGAGCAGTGGGCAGCCATTTATGCTGCGGCGCCCAGGGAGCGGATTGGGGTTCGGTGCCTTGCTCAAGGGTCTCACCTCAGTCGTCGTATTGAGGGTGGAGAGAGAGCGCTGTACATTCACTCCCCCCACCTACTATCCCTGCCAGACCGAGACTCGAACCCGCGACCTTCGGGTTACATGTCCGACTCTAACCATTAGGCCACGACTTCCCCTAAATGCAGCTTAGATGAGCATAAGAGACTTAAGTCATTAACAAAATGTTTACCGACCACAAGCCTTTGAACACTTTTGTAAACCCTTGTAACTGTATTGATAAAATAAGGCATATTATCCATAACTCTATTTTTTTATTTTAAAACCCAGGCACTTCAGGAGAAGTTATGGACCATGGCTGTGCCGCTTTGTCTTAAACAGAACGCCAAAGTTTCAACAGCCGCTCGACAGGTATGTCCTACCAAAATTAATTTGAACCTGAGCCATCCCACCAAACTTTACCAAACATCCTTTGTAATGTGTGACAGATCCTGGATGAGACCTATAAGCTGGAGTTCTTGTACAGCGGTCTGGAGACGCAGCAGATCGCCTTTATTCACAACGTCCGGCTGCAGGCGAAAGCGTTACAGCTCATCCTGACGGCCCGATCCAAACGAGGGTCAGCACTTACGAATAAACTTTCATGATGCAATACAATCTCAAGTCTTGAAACTGAAACTGAAACTTTCTTCATCCAAATAACAGGGTTGACCGTGTACTTGGTGTTTGTGAGAAGTTCCTGCAGGATGTGGAGTCATTTCAGAGGTAAAACAGTCAAAGATTGTGTAATACATCCACAAGATCTCAATCTAAATGCTGTTATGTATGAAAAATCCCTGAATGTTCTTGTCTTTCCTTTCTCAGGCTCTTCATGACAGAGTTGCCCCACTTTCAGGACAGCTTTGTGGACAAACTCCTGGAGTTGATGCCCCGGCTGTCGGCCTGCAAACCTCTAGATCTGGTTAAAATCCTTCAGACCACGCTACGGCAAAGCAGATTCATCCATCTCAAACTACCCGAGCAGGTTTGTGGATTCTGACACACAAACAGCTTCGGGAAGTTCTAGACTGTTTGTTGCAATATCTATTTTTTCTGTTTATTTTGGTTGGTCAGATCCACAGGGCGTCAGCAACAATTATTGAGCCAACGGGAGAATCAGACAACCCTTTGAAATTCACCACTGGTCTGGTAGTGGCATTAGACATCGATGCTACTCTTGAACACGTACAAGATCCACAGACAACAGTCAAAGTGCAGGTCAGAGGCTTTAACCTCAGAAAAATGTGTTAAGAACAATTGACTAAGAAAAGTGACATTCCAACCATTTGTAGACACGTTAGCCCATCCCGTAAATTTCTGATTGATGCATTTACATCCCATGCATGCTAAGGACATAGGTGTGATTCCTATTGAATGCATGAAATAATAAAACTTTTACCTGAATGCATTGACTTTGAATAAAAGCATCTGCCCTTTGCATGAATGTTAGTAATCCTTCATTGAAAACTGTGTTTTGTGCATAAAATTAGCCATTTTATATTTGCTTTAAATCTGTTTAATAAAATCTTTGTACAATTGATGCACATTATTCATTTTTCTTTATCGTCCCACAGGTTCTGTATCCAGATGGACAGTCTCACATAATCCACCCCAAACCTGGAGATTTCAGGACCCCAGGACCTGGACGTGTGCGACTGATCACGCAGGTTTATCTCTCTCATTCTGCCTGGACAGGTACGTGTCCTTTCTGAAATGTGCCTTAATAGACACGTGCGCATCAAGACATCGGTTGTATATTTTTGGTTGAGGATTATTATGCAGTAGCTATTCTTTGTATTTTGTCCTTGAATAGAATAATGTTGCAAACACCATGACAAATCCCTCTCTGCTGGCAGCGAACAGCATGAACCCTTCACAGCTCCACAGATATAAATAGAACTGTATCCAGTCCAACAAGGCATGAGTTATTTTATATCTGCGAGTGTCTGTGACCAGCAGAATACTGAGCCTGAATACGTTTCTGCCTCTGAGAAAATCAAAATGGATGCTTTGTTAAAATACATTGTCCTGTCTTTATGGACCCTTTTTACATTTCCAGGGTTTTCAGAAGCACAAGTCATCATAGTTGTGTAATATAATGATAAACAGACACTACAACAAATATCATTTTTGCATTTCCACTTGCTCCAATAGCGAAAGAAAAAATCCACGATATAATTTCTGACTTTACAAAAAGAGGAAAAGAGAAAGATCCTGTTGTTATTGAAAATCTTTCTGTAATTTAATGCCAATGTAAGAAAACACAAAGTATAGTATTATATTATATATAAAAAAGAAAATGTTAAACTTTTAAAATGTACGATGTTAATAACTGTGGAAATGTGGCATCACAGTCTGTGAGAACGGTCCGTTTTTTACAAGTGCTTGTTATTTGTTATTCTTTATTATTTTTTATTTCCACTAAATACTATTTTTGCATGGAAATTACCAATTCAAGATTATGCTGACTAACAAATTGCAGGAAGAATATTTACTACACTTAACAAAATAGCTTAAATTATCATGTAAATACCATACATTTATATCATAGTACCATCTGATACCATTCCAGTCATTTTTATAAGACAATATATATAACAAAAATAATGTTACTTTAAAATAAAAAAATGCAACTTTTATTTCAGCTATTTGCCAATGCAACATTTTCTATTTGTATTTAGTTTAACTAAAATAGCACACTAAAACAGCAATAAAATGTTTTAATGATAGTATCTCAGTGATCCTAAAATAACACTGGTGTGTTTCCTTTCAGAGGCCTGTCAGATCGAGGTGCGGTTGCTTCTGGCCTACAGCTCCAGCAGCAGTAAACAATCTGCGTCTAAACCTGCGTGGAACGAGAGTATGGACGGCCTGCCCCCCAGCGAGAGCTGCATCGAGGGCACAATCCACCTCAGCAAACCCGTCAAAGTCTTCATCATGCCCAAACCAGCTCGCCGCTGACCCGAGGAGTCCAGGCAGTGTATATATGGGGAAATAACAGCAACACAAATCAAGTGTTTTCACAATTATGTTTTATCTGAAATAAATTTTTTGTTTGTTCAAATGTATCACTGTGTGTGTGATAATGGGGTGCTTTTGCATCCTGGATTCAAAGAATAATCATTTAATGATTATAAAGCAAATAACATTTTCGCCAAAGGAAAACAAATCCTCCAGTAGAAGCATATATTAAGAAAACAGTGTTCATTTGTAATGTAAGGCACTTTAAACAACCAATGAAATGAATTATCTGGTTGTGTTAATGATGTGATCAGCAGGTGGAGTGGAAGACCCCGCCGACTTTAGTTCCCTGTCCCGCCAGAGCATTATATTCTCTAACAGCCTGCTCGGTCTGAAACACCCTGACATCGACACCCTGCTTCTTCACATAATCTAGGGTGGACGGAGGCACCTGAAACATTTTTAAAAAGCAGATTAGTTTATTTAAAGTAATATTTTCTGAAAATGTTCTCACCAGAACATAAGAATTTGTTTTTCATCAGAACAGATTTGGAGAAATGTAGCATTGCATCACTTGCTCAGCAATGGATGCTCTGCAGTGAATGGGTGCCGTCAGAATTAGAGTCCAAACAGCGGATAAAAACAACACAATATTGCACAAGTAGTCCACACCGCTCCAGTCCATCATTTAACAAAAGCTATGTGTATGTAAGAAAGAAATGCATTAAGGTGTTTTAACTTTTAACTGTTGCATCTGGCAAAAATATTACAACATAATCCATAATAAATCTTCTTCCAGTGGAAAAGGTCTATCTTGTCTAAATCAGGAGAGAAATATGTACAGTTTAAACACCATTTATTAGCAAAAACCGTTCTAAACAAATGGCGATGGATCTGAGAGGACAACAGGGGATGGACTTTTTCACTGGAGGAAGTGTTATTATGGATCGTGGATTCATATTTTATTCATATTCCAGAAGTGATGGTTTGAAGTTAAAAACATCTTGATGGATTTGTTTCTTTTGAATTGTGCAGCTTTTCTCTTCACAAGACATTAACTGATGGACTTGAGTGATGTGGACTATTGTGATTGTTTTTATCAGCTGTTTAGACTCTCATTCTGACGGCACCCATTCACTGCAGAGGATCCATTGATGAGCAAGTGATGGGATGCTACAAATCTCTAAATCTGTTCTGAAGAAGAAACAAACTCTTCTACATCTTGGAAGTAAATGTTCAGCAAATGTCAATGTTTTGGGTAAACTGTTCCTTTAAGGATTGCAATATTAAGATGATGAACAGTGCTGCTGATCAGCAAATTCCCATTATTACCTGTAGAGCTTCACTCATTCCTCGTCCTATGACCAGCGTCTGCACTCCTTTCCTCAGGACCTCTTCCAGGTCGGCTGGCTGGACGCCTGGATAATGCTGGCAGGAGCACAGATGCACTTTAGACAGAACTCTAATATATAACATTTAAAGCAGACTGGATCAATTACAAGATAATGTGTTGGACATTTTGGCCACTAGATAGCCCCCATACTTCTATTTTTGTTATTTCATAGTTTTAAAAGCTTTACTATTATTCTAAAATGTAGAAAATGAATAAAACAATACGTACGTACATTGCTACTTTGCACTGGCAAATCAAATAATGTAAATTATATTAGGCATTGCTGTAATGTAAAGGGTAATTGTCTCAAATGCATTGAAATGTTTATGCCAATATCAAATGATTAGAAGCTAATGTCATAGGTTGAGGATGAGTTTACAGTGTGATCTGGTGTTCATCTCACATCTGTGCCGGTTTCACGCCAGTCCCAGGCTCGGCTGCCACCTGGCCACACTTTACAGTCTTTGTAGGATGTGGAGCAACCTTTGACCTTCATGTGGCCCCATGATAAAGAAGCAATTTCTGGAGAAGACATGATCAGCTTTCCTGTAAGAGAGTGGGAGACAAATCACATGCATTTATTAAGTACCATGTTATTTGTAAAGATCGTTGTGTAAACACAACAGAACATTAATTTTTTTCAGTATTATGGTATTACTATTTGGCACCATCAATGTACCTCGTTTGTTTGTTTTTTTAGGTTAAGGGTGCTTTCACACAAGCATCCGGGTTCGATTGACGTCAGAGTTCGGTTCGTTTGAACGCTGTCATCCGAGCTCGGGTGCCGTACCAGAGACCGCTTAAAAGGGTGGTCTGGGGTACGGTTCATGTGAGATCCAGTACGGTTAGCTGCTGATGTGAACGCAATCGCACCAAATCACGGAAGTGAACCGCCATTAATGACGTATTGTTTGATTAAAAAATGTGTTTCACTCACTTTCCTGACAGACGCGCGTCTGCAGAGAGCTGTAACGTTATATCTCATTTCTGTTCGCCTTCAGCGTTCTTTAGAGCATGTGCAGTACATTCGTAAGACAGACGTGAGTGTCTTTATACACTAAGCTTGGTAAACAAAACGAACGGTTCAAAAACGTAAATATATAAAAGTGCAGAGAGCAATGCTATGCCGTCTCCTACGCCGTCGTTACTAAGCAACGGGGTAAACAGCTGCTGGCTTGATGACGCAAACGAACCGCTGGTTCGGACCCAAATAAACTGTAGGTGTAATAATAAACAGTCCAGCAGGGGGAGGGGGGAGCAAACGAACTCGGGTTCGGACCAGGCAAGCGAACCAAGTGTGAAAGCACCCTTAATCTAAAATTCAATTTAGAAACGATTAAGCCAGCTTCGAAGCACTAGTACATGCATACAACAAAACCTGACATTGATTTAAACGAGGTTTTTACTAATGCAAAAATTATAATCGTAACAATAACAACTTTATAGTTCATGCACTATAAACGTATTTCATTTATATTATATAATCTTGCCTCGGTCTGCAACTCAATCTTGCTTGTGTTGTGTTTCTCTTCGTGTGACGGCGGGACACACCCACCACGTACGTCAGTGGCCAGCGTCAAATCAGCGTACGCTTCAGCACTTTACGTCGATTGGCTGCCGTTCAGTGACGTACAAAAAGCTGGAGTCAGTCAGTCAACGGCATGGTACTCATCCTCTCAACTGACCTGCACGACTTTTAAATAAAACATATAAAATATTATTATATATCAGGAGAATTGCATATGTAAACGTGTATATCAGAAGTACTGTTATTGGTTTTCGTGCTTTGAAATTGCTTAAGGAATAAATAAAATACATAAGAATATTGTATTACATGGTTATAATTAATGAACAGAATGATTTATTGTTATTAAAATATTATCTATATTTGCGTTTATGTATTTATCACTTTAATTATTCATCCCGGTAATGGTTAACAAACACGACGTTTAATAGAAAAATATCTGAGGAAATAAGTGTGACGTTCTATTTGATTATTTTATATTGTGTTGTTATTGAAGTAAAAAAAACCGTTTTTTTTACATTTAAATATAAACATGTTTTTGTTTATTTAACTAATCATTCCGATCACGAATGAACGACGCTGTTTCTGTTTCAAGAGTCAGTGGCCATGTCAAAGCCGCACTTTATGATCTTCATCGTCTTCATCAACACTTTATTGTTGTGATGGTGGCGAGGCATTGTAGAAGCCCCTCTGGATGATGCTCTGGTGGGTGTCGCGGTGTATTGTGGGCAGTTTTGGGTCTAAGCAGAGCACAGCTCGTCATCTCCAGGAAAGATGGCTGCTCTGTGCTCCACGGCGGCTCTTCCTCCAGATGTCAGTCCCGGGTTTGCGGTGGTCTGCTCGTTTCTGGAGCGCTACGGGTCTGTTCTGGATCTGCCCGAGCTAACGTTCCCCCAGCTGGAGCGGTACTTACAGGAGACATCGGCGGGTGAGCTGTGCGACAGGCTGGGTTCGTGTTTATTTGGACAGGCTCCTCATCTTTACCCATCAGGGGTTTGATCACTTAAAGTTTAGCTTGCGGGGTCCTCGTTGTCTTTGTTTGGATGGGAATCGTGTCCCCGATGCTTGTCAAACGTAACATAAAGTGGCGAAGTGTTTCTGCAGCAGTCATGTGTGATTTTTCCACCCTTTACCAGTGGAAAAAAATCACATTTAAAGGTTAATCTTAGTATATCATTGACTATACGCACTGCTAGGGGTGTTAGCATGCTGTTAGTCACAAATAAATGCAGAGATACTTCGATAAATTGACCTGATAATTTACACTCAGATTATAAACACTGATGGGACCGTAGCCGCACAGTTGCGCATGCGCGGGCTTCTGTCAAACTTCCTATGTTACAATATAACGATTGTAATAATATTACCGCTGCACAAATTTGTTTACGCCCCGCCCCCTTCGAGTACTGTATTAGTTGTGTACACGTAGGTGTCGTGTAACAATAGCTGTATGCGAGCTCCACCACACAAATGTTGTCATTCAGGAGAACTGCGTATGTAAACGTCGCCGCAGAATTATTGGTCTTATGCTCTGACATCGCTGACAGCGGATTGGATGGATTTGATAAAACTGTATAGTAATGAGAGGGATGCATTCAAAAATGCATTATGCATTAAAATGCATTCATTTAAATTAATAAACAAAATGTTAGCAAAAACGTAAGAGAAAAAAATAAATGCTGTTTTTATGAGTTGTATACATAACTACGGTGGTCCACACAAGTGTTTGGTTATATACAAATGTTTTAATGTAATTGCATTAGTTAAGAGAAAAATCAAAGGTAACAAACATGGTAATGTTATAAATGGTAAAATAATAGAAATTCTGATTTCTGTACGATTTAGTTCCTCAGCCATTGATTGAGCTCCATGTCAAACTGCTGCGGAAGATCGGCAAGAGCGTCACTCCAGACAGATGGGAGAAGTATCTTGTTAAGGTACGTGTTTTAGTTTTAAATCGTATGCTATAAATATGTAAATGTCCATGCAAATGCATCTGTTTGTTGAAATCATGTTGATGCAGATGTGCCAGGAATTTAACAGCACCTGGGCATGGGAAATGGAGAGAAAAAGCTACCTGGAAATGACAGTAGAGTGTAAAACGGGTGTTTTAAAGGTCAGTATTTACAAAGCAACTTATTTTCTGTACTCAAGCAATAGAGTTTGACTTGTTTTGATGGCGATATTACGTTATAAAGTTGAATTGCATCTAATGAAACCTGTCAAGAATGTGTCCATGTCATATTTAACCAGTGCCGATCCTAGACTTCACACACAAAACTGTGAAAACGGAAAGTGCTCAAGAAACAGTATCTCTTCTGCGACTCTGTACGCTTTCAACTCATTGTTTTTAGTCACGAGCAAGAGACTGTATGACATTCACGTTCCATGATTTGGCAGATTTTTACGTAGAGAGGGTGACAGTGCACCACATTAAAAGAAATGATCATTCATGTTTTCATAACCGCTGGCCAAATTAAAAAACGAAACAAAAATGAAAACATCTTTTAGAGAAAGGTGGGCCCTGGGTGTTTCGGGGGCTCTATGCAGTTTGCGTATTCTGCGTATAGGGAGGATCGGTTCTGTATTTAACCCTAAAATATATTGTGACTGTGAGATTCACCTTTATTCCTTATTTCCCTGACAGTACTTGTGCGAGTGCCAGTTTGACGATAATCTCAAGTTTAAGACATTAATCAACGAGGAAGATCCAGACAAGATGCGTCTACAGCCCATCGGTAGAGACAAGGAAGGACTTCTCTACTGGCTCCAGTTAGATCAAGATCAGAATATACGTGTTTATTCTGAGGAACAGGATGATCTGGATGGGTCCTCATGGAAATGCATTGCAAGGTGAGGGAGAGGAACAGAAGATTGTTTACCAAAATTATGAGGGAAACATGAATTTTGATGAACATTACAGCTCATTCATGGACTACATTTTAACATTATTTGTGCTTCCTCAAAAGCTTAACCTTGTTATACTAGAGTGAAATCTCATTTAATGAAGTTTATCAAATAAGAAGAAATGCATTTTTATTTCAACAGGACTAGGAATGATCTTGCAGACACACTAGAACAGCTTAAAGCCAAGATGGACCCAGTCGTGACTGATCAAGAGAACTGTCCCACCAGCCCAAGTATGGAGAAAGAAGGTGTTAAAGGTAAAACTCATTGGAAAATAATTTCCATTCAGGGCTGTAAGCACCATAGACATTGAGAGGAAGGAGTCTCACACGGTATCCAGACTAGTGGTTTTCCAGTGGCTGATTCTGAACCGTGAATGTATAGGTATAGCCATACTCTGAAAATAAACCGTTTCTCATGTAGTTCTGTATCGTTTCATTTTCAAGGTGAGGCTGAAGACTTGAAGAACCATGTATCCGGACAAGGAGAGTTTACCAACAGCACCTTTAATGCCAACGAGAGTGGGTTAATACCTAAAGACATTAAAAAAGAACCAACGGATCCCATTAAACCAGAGCAAGAAGAGAAAGTTGCAGAAATTCTTAAACCCATAGTTGTCATTGATAACAGGGTTAGTACGATCAAAACTCTCATTAAAGAAGAACCAAACGATTGTGCCAAACCATGGAACGCCATTTCCGTCGTCATGCCCCCTGCCTCCATCAAACACGCTCCGGCGGTGAAATCGGAGACGCACAAATACAAGAAAGAGCTGGTGTTTGAGAACGTGGCTAGAGCTATAAAGAGCGACCAACAGGCTAAAATCCCACTGAAGAAGAGGGAGTTAAAAAGGAGTGGAGGAGATGATGTCAACACTCACTACAGCAACGTCAATCACAACAACAACAACCTTAACAGCAACGATAGCATCACCACAGGAGGTATAATCGTTCGCAATCCTACTGTCTTGCTAGTGAAGAAACAGCACATCGGCAGAGAATTCACTAATGATGGGGAGAAAGGACCCACGGCCATCATCGCTGTCCCACAAAAGCCAAAGGTTGACCAAATGGCAGCACGGGAACAATACATAGGTGTTATCAAAAGTCCCACTGAGAGTAAAAAGCCATTGAATGAAAACGCTAATTCTTCAAATGGTCATCATGGGAATGAGAATGTCTTGAAGACTGAAGTTGGAAGCACAGATAGTGTAAGACAGTCTGTCCTTGTTGGGAAATCCATGGTTCAAGCAGACAATGGTCCACTTTCTTGTAGTGTCCCTGAGGATTTGTCCAAAGATGTTTGCAGTAAGAGCCCAGATGTGTCTGCGGAAGTGGAGAGCCTTGTTGAGGAGTCGCCAATGACTGAAGAGACCACTTCAGTTGAAGAAAAGGTGGAAAAAGCTGACGATGAAGAAGACAAACGGAAAAGTAAGACGGCTGGTTTGTCAGCTGGAGAAAAAACTGATGTTATGATTGATGTCAACAAAGACAAATGTCTGAAAAGCCCAAGAAAGAGACATTCACAAAAGACCAAATCCAAGCTGCAAGTAAAAGAAGACACATCCAGCATTGAAGAGGCTTTAGAAGAGGATGCTGAAAAAATTGAATGCAACAATGACAAAGAAGTATCGTCAGAACTTCAGAAGGAAGGGATTCGCCTGAAGATTAAGATCCCGCTTCATAGACGAACGCCTGAACTCCAGCACAAGGATGTTGAAGAAACGGAAACCAGCAATCGGAGATCGCTGCGGAGATCTGCCAGAATCTGCAAGCCCAGCCCCAAAGTGGCAGATAGTCAGGATAGCAAACAAGACGGGAAACTTTCGGCCTCCTCAGCAGCTCAGGAGGAAGAGGAATGCATAGAAGACGAAGAGGCGAAAGTTCACCCCGAGGAGGAGATGCACAAAAAAGTGGGCACAGAAGTACAGCCCAAGTCTTTTAAGGTAGCATAAAAGCTTTTTATATCCAGTCCAATGTATTTTACAGTATGTTTTTATTCATGCCAATGGTTCTTTTGACTCGTTTAGGCCAAACGGAGACACAGGCGGAAATGTTGGTCGAAAATTCGTACGAAAAATTGCAAATCCAAAGGAGCTCAGGAGCAGGAAGAGGAAGTGGCCGATGACAAATCTGCAAACAATGAAGACAACAAATCAGAGACAGAAGACCACAAGAGTGAGAGCGAATCGGACCAATCCAATGAGATTCCACCGGAAGATGCTTGTAAACACTGTGGGCTCGCCAACCACCCAGAACTAGTGAGTAACTGTTCAGCAATTCAGAATACTACTTTATCTAAATCACTTATACTTTCATCTCCCCAAAGAGAGAGTGTTCTAGCCACCGTATCACATGACATCATGAGAAACTCAGTCCTAGAGTGTGTCTGGGGGGTTTTCTTACTAGTCCAAATTAAGATACATTTTCTGCAAGTCTATGGGATATTTGAAAATATTTATAAATATTTTTTATACAGTGTTGTGATTGTTTACTACAAATAAAACTATTAAAAAAAATCTTATTTGAAATAATGCTGAAGTCATATAAAATATAAATATTAGATGAAAAACTGAAACTTTAAAAACTGTAGAAATATTAGAATTGTTGCCTTGGCAACTAATTAAAATACAATAAGTTTGAAGTACTGAAATTACTCAAACTAAAATAAATTAAAGCTAAATAAAATGAATAATGAAACAAAATAATTCTATAATAAATGAATAAAAATGACAAACTTAAACCAAATTGAAAATGACAACTGAAAATAAAAAAATAAATAATAATTTTAAATAATAAAATATTAATAACTAATGTAATAGTATATAAATCATTCTAAAATAACCCTTTTTTGACAAAAAGCTTGTTTAAAGTAATAAATAAATGAATAAAACATTGAAATAAGACACATAATAGAACATATTTATGGTTAAAGGTTTGTTAAACTCCCACAGTAAGTATAAGGGGGTATTCAGATAATAATATTCATTAAATACTGTATAAAAGAATATGAAGTGTAATTGAGGCACAAATGTTCTGAAATGATTCAAGCTACAAGATGAGACTTAATATTGCCTATCAAAGGAATAGCTAATACTTTAAAAAGAGACATAACTAACACAATTAAAGAAGATCATTCTCTCTTGCTCTTGTATGTTTGTCCCAGATCCTTCTCTGTGACATGTGTGACTGCGGCTATCACACGGCCTGTCTGAGACCTCCTCTAATGATCATTCCTGACGGAGAATGGTTCTGCCCTCCCTGCCAGCACGTAAGGGGTTCGATCTCTGCGTCAGAGGCTTGTGTGTGTGTGTGTGTGTGTGTGTGTTCATGAAGTATGTTCTTGTCATTCACAGAAGCTTCTCTGTGAGAGGCTGGAAGAGCAGCTTCAGAATCTGGACACGGCTTT
The DNA here is from genome assembly GCA_003573665.1 of Oxygymnocypris stewartii. Lineage (NCBI taxonomy): Eukaryota > Metazoa > Chordata > Actinopteri > Cypriniformes > Cyprinidae > Oxygymnocypris > Oxygymnocypris stewartii. The sequence continues at coordinate 38,132 of QVTF01021685.1, read as the reverse complement.
GAAGAAGAAAGAGAGAGCTGAACGAAGGTGTAGATGCACACACGTCATAAACACTCTCATCAGCTCATCTCCGTTCCCATGAGTCATCATCCATGACGAGTAGCCTTATGTGATTCTGAGATTCGGTTCTTGTTTTCTCTCTTTCAGACGTGAGCGGTTAGTGTATGTGGGCATCAGTGTGGAGAACATTATACCCACCCCAGTGAGTATGCAGCCATTATATTATATCCATACTGTACCTTCCTTTAAAATAATACTATACTGTACCATATGCTGTAAATTATGCCATAGTATGCTATGCTATTTTTTAATTAAAGATACATTTATTATATTATATTATGCTATACTGCACAATACTATATTGAACAATATACTATTTTATACTACAGTAAATAATGCCATAATATGCTATGTTATATCTAAATGATTTAAACATAAATTAATTATTATATTGTATTATATTATTATACAATGTCACATACTGTACTTTCCTGTAACATAATGTGCTACGCTGTACTGTATCATACTGTATAGTACCCCATTCTATACAATAGTAAATTATGTGTAGCATGCTATGCTATAACTAAATTAATTAAACATAAATCAGTTATTTTGTATTATTGTATTATATTGTATTATTATAGAATGTTGCATACTGTAATTAAATAACATAATGTGCTATGCTATATTGTACCATACTGTAAAATACCTTATTTTATACTATAGTAAGCCATTGTATGCTGGGCTATTTATAAATGAATTAAACATATATACTGTACGCTAATAAGAGGAGAATTCAAATGTCTGAATCAGCTTTATTTGTTTTTAATGCACTCCTCTTCATCATGTCAGGATGGTGATGGAGAGGAGGGCTTGGCAGAGAAGAAAAAAGATGCCAAGAAGAGTAAGAATCTGGGGAGGCGATCGACTAGGACGAGGAAATCCATCAGTTACAGGTAATCAGCATTTCTATCAGAAATAAACTCTAAGAGTAGATATCTGAAGTCTGACTAATTCTTGATTTTCTTATCACTAACTACCAGATTTGATGATTTCGATGACGCCATTGATGATGCAATAGAGGAAGACCTTCAGGATCCAGAAGGAGGAGGTTGGTCATGTGAGATATTGTTTAGTGCTTTATGATATGGTTTTGGTTAGATATTGAATTGACTGGTGGCGTGTCCTGCAGGCGCTGGTCGCGGTGAACCTGCGGCGCCCGTCACGAGTCAGCAGAGGAGCGCGGTGAGCCGAGAGAGTCGGCGGCCTGTGAAAGCTCCCGCCCCACGCAAGAGGAAACGCCGGCGACTCAATGACCTGGACAGTGACAGTACACAGGAGGAGGAGGAGAGCGAGGATGAGTTTCAGCTCAGTGACAGGTGTGTGTGTGTCCACTGCTCCAGGTGTGTGTGTGTGTCCACTGCTCCAGGTGTGTGTGTGTGTGTGTCCACTGCTCCAGGTGTGTGTGTGTGTCCACTGCTCCAGGTGTGTGTGTGTGTGTGTGTGTCCACTGCTCCAGGTGTGTGTGTCTACTGCTCCAGGTGTGTGTGTGTGTGTCCACTGCTCCAGGTGTGTGTGTGTGTCCACTGCTCCAGGTGTGTGTGTGTGTGTGTCCACTGCTCCAGGTGTGTGTGTGTGTCCACTGCTCCAGGTGTGTGTGTGTGTGTGTGTCCACTGCTCCAGGTGTGTGTGTGTGTGTGTGTGTGTGTGTGTGTGTGTGTGTGTGTCCCCACTGCTCCAGGTGTGTGTGTGTGTGTGTGTGTCCACTGCTCCAGGTGTGTGTGTGTCCACTGCTCCAGGTGTGTGTGTGTGTGTGTGTGTGTGTGTGTCCACTGCTCCAGGTGTGTGTGTGTGTGTCCACTGCTCCAGGTGTGTGTGTGTGTGTGTGTGTGTGTGTGTGTGTGTGTGTGTGTGTCCACTGCTCCAGGTGTGTGTGTGTGTGTCACAAATAAACAATTATGCTTTCCAAATATTCTATGGGTGGCAACAGCAATTTTATTTATATAGCACCACTAATTACAACGCATGATTGTCCAAAGTGCTTTACAACAAAATAAAACTACAAAACACATTTACTTAAAAATTAGACTAAAGACAATAAAATAGCAATAAAATGTAAGACAGGAAAGCAATATCAAACAAATACGTTTCTAGGCTAGACTTAAAAGGCTCCTGGTGAATTTCACAAAACCTGTCAAGAACTGGCAATGGTCATATTATACATATTTTACATATTTTTAAAGAAATAAGACATTATTTTTAGGACTATTATGTTTTTTGCATGATTATTAAACACCAAATTATTTCTCCAAAATTCCCTTTACTGTAATGCAACTTTTTAAGTTATTTATACTTCATGGTAGTGTTTGTTGTGCTACTTAACTTACACTGATATAATAATTATCACTCTTGTCATTCATTATAGTATTTTGTGCTGTAATGCAGTTAATTATACACTAAAATGACTGTATTACAGTAAATCTATTTATCTATTGAGGATGAGAGTTGCGGGTAAAATATGTTTAATATTCATGAAAAAAATAAAAAAATTGTCCTAAAAGTTGTCTGTAAAATGTCATTTTATTTTGTTTTGTTTTTTAACTTAAGTTATTTAAGTCTTTAATGCTCACCCAGGCTGCATTTATTCGATCAAATTAAAATACAGTAAAACAAGGGAAAAAACGGTAATGTTGTGAAATGTTATTACAACTTCTAGAACTCTATTATAAAGGTCTATTTGAAAATATTGTCAAATGTAATTTATTCCTGTGATCAAACCGTGATACACTTTTGTTCAGGATGAATACAATAGAAGTCTTTTGTAACATTACACATGTCTTTACTGTCACTGTTGATCAATTGAATGCCTCCTTGCTGAATAAAAGTATGATTTTGTTTTGACTTCTATGCTGCTAGCATGGAGGAGGAGGATTTTGTGGTTTCAGGAGACGGTGCGTCTGACGGTAACGCAGGCTCTTATGACGCGACTGAAAGAGAAAGTGAAAGTGACGGCGAGAATCAACCCGTCTCCAGGAGAACAGGAAGAAGCGCTCACACCCAGAGAACCAGGAGGAGCAGACCCAGACCTCCCGCCCGACGAAGAGGCTCCTCAGAGGAAGAGGACATGTTAGACTCTGAGGAGGAGGAGGAAGAGGAAATGGGTCTGTTTGAGTTTCTTATCCATTCATATCCTAAATAAATAGCATATCAGGTGCGTCCTAAATCGCGTACCTATGCACTATTCTATAACGTTTTGTAGTGTAAATAGTACAAGTAGTGTGTTCAACTTCACACTGAAGGGGCTGTCAGACTCTGTTTATGAATGACAAAATAACCGTATAATTCATACACTACATTATTGAGTACATAAGTACACAGTGTATAAGTGCACAGTGTATAGTCCGTCATTTGGGACGCAGTTATAAACTGTTTCAAAGCTAGTGAACTGGTATTTTTATAAGGCAGCATGGTTTTGTTGCTTGTGTTTTTGGAGGTATTTGGAGGTCACTGGGTTTTGGAACAGAGCCTTATTAATGTCACATTGAGTTGTTTACTTACGGTTTTGACTTTTGTGCTGATCTGGCAGAAACCGAAGGCTCTAACGAGTTCAGCGACAGCGACGTGGACGTGAACAGAAGGCGTCCGCGGCGGAGTCAGAACTCTCAGGTCAACTACTGTGAGACGTCAGAGTCTGAAGGGTCACGGAAGACGTCCAATCAGAAACACTCGTCTCTTCCTCACCGTCGACGGCTGTCCAGCTCCAACAGTGAAGGTGAGCGCAGACGCACTCCTGTTTTCAAATGGCTATTCATGCCAATGTCATCTGATGTGAGTTTGAGTCCCGACTCGAGGTGCTTTCCCGGTCCATGATTCCTATCGTCCTCCTCTGTCCAATCTAAATAAAAGCAAAAAAGACCCAAAAATGTACTTATATGCATCTCAACTCTGGTATTTCTCACTTAGGGGGCACACTTGTGATCCACGGTGACCAAAGAGAATAAGTATAATAACTTTTTTTTAATTGAATGAATGTACTATATTTTGTTTCAGTAATCATTAATGTAGGAGTGACACATGAATGTCTCAAATGTCTGATTTCACAGAGAACTACCGGTTTTCTCCCAATAAGTTAATAAACATGCCTATTAAGATAATGCTGTAAATAAGAATCTGAGCTTTAAAGCTTTAAATAAATATTTTAACAATAAATCCAACCACCCCTTATAGGTTTAAGTTTCACTTTCCATAATCCGTGACCGACAGAAGAGCATCTTGGCGGCAGTGATTTATATCTTTAACAAGACTTCAAAAGAATTTCAAAACCTTTCAGCTGGTTTATATGTATATAGTGTATATGTTATTTATCTCATAATAGATGCATTTGGTTGAGTTGCGCTTCAGTAAAGCGCTTCATTGTACGGTGAATATCTCTTCAGCGCGAGCAGGACGAACAGCAATGCAGAATATTAATAACTATGACTGGGACGGTCATATACATAACATTATAATGAGAACAATATTATAATAAAACGCTGTGAATTTTAGAGTTTATAGCTGCGTGAAGAACGCGTTCACAAAAGGAGTTCGTTCAGAGCCGCGCAGACAGGTTCATGCATTCAGAGCGTTTTGTGCAGATAGCATATAATTCGTAATATTAACGTTATGTTTTATAAATAACGAAACGTATTCTATATGAGATACATGATGAGTTAAATCCCATTGATTAAAAACCTGCTATCATATGCTTCATTCTGGTCATCTTCAAAACAGAAATGCAGAACATTAATAACTATGTCATATACATAATATTATAATGAGAGCACTGTTGTAAAAATGTGAATGTCTGGCTTGACTCTTGGTAATGTATTTTGACCCGCCCCCAAACACATGATTCGATTATTCCTGTTGGTCTATGCACATCCTTCGCCGGGGACAGCCCTAATTTAATGTTTTGTATTTTGAGGGGATTTCATGTCACAAGACAAAATTCAGCTTGAAATGATGCACTTTTATTTATACATAAAATAATAGAAAATATAGTGTCTCAAATATCCAATTCATTCGTAGATATGACAGATACAAACCCAATATAGACTCGAAAAAAATTATAGACCCTGCGCACAACTCAAACTTACATTATTTATGAAATGTTATTATCCACATTACAGTCAATAGACCTTCCTCAGGCAAATGTATCAGAAAAAGTTAAAAACATTAATGTGCAGGCTTCATATATTTATTTGAGGCTTTATATATTTATATATATTTATGGTATTCATATAAATATTTGAAAAAATATTTCTGATGGTTTTAAATTAATAGTTTAACTTTAACTTTCAAATATGATTTTTTAATATGTAATATTAAAATATATAAAATGCATTTATTTTCATTATGAGTCAAATAAAAATGCAGTGCTAGGAAGGCAAATCTTTTTAAGTGCTAGGAAGTGTATTTTAAGACAATTACTTTTACTAGGTTATTCATTTGAATATATATTTAGACATTATGAGACTACTTAATCTTAGCTAATTTGCAGATTGTATCCCAGAAAAAAATGCTCTGTATTTTTGTATTTTTCGTTTGTTTGTTTGTTTTTTAATTCTTAAAAATATTTGTACAATATTTTGGGTTTTTCTGTAGTGCTGTGTCTATTCATGTTTGCTCTTGCTCAAACTCATAGTGCTCAGCATGATGACTTATTTATGGCACAATTTTCAGCAACATTTTTTGCAGAACTAGACAAGATTAAAATGAAACAATGCATCCCTAAAGACCCTCTCTTTTTAGTAACTCCCACCATTTTGTCACTAAATATAAATATTAGCTCATACTGTTTAATTACAGCTAGAAATGTTAACCGTTTTCTTCTCCTCTTGTATTTCCAGAGTCCATACCTCCTAAAGACTTTGAGCCAAAGGAATCGCGTCAAAGATCAGAAAAAGGACGCAAGCGTGATTCATCGAGGGGAGACTCCAAACACAGGCACAAACGAGAAAAACCGAGACAGCAGAGAAGCTCCAGCGAAGACGAGGAGGAGGAGGAGGATGGAGGAGAAACAGAGGACTCTGGGGAAGATGAACAGCCCTCCCGCAAGAGGTCGAACCGCATCGAAACAGACGAAGAGGAGGAGGAAGAGGAGAACACACGAGGAAGCGTCCGGTGGAAGCACACGGCGGGGTCTCGAGGTCCCTTCAGGCACAATGGCTTGGTCCCGCTGAGGGCCGCAGCTCAGGATGACAACGACGATGAGGATGACGAAGAGTTCACTGGAGTCACGGACCTTGTTAACTTTGTTTTCGACAGTGAACAGTTGTCATGATGAGCTCAGTAGGTTAAATACGTTTATTTTCTCATCGCCTTGTCACGGGAATGTCCCTCATCAGCCACCGTAGTCTCCTGGTTTAGGGTGTAGTGGACCAAAAATGAAGCTTCCAGACGAATATCGTAGTGTCCGTTCAGATGTTTGAATGCACTCTAGTTCATCCAGCCGCATGCATCATCTTACCGGTTTAGAACAGGGTCTTAATACTCCGGTCTCCATTCCTGAGTAAAGCACTTTGTCATTTACGGCCAGTACGAGTTAGTTTGTATAAAGCGGCTTCGGTCGTCCTCTAGAGACACTGGACGGCGTGCATTTGAAGCTTATGTGTTACGTGCATTTCAAACTGCTGTTTTGGACTTTTACATTCTCTGTGTTAATGTTTTCTTCGTTTTGTACCTGAAGGAAATGTGGGATTGACTTGTGATGCCAAACCTTGCCTAAATGCATTCATTTAATTGAAAGAACAGTTTCAAAAATTAGCTGAAAATGTGGATGAGTTTGTTCCTTCATGGGAGAAATGTAGCATTGCATCACTTGCTCACCGATGAATCCTCTGCAGTGAATGGGTGCCGTCAGAATGAGAGTCCAAACAGCTGATATATACACACATCAGAGGAGTGATGGGATGCTACATTTCTCCAAACCCGTTTAAATGAAAAAACAAACTCATCTATATCTAAGATGGCCTAAAGATGAGTGGATTTTTAGCATAATGTAATTTTAGGGTGAATTATTCCTTTAAACTAAATTAGTAGACCAGCAAATAAAGGACGAAACACAACGGAGGATAATTGAAAATTATCTTAACATTAAAGATCTGCAATTTAGCTGCAAATGATATTAATTTAAAAGACTAATATACTCTCTTTACCTAAAATAACATTGTATGTTATATTACAAAGAATACGATTGACTTGTGTCTCAGATTAGGACATCTTCTGTACTTTGAAAGCTGTTGCTGAAGTTTTAGGACACTTTATTGAGACGTTCAGTCACATTTAAGTCCACACTTGTCGTTCGAGCGCCTTTGACGGTGCCGTTTGGTTCTGTATTGTTGAGATGTTCTGTTCGACAGCGGTCTGGATCGCTCTTTTAGAGCTGTTTTTAGTGTTATCTCCAGGCTGGTGTTCTTTATGCTGGAAGATTGTTTGAGTTAGAACACTATGAAATCATTTCAACACAAATACACCCCATTACAAAACAAATCTAATATTCGAAACCCTCCGCAGACACTAGACTAATAATAGTGTTTTCAAATCATTATTGTCTTTGTTTTTTGTTAAAGAATGTGTTTTTGAGCCGTGTACTACTGGAATTTGTGTTTTCCTTCTTTTTATTTCATTCTTACTTTCCAGATGTATGTCTCCATATTTCAAGGAAATTATTCACAAAACGGAAATAAACTTTTAATGTTGCTGTTAATGTTTTTGGCTCCTATTTTTGTCTTTTTTTAAGTGTCTGTAATGGATTCAAGAAACAAGCAGCGTTTACTTACTGTATATGGGTAGTCGATAACATGAAAATGTAATATTTTAGATTGAAATGCATTTGAACAAATAAGAGAAAGTGTATATTTTAGATGTTTAGAAATGCAAACGTAGTGCTGTGGATGTTTTTGAAAGTGCAAATATCCTGTGTGTTGTCTTAATGTTATCGGTATGGGTATAAAACGTGTGTATATTAGTTGAATTAAATACACATATGAAAACAATAAAGGAATCTATTTACATTTATACATTTAGCAGACGCTTCCAAAGCGACTTAAAGTTCATTCAGGCTATACATTTTTTTGTCAGTATTTACATTTTTAAACATTAATTAAACATGTTATAATGCAAAGTGGTTGTTTAAATCAGGTGAATTAGTTAAATTTTGAAAAAGAAATTGTGCTGTATCTCCTCCGATCGTGAAGAGGCGCTACGCTTTTGTTTATGATATGAAACGCACGCGCTCTTTTCTTGCGTCATAAAGCGACGCGTCTGGCGCTGAGAGAAATAACGAGTGGAATGGATTAAACACGGATCTTATAATGGGCGGTGCTTAGTGGCCGTACGTCACCTGTAATTTGTCCGTTAAGATGTGTAAAAATAATTAATCGTTTTAAATGCCTATTAACGTTTATTAGGACTGTTTTGCAAGAGCTGTTTTTGATCCCTATCGCTGCTAAAGCTGCAACGCGCAGCAATATCACGTGATAGCTGTTACTTTTCTCCGCGTTGCTGACCCTGGACCAATCACAATCGTTTGTGATTACATACTAATGTATTTTGTTTAATCTTTTTTTCAGATATTGCTCCGATGAATATTCGATTGTTTAATATATACAAATCTTTGTAATTGTTTTATTTGTAAAATTATACTTATTACTGCGCAAACGTCTTCAATAAGACAAAAAACGTATTGAGATTTGAATGCGTCTCAATGGAGAATCCGCCTTTTTGGGTCACTTAGCGCCCCTTGCAGTAATGAACCGGGGATTTTCCAACAGGAAACAGTTATTAGAGCCAGTTTCCGCCCAATGAGCGAATACTACAGAAGTGACGCATGACAGCGAGTCTTTGAACTATACAATCCATTTGAAAGTTCCTCACCGCGTTTCACTTGCACATGAATGCAGTTAAAGCAGATCGCTTCGTGACGCTTGAATGAGAGTTACTGTTGCTGCCGCGCTTTATCTGCGTATCGTCTCCACACAGCATCAGTGTTAGCGCCTTCACAGCGGTTTAATTGATCAGAATGGTGGTGTTGACGAGTTTGCATCCACCCAGCGAGGGCGTGAGGCTCCAGCAGGCCGACACAAGCGCAGTTCTGGACGGGAAGAGGCTGGGAGCAGGAACACTGTTTGTGGCTGAGGCGTGAGTTTACAGCATCAGTGTGTTCATGTGCCACGTGTTTCCTGCAGCAGAAGACACCTGTGCACACATTTACTTATTTATTTGTGCATAGACTCTATAAATAAACATATATTGTGGCTAGCAAGGGTATTAGACTCCTTACGAAAGCACTGAGGTAGTACAGGGGTAGCATGAGATGGTAATGTGGTAGCATTTAATACAGTGAAAGTAACCGTATCTAAATGTAGTTAATTTTACATATTTGATTATATATTTCTTATTATTATATGTAATCATTTATTATAATTACATGTATTATAATATAATGTATTGTTAAAGAAATACATTTTAATTATTTATTATTTTATTGTTTATTTTGTGTTATATATAGAATAAATTGTTATAAATAAATGTATACGTATATCATATATTTGTTTCATTATGTTATGTACAATATAATATATTATACATGTATAAAATAATATTTGATTATTTCCGTTTATTTATATTACGTATATAATTTATATTCTAGAATTTCATTTAATTTTAATTTTAATTACTTATAAAAGTAGTTTTTCGTGATTTTAGGAATTAAAGAATTGAATTATTGTAATTATGTATAAGTAGTTTATTTCTTTATTTTAAGAATTACACAATTTAATTATTATATTGCTTACAAGTAGTTTATTTAATTGTTCTAGAATTACAGAATATTTCAATATAAAACACAAATGTTTATTGTATTGTAGACATTTATTGTATGTGTATTTTATATGTATTATGTATAATACATGTTATGTTATATTTGTATACTTCATTATTTCATTTAAATATATTTCAGAATATAACATATTTTTTCATTGTTGTTCATTTTATATTTATCATATTAATTGTTATATATTTTATATATTAGTTTATTTATTTTGTGAAATTATATATAAATGGTTGTTTATTTATTAATTTATTTATATTTCATTACTTATTTATATGTATTATATTAATAATTATATATTATACATTTTATACACACACACAGTATTTTCATGTTATCTCATATCTGAGAGATGTCTCATGTCAAAAACAAGCAACAAACCAAAACATGTTATTAGCATGCGTGCTGTTTTTGGGATATATCTGTGTTCTGTCCTTGCAGGCATCTGTCCTGGTTTGATGGTTCAGGGATGGGTTTCTGTCTTGAATACCCCTCCATCAGTCTGCACGCGATCTCACGAGATCTCAGCGCCTTTCCAGAAGAGCACCTCTATGTGATGGTCAATGCAAAACCTGACGGTGAGGCATCAACCTCCAAACAGAGACGCACTGGTGTCCAGAGGTTTGACCTGACCGTGCTTCATTGTGTTTCCAGATGAAGCTGAAGCAGAGCAGCAGGATAAAGCTTCGGATGATGCAGGAGAGGACGACGAGGAGAGCGACAGCGACAGCGAAGACTCCGGATCCATCACAGAGATCCGCTTCGTGCCTAGTGATAAAGCTGCATGTGAGTATGTGGAAGGAGCACGGATGAGTCGAGCGTGAGCATCTCTCCTGTATGAGTGACGGTGTGTGTGTGTGTGTGTGTGTGTGTGTGTGTGTGTGTGTGCGCAGTGGAGCCCATGTTCTCCGCCATGTGTGACTGTCAGGCCCTGCACCCCGACCCCGATGACGCCGACACGGATGATGACGATTACGAGGGAGAGGAGTATGACGTCGAGGAGGCTGGTGAGTGTCGTTTGGATCCATAATGCATCTAGTGCAGTGCTTCTCGAACTTTTGAACTTCAAAACGATGAAACGTGAACAGGCCACGACATTTCTGGTACAAAAGCTGCTGTAATGACAAAGCTGATAAAAGCTTCTTCTTTTTTTTTTTTTACACAAGCCAGGAATGACAATATTTTGAAATAATGAAATAAACTACTTATATGTAATTAAAGTAATATTTGAATAAATTAATTCTTTCATTTTAGAAAAATGAAACCAACTACTTTTAATAATTACATTATTATTATTTTTTTTTACTTTTCTCTAAATTCAATACATTTAATTCTGTCATTCTTAAAATAATGTGATGGTTATAAAAAAGTAAAAATAAAAATCTTTATATAATTACAATTTAAATTAAGATAATTAAATTCTGTAATTCTAGAAAAATGAAAAACTAATTTTAAATAATAAAAAAACAATTTATTTCATAAAATGATGAAATAAACGACTTAATTTGACTTAAATAAAATAAATAATTCTGTAATTCTATATGTTTTGCTGTTTCAGTTCACTTTTTTAGCAATGAATGTACATCGTTTTATTACAAGATAGGTTTGAAAATACCTTTTACTCTCAAATGGTAATTTCTCAGCAAGTCACTGCATGATTCAATATTTTAGTGCAAGAAATAACTAGAAAAGTCTATATTCATAGACTATATTCATAGATTTGATAATTTCCCATGACTTTTCCAGGTCTATTAAAAATGTAAAGAAGTTGAAAAACGAACTTAAAAAATAAATGGATTTTGATTTTTTTTATATATATACATATATCCAGGCTTTTCAATCCTTTTTTAAACAAACAAATGATAATAATTAAAATAAAAAAATATAATGTCTGCAGGTTTAGCTTATTTTAAAGCTGGTTTGGCGTTTTTAAAGTCATCTTGAGCTCTGCTTTAAAGCTTCCTGAGGCCCCTGACGACTCCTGGCCCCTGGTTGACAAACACTGATCTGGTTTCTCTACTTTTTAATGGAGTATTAAAGTCTGCGATCTGAGACTGAGGTTTGGTGTCTCTACAGCTTTCTCAGTGTTCATGTATTCCTGTTTTCTTTTAGAGCAGGGTCTGGGTCAGGGCGACGTCCCCACGTTTTACACCTATGAGGAGGGTTTGTCTCACCTGACGGTCGAGGGTCAGGCCACACTGGACCGGCTGGAGGGGATGCTGGCCCAGTCCGTCGCACATCAGTACCACATGGCTGGAGTCAGAACCGACGCGCCGTCGGCTGAATTTGAAGGTCTGTGTGTGACAACTCAATATTGATACCATTTATTTCAATAGCGGGGGTCTATCTGTCCTTGAGAGGGCAGTTTTGTGTATTACCCCACAATATTGTACCGTAGTAACTGTAGTTTTCAATGTTATTATAATATAAAAATATATCAAGATTATTAAATATTGCAGAATTATTGATAATTGTTATTGTTTTATTTTAAAAATGAGACGTTATCGAAATATTACCAAAAGTATCACCAAAATATATATAAAACATTATTTAAAATATTGTGAAAACTACTATAATATAATGTAATATAACATTATTTTCACATATTATTGTTATACAATTATAGAATTATTGCTATAAAACTGTGGTAACTAGTCACCAAACAGAAATAAAAAGGTGTCAAAAAATCTGACAGCATCTTAACCTGTTTTATGGACATCCTAGAGCTGGGCGGTTTGAGCAAAAATGTATATCACGGTATTTTTCGAAATGATACCGGTTTCACGGTATATGACCGCATTTATTTTTGTCATGCATGACCGGATATTAACCACATTTTCTACTGACTGAGAGAGGAAATAAATGACTAAAATTAAATGTAGGTTTACGCTGGTAACTCATCAGTGGACTTTCCTCGTCAATATAGACTATATTCACACTTTTCTCATTCTCATAATTCAAGTTTTTATATGAATGAACCTCTGAAGGGAACCGATTATCTTCATTTTACCTGATAAAATATCATTTATGAGCCAAGCACTGCTTTTTTACAGCAGTTACAGAGGAAACCGCTATATATCAGACCATATATATATACACACACCAAAAGCTCCTCCTGCTGGCAGAGAATGAATGTGCATTTTCAATAATCCAGTCTGCCGTTTTTGTTTAACCCAATGTGTAAATCCTCCCACATAAACCCGTTTTAAATAATAACATAATTTATACTTCTGACTCATCCCTTTTCTTTAAAAAACATAGTTTAAAGGTTCAATTCTGGGGATTATAATTTTATAATTAGTTTTTTGTTAATTTGTGTCTCAACGGTAAATTGCTATTTCGTGATCTACAACATGAAATAATAAGTGTCTGCTACATGAGTAAATGTAAATGAAAGAATCCCATTATAACATGTACATGAGAAATGTAGAAACATTGGACACAACTATGGGGCACCATTGTGCAGCAGCAAGCATCACGATAAGAAAGGAACCTCAAGGTTGATCTAGGTAAATGTGTGCAGATGTATAGGGCCCGCACTCCTATATTTGCCTGGGGCCCTCAATTCACTAAATCCGCCCCTGCTTGCAGCAATACTTGGTCACGGCTAGCCTTTCCGCTGTGCTTCTATGAGTTTTTCTTCCGTGTCCTTCGTCACACTGTAATCTCCATAACTGCTCCCTACGGCCCCCGCAAGGCCAGGAGAGGTATTGCAATTTGGCGCAAAGCGCATGCGTCGAACGTCTGTGTACGCGTGCGTACGAGTCAAAAAAAGTATACTTTGCAAGGTTGCATGTACGACTGTGCGCATACGCTAATCTGTGCGTAAAAAAAAAAGTATACTTTGCAAGGTTGCATGTACGACTGTGCGCATACGCTAATCTGTGCGTAAAAAAAAAAGTATACTTTGGCCTTAAAACAATCATGTTTTTAACAGAATGCATGAATGTTTTTTTCAGTGTGTGTGTGTGTGGGGGGCTCGATTTCAGTCGGTGGAGGGTGAGTGTTGTGAGAGGCAGACGTGTGTGTGTGTGTGTGTGTGTGTGTGTGTGTGTGTGTGAGTGGGGGGCTGGATTTCAGTCGGTGGAGGGTGAGTGTTGTGAGAGGCAGACGTGTTTGTAAGGTGTGTGTGTGTGTGTGTGTGTGCGTGTGTGTGTGTGGGGCTCGATTTCAGTCGGTGGAGGGTGAGTGTTGTGAGAGGCAGACGTGTTTGTCAGGTGTGTGTGTGTGGGGCTGGATTTCAGTCAGTGGAGGGTGAGTGTTGTGAGAGGCAGACGTGTTTGTAAGGTGTGTGTGTGTGTGTGGGGCTCGATTTCAGTCAGTGGAGGGTGAGTGTTGTGAGAGGCAGACGTGTTTGTAAGGTGTGTGTGTGTGTGTGTGGGGCTGGATTTCAGTCAGTGGAGGGTGAGTGTTGTGAGAGGCAGACGTGTTTGTAAGGTGTGTGTGTGTGTGTGGGGCTCGATTTCAGTCGGTGGAGGGTGAGTGTTGTGAGAGGCAGACGTGTTTGTCAGGTGTGTGTGTGTGTGTGTGGGGCTGGATTTCAGTCAGTGGAGGGTGAGTGTTGTGAGAGGCAGACGTGTTTGTAGTGTGTGTGTGTGTGAGTGGGGGGCTGGATTTCAGTCGGTGGAGGGTGAGTGTTGTGAGAGGCAGACGTGTTTGTAAGGTGTGTGTGTGTGTGTGTGTGTGGGGCTCGATTTCAATCGGTGGAGGGTGAGTGTTGTGAGAGGCAGACGTGTTTGTCAGATGTGTGTGTGTGTGCGTGTGTGTGTGTGTGTGTGTGTGTGTGGATTTCAGTGTTGTGAGAGAGGCAGACGTGTTTGTCAGATGCGTGTGTGCGTGTGTGTGTGTGAGCAGGATTTCCTCAGCGTTAATAGATGTGTAATGGGTTAAGCGCAGTGGAGTAGCACAGGGGAGGATGAACGTAATTGAATACGGTGATCAAGCTTTTCTCTCTCTCTCTGTGTTCAGATGGAATGGAAGTTGACTCGAGCACAATTGCTGGACAGTTTGAGGACGCCGATGTGGATCACTGGTAAATATATACAATTGTCTTCAAAATCCTGATTGTCCAATTGCATTTCTTGTCCTGGCCAGTGTTATTTATATTCTATTGTAAAAATGTGGGTTATTTAAAGAATTGTATTTTTATTTATTTTTTTAATGTTTTTATAATTTTGTGCTTTTGTAATTTTTATTAGTTGTGTATATATATTATTTTCAAGATGAATATTATATATATTATAATTTTAAATAGTGATCGACCGATATTGATTTTTTTTATAAACGATACCGATTATTTGCATGTTTATGTTCCCGATTACCGATATACAGAACCGATATTTATTTACTGTTATGAAGTAAATAATTAACAGAGTGAAGTCCATTCTTCACTTTGGTTTTTCCTCTTTCAGTCATCTTAACAACAAAAACTGTTGAAAATTAACATTCTTTCATGTTCAATTTAATCTTCAAATTACAACAATATATATTTTTTTTATAAAAAGCATCATCAGCAACACTGATATTAACAATAAGCAAAATAATGTCTAATGTTTTCAAATGGAGAAAATAAAGGACAGAAGTCATATCAACTTCATTTTAGTAGGTTTATAAGCTGTTTAATAGGCTAAAGAGTGAAGAATAATATTCTCTGGAATATTGAAATAAGCTATAACAAACAAAACATCGTATTTTATTGCATTTCTTAACTGGCATGTTTTATCAGAATTATTAAAATGTTTTTGTCATTCTAGATTATGAAACTGCTGACAGCGCGGTTTATCTATTTACACAGAACTACACTCAAACTGCGATCGCTTGCGGAGATAAATCATTAATTTCAATAGAGATGTATTTATTTCGATGTTTATTGGTGAAATAATGGTTATGTAGTAAATGTTAATATAGTTTAGTGTTTCAAACGAGTGAATCTTGTATAAAGTTACATGCGGTGGCCGTGCTGGAGCTTCTCCTGAGCATCAATCAATCATTGAATGAACAGAAATATGAAAGCGGCTTCACGAGATTATGATGAGCATATACAATAGAGAGAGAATTCAATTCAGCGCTTTTATTTACAACATGGCTGTATTTAATTCATACACCGTTACGTCTTTATTGGGAAAGAGTGACGGATTATCTTACGTGACTCCGTGAGTTCGTCTCTCTTTCTTAGAGCCAAGCTGCATAAACTGCGTATCAGGCATTTATGTAACGCATCCAATCTGTGCATTAATGGCTGTTATGTTAAATAAAGTTTACTAACTACATCAAATCAAGTACCTGTGCACGCCGCCGTTGTCTCGTCTCCCCTCAGACGCGCTGCAATGGCGATCCTGCGCGCAATTCTCAAAACCACTACAAGATGGCGGCATTTATCGGTGAATCCGATATTACAAAACCAATATCCGATTATGGTAAAATGCTAAAATATCGATATATATCGGTCGATCTATAATTTTAAATATTCGTATTATTTTTTAAATGTTTTATTTGTACTTCAGTTGTAGTTTAGTAATTGTTTGCTTTTGTCTTTTTTATTAGTTTTTGTTTAACTTGTTTTTTAATATTTATATTGTTTTTAAAGGATTTTATTTGTATTTATGTTTTGTAATTTAATTAGTTTTTGTTTAAATATTTATGTTAGTTTTTTTTTGTTTTTTTTACCACTTCCATTTTATTTTTGTTTCGGCTGCAATTTTAGTTATTTAGTGCTTTTATTTTTGTTAGCTTTTGTTGAAATATTTATGTTTTTCATATTATCATTATTTTCTTAAACATTTCATTCTATATAGATTTTATTTCATGTAGATTTTGGTCATTTTAATACTTCAGCTTAAACTTGTTTATTTCAATTAGTTGCCAAGGCAATGTTTTACAATCTATTTATATCTATTTATATTTTAGTTAATCTTTATTTCAGTTACTGAATGCTATTTTTAATAGTTTGCTTTAATTGACAAAAACAACACTGGTTCTGGACAGGAACTGATGAAAGTTGACGGTCAGAACTGACCAGCCAACTTTCACTCTTCAAGAAATAATAAATTGCATCATTATTTACACCTCGGTGTCGTTCCAAACCGTTTGCTTCTCATCAGAATGATGACTGCATTGCTGCTGTTGTGTGGCTCCTCGTCGAAGCTCCTGTGTAAATCTGAATTCTTCGATCTGTTGACAGATGAGCTGCGTTTCTGTGCGGCTGATTGAAGCACTTCAGTGAGGCATGCTGGGATACCGGCTGACTCTCAAAGCTCTTATCGTCTCTGTCTCTCCTAGCTTGAATTTAATGGTCTGTTTTACACCACGTTCGTACATTTGCAGATCCACGGCCCCGTGTAGCTCCCACTAATGTATTTTGTAGTTTTCCCTGAAGACCGGTTTCCAGAATGATCCTCCTCAGTGGAGTGATGTTTGTTAGAGATTTCAATAAATACAGCTGTTTTTGTACCAATCTTTTTCCTATATTTGGTGTTTTGTTTTTCTTTGAAATGTTGGGCGGTTCTTTTTTTTTAATGTGTCGAAGTGTACTAAAATCCTGATTTAGCTGATTTTGGCTCGTTCTCAGTTTGTATTTATAGTCCGATGTTTATGAGACATGCTTCTCTAAGTATTTCCTCTCAGAAGAGCAATGATTTTATCAGTTCATCCTGCAGTCATATGGGTGAATCTGTCAAGACATATCTGGGTGATTTCAGAATCAAAGACTGATATGATATCATATTTTTTGTGAAGAAAATCAAGTTCATTAAGACTTTATTTTTGTGTTGTGCATAACAGGGTTATTATTAACTAAAATAATACAAATGCTTTACTTGATATGAAATACATTAACTGTAGCAAAAAGGTAAACAACATTTTTTTTTTTTTCAGATATAACTAAAACCTAAAAAAATCTAAATGACAGAAAACATAAGAATTATTAAAAGTATTCATCATGGCAGTATTTGTTACTATATTGTTTTTAAAAATCATTACTGAGAGTAATGGAAGTTGTAAAAAAAGAATCCAGATACATTAAGGTAAGCACGAATAATTGTCATTAAAATGATACGAGACACAAATTTATTTTATTTGTCTTTTATCCAAAATATAATGACTGTTTTTGGTTATGGGATGAAATGTGACCTTGACGCTGATTTTCTGAGACTTAGAGAGAGTATTTTTTGGCATAAGGATTTCTCTTTCCTTTGCTTGTGCTGATCGTCACTTTCCTCCGGTTTATACCCTTCTGTTATTCAGTGCTGTGATCGGACAGATTGTCTGTGCTTTTATCATGAATGAACGAATGTGTTTTGCAGTGCTGGAGTTTGTTATTTCTATCTCTGTTGATTAGGACTTGGTCTCAATGATAGATTACAGCAGCGAGCGCTGGCACACAGAACAGACCCAGGCTGAGCAGCTTGCACAAGTGCAAAATGTCTATTTATATATCTTAAAAGCATATCTGTTGGCCTCTAAATGAACTCCATACTTATTCTCACGAGACTCGAATGTAAGATTAAAGGAACAGCTCACCCAAAAATGAAAATTGACTCCCTCTCAGACCATCCAAGATTTTGAGTTTGTTTCTTCATGGTAGCGGATTTGGAGGAGTGTAGCATTGCATCACTTGCTCTGCAGTGAATGGGTGCCGTCAGAATGAAAGTCCAAACAACTGATAAAAACATCACAATAATACACAAGTAATCCACACCGCTCCAGTACATCAGTTAATGTCTTGAGAAGCGACAGTTCAAAGTTAAAAACGTCTTAATGATGGATTTGTTTCTTTTGTCTTCTTAAGACAGCGGTTCTCAATTCCAGTCCTCGTGCCCCCCCGCTCTGCACATTTCGTATGTTACTCATCACTTCAGATGTTTGCTCTATTCGAACGCAAGTGCCCTGCGAAGTGGACATCACACGATATTCCTCCATGATTCCAGTTCGAAGCGAACGTATTCCATTCATAGTGCATTGACGTGTGCGAGATGTGAATTTAAATTGTATATATATATATATTTACAGACGTATATAATGTCACACTCGTCTGTGCGTGAAGATGTTGCGCAGCGCAAATCCATTAATGAATGTTCTGAAGTGAAGTAAACTTCAGCGGATTTCCCCTGCTCAGGGAGTAGGGAGCAATGGACACTGTGTAGGGAGCAATGGACACTGTGTAGGGAGCAATGGACCCTGTGTAAGGAGCAATGGACCCTGTGTAGGGAGCAATGGACACTGTGTAGGGAGCAATGGACCCTGTGTAGGGAGCAACGGACCCTGTGTAGGGAGCAACGGACCCTGTGTAGGGAGCAACGGACCCTGTGTAGGGAGCAACGGACCCTGTGTAGGGAGCAACGGACCCTGTGTAGGGAGCAACGGACCCTGTGTAGGGAGCAACGGACCCTGTGTAGGGAGCGCACTTCTAACGAGCTGATTATCTGAATCAGGTGTGTTAACTAAGAGAGACATGCAGAATATGCAGAGCGGAGGGGGGGCGCGAGGACTGGAATTGAGAACCGCTGTCTTAAGATGTTTATTGATGGACTGGAGTGGTGTGGATTATTGTGATGTTTTTATCAGCTGTTTGGACTCTCATTCTGACGGCACCCATTCACTGCACACTGCAGAGGATCCATTGCTGAGCAAGTGATATAATGCTACATTTCTCCAAATCTGATGAAGAAACAATCCTGGATGGCCTGAGGGTGAGGACGTTTTCAGCAAACTTTGACCATTTCTGGGAGAACTATTCCTTTAAAGCTGTAATGTTACTGACAGCACATCAAAGTTCATCAAGTTAACAATTCACATTCATGTGTGAACGCCCTGTTATGCAAGCTACAGCTAACACTTTTTCCCTTTCATTTCTTCTGTTTTGCTTGCCTTTTGTTGCACGCTGTAGTGAAAAACAAATTGCCATATCAGTTTGTTTCAGCACATCTGTGCGCTCACAAAAGGTCAAAGGTCCATCAGGAACTATTTCACAACAGCTTGTTTGCCCTCTCAAGTTCAATAACCATTGAGCCGTGTGCTTTAATATAAAGTTTAATTACAGATTTGATCACTGCTTTATTGAATTCCTCGTAACACAGGAGTGTGTATTATACATTCTGCATTGGCTTGTAGACGCGGCACTCAATCCGGTCTGGTCTTCAGGTTATTTCACCCAGAATAACCCAAAGGCACTGCAAAACTGTGCTTAAGATTACTAATACTACTATAACATTGACCTATTACTAGGTAAGAACCATCGCCAGTAGAATGTGTAACAAAACAGAGACAGAACACTTCAGGTCTCTTATTCCAGAAATATCCATCTGTTCAAATATGATTGAACTCATTTACAGTTGATTCTCAGCACACAGGTCGTGTGCTTTTTATGAATGTTGCTGTAAACCTGCAGCTATATGTCATTACAGATTCATTGTGCTTCATGAATATGCATGTTCTTATTAAAAAGATATTTAAGACAATTTGATAGCATAGATTTCACCAAGAACTTAACAAATAACACCATTATTAAATATTAATAAACTATAAAAAATTAAGGACCCTTCAGTTTCGTTATTCAGAGTTTCTGCAGGTTTTATGAAGATAAATGTAATACTTTAAAGAAAGAAATTAAAGGAATAAACTGCATTGAATACAATACTTCAACATGGTCTCTAAATGTAAATGTCTAAAGATTTTTAAATCAAGATATAATTATTAGAGAAGCAAAATAACTAAAATAGTTTTCTGAGAAATTGATCAAGTTTATGATTAAAACGAACCGATATCTGCTAGAAGGCTTCGACAAATCGACTTAATTCAAATGGAGAAGTTTTCATTCCCCATTGACAGATGTTTGTTCTGGTTTTAATCAAACTTAATTTAGTTCAGTTTCTCAGAAAATGAGACTACGCGTGTTCAGTTTGCATTTCAAGTATATCTTGATTTAAGGATGTTTAAATACAAGACCAAACACTGAGGAAGATATTCATTTGTCCAGTGCATGTTCTGATTTAAGACGTTTTTATGCCTGCTGAAACTTGGAGATGAGCTGAAGAATCAGTCTATATTCACAGTATATAATCACATACGCGATCCGAGTCTGTCATAAAGATTCACTTCATCTTTTTGGTCTCGAGTTCATTAGAGTTCAGGTGCTGTGGAATTGTGCTTTTCCCTGAAATCTCAGGGATCACTTTGTTAAAGAGCAGCAGAGAGCTGGTCATCCCTGTAAGAGAAGAGGTACAACAGCATGAAGATCCTGGTGGAACACATGCTGTATTTATCTTGCTGTTAATAATAAATACTATGAGCTATCATGCACACGTGCTTTATGATTATAGGTTTGAGCAAATAAACACTGAGAAATACATGTGGTGCTTAAATGATTCTCATTTTGCGGAGTAGTTTTTGTTCATGAATACCATGCAAACATGCTTTTCCTCTGGCACTAAACACGTTTGATTGATTGGCTAAATCAGGTTATTAGCTGATAACAGAACAGTCTCTGAAGGGTTTCTTCAACGGTCAAAGTGAATGTTGTAATATTAATTACTGACCCAGTACTGGTCCAATCCCGTACACAAAGCTGTACTCCGCGAAACTGTTCCCAGGACAGGAGAACTGTATTGAGAACGCCAGCGCCGGGTTAAACACCGCACCAGTGAGATGACCACCTTCACAAAATACAGAACAGAATGAACCATATCAAAGAAAGATGATGTGTTATATACAGAGATAGATAGAAAGACTGAACGATAGAAAAACTGATAGACATTTTATAAATGGAAGATAGATATACTGAACGATATAGAATTATGATGGATATATAGATATTTTATAGATGGATAGATATTTTATAGAT
Organism: Oxygymnocypris stewartii; assembly: GCA_003573665.1. Classification (NCBI taxonomy): domain Eukaryota; kingdom Metazoa; phylum Chordata; class Actinopteri; order Cypriniformes; family Cyprinidae; genus Oxygymnocypris; species Oxygymnocypris stewartii. The sequence continues at coordinate 16,425 of QVTF01021685.1, read as the reverse complement.
AGATATACTGAACGATAGGAAAAATATTATAGATATTTTCTAGATAGGTATTTTATATATACTGAAAGATAAAAAAATTATGATAGACACTGTACATATATATATATTTTATATATAGATATACTGAACGATAGAAAAATATCTATATATTTTTTTCTAGATAGATATTTTCTATATACTGAATGATAGAAAAATTATGATAGATATTTTTTCCTAGATATATAGATATACTGAGCGATAGAAAAATTATGATAGATGTTTTTCTAGATAGATATTTTCTAGACAGATGTACTGAATGTTAGAAAAAACATATTTTCTAGATATTGTCTAGATAGATATATTTTTTTGATATATACTGAACGATAGAAAAATTATGATAATTATGATAGATACTGTAAGATAGATATTTATCTAGATAGATGGATATTTTATAGATATATATTTTTCTAGATAGATATACCGAACGATAGAAAAATATGATAGATATTTTATAGATAGATATACTAAACGATAGAAAAAAATTATAGATAGATATTTTTCTAGATAGATAGATTTGTAAAAGCCGGTAAGAACAGTTTATTAAGTACTGTGGTGGTGTCATGCACACACCTGCATAGACTAATGTGGTGATGACAGCAGCTATCGCAGGAACGCGATATTTCTCCTCCACCTTCTCCACGCTAAACACCGCAGTGTGCATCACAAACGCGCAGCCCAGCTCCACCGCGGCGGCCTGCAGCAGAGGCGCGTTAACGGGGCTGTTCGTGCACGTAAAGCCCGTCAGCGAGTGCTGCTCGTGCAGGTCAGAGAGCGCCAGCGCCCACGCGTGAGGCATGACGCGCCGCGCCACCACCGCCGCGATCAGCTGGCACGAGATCCGCGTCAGCGCGCATCGCCGCGTCAGAGTCCCGAGGTAGAGCTGCTCCAGAGCGCCGGTCGGGTTACAGATCGCGCCGCGGAATGAAAGTCCGTGGACTACCGAGATGAGGAACGTGAGCGTCAGCGCGATCCGCGGCTCCAGTGCGCCCACCTCCGCGAGCAGCTTTAACTCGTGCGTGCACGCGCACAGCTGAAACGTGGAGATCAACTCCAGCGCACAGATGATCCCGTTTCGACTTATGGATAGATATAGAGCCGTTCTCCTCGCCAATTCGCTAAAAACTACAATCCCCAGCAGGAAGGACAGGGAGACGGCGAGATCGGCCATTTCTGCCATCCTCCGAATAATCGTGCTATGGTTAAACTCTGATCCAGTCAGGCAACTTTACAACGCCACGCCTCCGCGCCAATAGCCCCGCTCACTTTGATTCAATCAGCGCGACCCACTATTGCAAAACACTTGACTCATGAATATTAAATATATGATGATGCTAGAGACTGCATATGCTGCGTCCCAATGTTCAAGGTTCTTTTATTCGGTTGAGGTTATTTTATTCGGTTCGAGGTTCGACCGATTAAAAGAACCTTGAACATCGGGACGCATTATGCAGTCTCTAGCATCATATAGACAATGTGCCTACTTTTACCACGCCCTTAAAGTATGTACTATTTTGGTGAAGTAAAAGTACACACTGAGTGTGTAGTAGAAGTGTAGGCGAGCTTTGGGACATATACTATCCCGTCACACAACTGCGTCTTTAACAGAGGGCTCTGTCTGTCGCATCTTACACGCAGCCGGTCACTGTAAACTGGCCTGTCAATCATCTTGTCACTGTTAACATCCTCCACATTTCATTTCATTTAACTTCCTACCGTGTTAGAGATAAAATAAGTAGCTCGTTGATCTGCCAGACGCGGATATTTCATGCGGAGAACTCTGCTCATATTTTCTGCTTAATGATGCATTTAAAAGTTAACGATCAAATGGATGTTTATAAAAGTTCACATTGCTGTCGCAGATTTAATATAACACGGATAACAATAAATGCTATTTTTTTTTTTTACCAGGTTAAATGTTAAATTATTATTAGTAACTAAAAGTACCCCTTTTTGTAAACCTCTCTACATAGCGCGCATCCGACACGTTTGTAGTTTTTCTAACACGTGTTATAGGGGTTTGTAGTTCTGGACCGAACCTTTCGCCAAAGCGCAATGGATTGTGGGCAATTTTAGCCATTAGAGTGTGCACGGATCCACACTTCAAAAATCGACCTGAAATAGTAGACCATCCGGGGACTTTTGGCATACTCTTTTCAACATATATGCTTTGGGACACACTTATCTAAATCTCACGTACTATTTAGGATGGATAGTATGAATATTGGGACGCAGGGTTGGAGTGTCCAGAGTAGACCATAGACTGTAAAAAAAGTCCAGACACGCAACCTTATTCATATTCATGAGGCAATCTTTATCGTAACAGTGATTTGTCCGCTGACTAGCACCCTCGTCTGCCCTTCAGCCAATCAGGAGGCTCACTAGGAGATCGCCTGGTGACGTAATTAATATTCATGAGCCTGTCCTTTAGCTAAGTAGGGTTTGTAAAGAACTTCGTCCTGGGTTGCCAGCAGGGGCGCAAATATGGGGTATGCGTATATGCAGTGCATGGGGGCGCCATATATGAACATTTTCTTTAATAAAGCGTTTAAAATATTTGAAAAAGGACATTTGTTAAGAGACCATTTTTATTTAGCATTTTAAATGAGTGAAACTAAGTTATATCAACTGACCCTCCCCCCCCCAACACAAAAAATGATATAAATCGACAGCTAGAAAGCTAGAAAAAACACTTAAGTTTCTAAAAAAAAAAACGCACTTTGACTTTATTCATGCATGAGATTTTTTCTGTTACAGGGCAAATTAAATGACATCCCTGTTTAGCAAATACAATCGTTTCAATGCTTTATACATGAGTGTTCATAAAAAAAGACGTTTTAAAGATATATTTTTAGTTTTTTAATACCGTTTTAATCACTTATATTTTGGTTTTTTACCACTCTTTCATAGTGTATCGACATATGCAAGTAGTTTCATGCTGAAAGTTGACTGCTGTAGTAGAGGTATAGTAATATAATGGTATATTTACTTGTATATCTTCCTTACCTTTTTATAATCTGAAGAACCGTCTTTCAACACAAATAATCTTTTGTGAAACAGAAAGGTTCTTCAGATGTTAAAGGTTCTTCTATGACATCGTGAAACACTTTTATTTTTAAGAGTATAATATAATATATAATAAAAATATAATATAAAACTATAATCAGCGTTGGGAAGGTTACTTTGGAAATGTAAAACTGTAGGTTATAGAATTGCTCTATTTAAAATGTAATAAGTAGTGTAACTATTTCAATTACTTTAAAGTACTGTAACTGATTACATGTGATTACTTTTTGATTACTTTTCTAGCGGATGTTTTCTGCTGTTAATCATTTTCAAACGTTTAAAGCAGGCCGGGTTAACGACTCAACACTGATGTTAAACTTTCAAAATCCTTCATCACTTGAATTAAGATTATTATAATAATGAAATTTTAAAGCACAGCCACCATAAAACCAGGCGTTAGCACCTGTTCTTAATTTGAGATCATTCTGAGGATAAATACAGATTTAAAATCATAACAAGAAACATTTTACTTGAAATCAAATCTTAGCATAGCTACAGGAAACACTAGCATCTAACAATATCTTGGGGAAAAACAGTTTATCTTTAAAAATAAAGCATATACATGAACCCATATAGGAAATAAAACGGTTAAATAAGCACTTGTCCTATTCTGTGTCCCAGATGCCTGAAATATTGGTGTCTCATATTTTAGAGTCAATGCAATTTGGAAAATAAATCAATCTGTATGTGTGTGAAAATATTCAGATGTAACCCCATTTGTATTCATTAACATTTTCATAAGTAACTTTAATTTAATTACACGTTTTTCTTAGCAATTGTAACAGATTGATTTATTTTGTAATCAAATTACACAATTCTGTTA
>QVTF01021685.1:0-7500 GCA_003573665.1 Oxygymnocypris stewartii | reverse complement strand
TCGAACCTTTTCAGTGGTTGGACTAAATTGGGCTACAGAGTGCGTTTGGCTTCTTATGCATGGAATATAATGGAAATAAAACATGTAGGCTCTTAATAATATTCTGAAGCTTTTACAAGTGTGTTTATTAAGAAGCATAAATTCAGAATGAAGTCTTTAGGGTCCTTCGTGTGCTTTTATTGCAGTGCTGTTTTCATTACAGATGGTGGATCTGCGTGACACGCTGTAGATGATAGTGTGAGTGTAAGATAAGAGCAGCGGGCAGTGGTTCAGTTCGCTTTGGACTGATTTGGGTCAGCAAAATCCTTAAACCAGTTAAGTCAAGCGCGTGTTTCTTCCGGGATATTGCACCAGGCTCTGATATCTGTAAATGGTCTGCAGAACATACCTCACACATGTGCTTAAAAGGTAACGAGGAAACGACAGACGGCTCTAATGCATCACTTCTGTACAAACCAAGGTGCTTTCAATCAGTCTCCGATCTAGTTTGTGGAGGGTTTTCTTTCTCACAACATTGTCGTCATTGTTTAAGTCTATTTTTAGCAGTGAGATTGCATCATTTTGTTGCATGCTTTTTGAAACGCTTATCAGTCTAATTTGGTTTGGGTGTGATTTAAGCATTTTTGCACATGGGTCTCTAATTGCTTGAAGGCAGGTCTGTGGATCGTGGATGGCAATCAGATTCATTTATTGGGGGTTTGTGCTGTCAGAGGGACGTGGGGGTCGGTGATTGTGAAGTAAGCACACCCTTGGGCCACACATCACCATATGGTTTCAGTAACACCCTGTTTATCATCCCAAAACACGGGACAAAACCCCACCACCCCCACACACACCCTCCAGATGTGCGTTTGGCCCAGAGACGCTGCTGTGACTTCATGCTCATTGTTATGTGACTCTGATTTATGATTATTCCAGATTTGGCATTTTACAGTCACAAATAATAAGCTAGAGATTTCTCTTATCGGTACACGTGCTTTGTTTTTTTTAGGGCACATAATGCATCTCTCGGGGAATCTTGCATTTATGCAGGAAGGATGATGTGGAAATGTTTCATTTAAAAGGGGTCTTGTAGATAAAATCTGGATAAAACCGGGATGTTTCTATTCGATTTTTAAGACTGCACACATGTCAGAATCTGTGCATGCATACACAGATGTTTTTTTTGCAGAAGAATGAATTGGATTGTATATTGCAAACTTCTGAAGAAAATGTAAATGCTGTTGGCTAAAACTCGTCATCATGACGCATGATGTTGTGAAAACCAAAAATGAGTGCCTTCAAGTTACTTAAAATGCTTTTTGTGCTCCTTCTTGATTATTTAGGATATCACTACTGTTTTACAGTTAGTATATTTACATGTTTTTCAAAGAAGTCTCGTGCTCACCAAGTCTGTATTTATTTGATCAAAAATACAGTAAAATTCTGAAATATTAATTCAACATACAATATGTTTTCTGTTTCAATATATTGTCAAATATAATTTATTTCTGTGATCAAAGCTGACTTTTCAGCATGAATACTCCAGTATTCAGTCACATGATCTTCAGAAATCATTATAATATACTGATTTACTGCTCAAGAAACATTTCTGATTATTATCAATGTAGAAAACTATTGTTCTGCTTCATATTTTTTGTGGAAACTGTGATACATTTTTACAATCATGGTTCATAGATGAATAGAATGTTCCAAAGAACAGCATTTGTTTGAAACAGAAATCTTTTGTATCATTATAAATGTTACTTTTGTTTATTTTTAATGCATATTTGCTGAAGAAAAATATGAATTAATAAAAAAGCCCTTTAAACAATAGTGTACAATACATGTGATGGTCTTTTCATAATCTGTTTATAGAAATAATGTAAGAAGCATGGCAGAGTAGAAAAGGAGGTTACTGAAGCGAGTAGAAGTATGTGGGAATACTCTTTCTCCTGGTCTCTCTGCGAGGGTAACTAACAAAAGCAAGAATGCAGAGCGTGTTAGCGGTGGACAATGCAGCTACTCTGTACCGTCGCAGAGATGGGAATAAAAAGGATTGAATCTTAAGGTCACGTCCTTAAAGAAAGAGCATCAGCACACAGGAAGAGTGTGGGAGGCAGTCTGGTGTCGCTGGTCCGATGCTGATTTCCCTTGATCTTTTAAAATGGCTCATTGTACTATGATGATGAAACGTAAGCTGAAATAATATCTTGCTCCACCCGCATTTAAAAATGAATGATGCCTAAAACACTTTAAGCATCTCATAATTGCATTGAAATAGTTGCTCTTGTTATGTATGTTCATAGTAAACTTTTTGTGCATTTTAAAAATAGATTTTGCTCAGGATGTGTATAACAAGAACTTGATTTAATATTCAGAAACCGGATTGTATAACCTAATTTGCTTCTGCAAATCCAGCCCATGTATCTTCTGAAGGTTCAGTGAGTTTGCAGCATGCATGCAGGTTTTGATTTAGCGTTCCCGTGGCCCAGTTTTCCCTGGCTTTTTTATCGTTATGCAATACCTGTCATTGTACGTTATCGTCTCCGCGCGAGGCCCCGAATGAGATCAGAAGAAACGAGCAGCAGCGTTTCTGTCCCTTCCCCCGTCATTCAGCCCAACTCCTCCTCTTCCTCGCCCTTCCTCCCCCTCAGCCTGTATGTCCCATGGATCTCAAGACAGTCAGAAACCACCCAGAACACATTCAAAGTGCTTGAAACACCAGTTAGCAGCATGCTATAAACCACTCAGAACTCCATAGCATTATATCAGCGTGTTTTGCATGGGCAAAGATTACTTACATTTTCTTCAGAAAATGCAAAAGTACTGACGGATGTTCTTTTGTGTGTGTGTAACATTGCTTCATTTATGTCATGAGCTGTACCTCGTTAAAGGTGTTTTCCACTTTCATCCTCTCTTATAACTGTATTAGTTAATGCACTTCGTGTTGCTTTAAAGCAGTGATATCCAGCCCTGCTCCAACACACCTGTCTGGAGTTAACAAGTAGCCGTGAAGACCTTGTTTAACTGGTTCAGGTGTGTTTGATTCGGGTCGGACCTGAAATCTGTAGGAGCTGAAATCTGTAGGAGCAGGATTGGAGACCCCTGCTTAAAGGAATAGTTCACCCAAAGATGAAAATGTGCTGTTCATTTACTCACCCTCAGGTGACGTTTTTCTTCAGTAGAAGTAAAGAAGATTTTTAGCTGAAAGCGTGGTCCTTGGTGATTCATAAAATGTAAGTCAGCAGCTGTTTTTGAGTAGAAAATAAATAAAAAAGCAATACAAAACTCATACCCGTGGTTCCTGATGATATAGGCCTGTTGAGGTCTTATGAAGTGAAACGATTGGTCTGTGCAAGAAGCTGAACATGATTTATTACACATTACCTGTAATCCAGAGTCTTAGGCAAATGGGAAATCTGATTATTTAGCTTGAACTGATTCTTTCCGACAGTTTGTTTCAATAAACTGGTTCAATTCACTAGTTTGTTCATAACACGCTATGATGTATTGCATAAATGAAATAGAAATGATGTGAAACGTGAATAGTTTTCATGTCTAAAACATATAAAGTGAATAAACTATTGTTCATCAGTTCACCTTTTCACAAAAATCATAAACACTTTAATTTCACCCTTTCATTCAGGTTAACACATGCTCATCAGTCTTTGGTCCGAGGCGAACTGTTTCCTCAGTTCAGTGACTGTCGGAGGAACTGAATGAGTTCATCATAGGATCAGATGCACCAGTATATTGACTCATTTCGAGTCCGAGTGACTGTCACACATCTGAAAGTGGGTTTTGTAGATCTGTGCTGCTTGAGCCACAAACTGTTTCAGATGATTCGGTCTGATTTGATGAACTGATTCATCTAGTTCACTAAAACGAACCGGTTCAACAGAATGATTGGTTTGAGAACCAGACATCACTCCGGACCGTTTGCCTGACGCTTTGTATTACAGGTGATAATGCTGTAAATAACATTCAGTTTCTTGCTCAGACCGATCGTTTTACTGAAGACCTTAATATGTCGGCACATGTTCCTTGACTTGCTTTTTGACTCTCAAAGTGACGGTAGCCATTGACTTGCATTATATGAATCACCAAGGACCACAGTTTCAGCTAAACATCATCTTTATTGTTCTACTAATGAGGGAAAAATCACCTACATCTCGGATGACCTGAGGTTGAGCAAATTAACAAATTAGGAAAATCTAGTGGTCTGCCAAATTGGATGGTATTTAAGGCATCATAGGTGACATTAAACTTCAGCCAAAGTCTCAAATGATTTAGATTTAAAGTTAGGATGCTGTCTTAGAAGTAGCTGTCTCTTTGGGCAGTACACGGAGTGAACCGGTGACTCCAGCTTCAGTGCCGTCTGTGCACCGGTTTGTCCCGTCATCACACAGATGCTTTGTGTGTCAGTCATTGTGTGGAATGGAAAATACCTGGATGGGTCTCGTGAGTCGGATTCACTCTTGACCTCTCAACCAGCGCATGGCAGATACGGGAAGTTCATCAACCGTTCCTCTAAGCTCTGTATCTTAATGACTCATTTAATAAGCTTCCGTTTTCTTATTTTAGAGATGAGCTTATTCAGTCATCACTCATATTCCAGCTGAATCCTTTATGAACTTTTCATTTTTACTCCCCCACAGCATGACCCATAAAACACCCACCACCCGCTCTGATACATGACTAAGAACTATACAAGAGTCCACATGCGAAGTTCATCCAATAGCGTCCGGCGTTCACTTCTCAAAGTTCATTTGTTGATTTTCACAAGTTAACTTCGTGTTAAGATTCAATGTATGTTTTTAGTTCTATTCCTACATAGGTGTACTTTGACCTAATGGTTTATTAAGTGACATCATAAAGCAAAGATATTACTGGAACGTGAGGATCAAAAAAAGTTTTAAAGATTCCATTAAATGTTCCTGTGTGGCTCAGTGGTAGAGCATTGCGTCAGCTGTGCAAAAGGTTGTGGGTTCGATTCCCAGGCAACACATGTACTAATGAAAATGTATAACCTGAATGCAATTGTAAGTCGCTTTGGATAAAAGCGTCTGCTAAATGCGTAAATGTAAATGTAAATGGCTTAGCAAAAAATATTTACAATTTATTCAATATTTATATTACGTTGTATCATTCAAATGTTTGGGCTAGTAATATTTATTTAGAAAGAAGTCTCTTCTGCTCACCAAGGCTGCATTTATTTGATCAAGAATACAGTAAAATCAGTAATATTGTGAAAAATTATTAAAATAACTTTCCTTTTTAAATGTTTTAAAAGTGAAATGTATTATTGTGATTCAGCTGTATTTTCAGCGTCATTCCTCCAGTCTTCAGCGTCACATGATCTTCAGAAATCATCATAATATACTGATTTACTGATCAAGAAACATTTATTGAAAACAGTTGTGCTGCCCAATATTATAGTGGAAACTGTGATATATTTTTAATAGCCTTTAATTAACATTACAGATTAGCAAAGAAAGGGGGGGGGGGGGGGCTGACAACTTGTGGCTTAAATGAACACAATGCGGATGCTTATCAAAATAAATTCAAGCCTCTTCCTTTGCAACCGGTTGACTAAGAAAGGAATTGTTTATATTGTGTGTGTGTGTTTTAAATGAGTATTATTTTATCACGATTATTTTGCATATCTACAAAAAACATATTTTGTCTGGAGCACACCGTAGCATACGGAACACCTGAAAGATATGAAACATGGGCTAAAGGTCCTAGATGTTTGAATGGAGGGCTATTTAAGGATAAAGACGTCTCGGAGCCTTGTGTTTAGGATGTCTGCGTGAGCTGAATGACCGATCTCGGTTTGAGGAAGCTGTGCTGCATGTAAACTGAGCCGGGATTTGTCAGATCTGCTTCTTAATGTTGTAATTATAAAGGAAGGTGCATGAATAGCTAGAATTAGAAAGACTTCATTGTTTATTTAAAACCGTTCACCTCAACTGACTCGCAAAAACACAGAGTGAACAGATCAGATGAAACCGTTAAGAGCCTCTTTACTGTAATGCCCTGCGCATCTTTGATATCTGATATACTGCGGTATGAGCGGAAGCAGCCAAATCACAGCGGAGCAGCCAATCACAGCGGAGCAGCCAATTCACAGCGGAGCAGCCAATCACAGCCGAGCAGCCAATCACAGCCGAGCAGCCAATCACAGCCGAGCAGCCAATCACAGCCGAGCAGCCAATCACAGCCGAGCAGGCCAATCACAGCCGAGCAGGCCAATCATCAGCAGAGCATATTTGCATATTGATGTTTACTAAAACAGTTTGGTATTTTTAAATTTTTTTTAATAAAAAGACAATTCCTGATATGCAAAACTGGGATTGTGTCTTAAAGGCAATTGTGTTTCTCTTCATTGCATTGGCAGTATATTCACGTCTTTTAAGGATGTTCAGGTATTTTTTCCTGGATAACATGACAAATATAGCACGTGTGATTGGAGGAAGGGTGGTGGTAATGATCAGGGTTTTTTGGTGAAAGAAACTTGAAGATGAGTGGAGAGAATAAAGTGCGGTGAATGTGTAAAATAGAGGCTCTTTGAAGAGTGAAGACAGAGCAGTATGTGTGTGCTCCGCTGGAGCGCTTCAATCCCAGCATGCCGTGCAGGCGTGCATTATTCAGCAGGTTGTCATGGCGATGGGCACCTCTGAGTATTGGGCTTCATGAGGGAGGAGCTGGACAGCTGGTGGATGGAGACAGCTGCGTCACGGATTCCCCACATTTACTGTGTGTGTGTGTGTGTGTGTGTGTGTGTGTGTGAGACGGGTGTGCGTGCGTGTGCGTGTGCGTGTGCGTGTGCGTGTGCGTGTGCGTGTGTGTGTGAGACGGGTGTGAGCCCCCTCCCATTTTGTTGGATTTAGTGGACTTCATACTATGGGCTTTTATATATATATATATATATATATTTGTAAATATTTATTTCATTTATTTATTTTATACAAAGCCGTGAATGTTTGTTTGTTTGTTTTATGTATACACACACACACACACACGTGTTATCAGTTTTCATTTATCTAAAATGTTGTATTTATTTATTTATATATAAAGCATTATAAGTGTATATCAGTAGTATTTTTTTATTTATTATCTTGTAGGCCTTTTTGTTTATTCATTCATAACGAAAAATATAGTTTTATATTTGTTATATTTATATATGTTTTTTATTTAAATGCAATATAATGTGGCATCAGTAGTAATTTAATTTTATTTAGCCTATTTATTTATTTATTTAAAATCAATATAAGCATATGGATATATTAGATTTCTTTCCCTAAAAGTATTTATTTATTTATTGTTTGTTTGTTTAAAGCTACATAAGTCTACATATCAGTAGTGATTTTATTTATTTGTTTATATACTTATTTTTTAAAGCAAAATAAGTTCATAGTGCATCCTTCATTCATCAGTATTTATAAAAGCAATAGTATATAATCTGGTATCTCCGTGTGTGTGTGTGTGTGTGTGTGTGTGTGTGTGTGTGTGTGT
>QVTF01021684.1:0-61769 GCA_003573665.1 Oxygymnocypris stewartii | reverse complement strand
TTGTTGATTGGTTGGATTTTGATTTGTTCATTTGATTGATTATTTGATTGATTGATGATTGATTGATTATTGCTTGTAATGTGTTGATGATTGATTAATTTGATTGATTGATTGATTGATTGTTGATTGATTGATTGTGATTTGTTATTTGTTGACTTGATTTGTGATTGATTGATTGATGGATTGATTGATTGATTGATTGATTGATGATTGATTTGATTGATTGATGTAATTTGATTGATTGATTATTGATTGATTGATTGAGTTGATTGATTGATTGATTGATTCTTGAATTGGTTGTTGATGGTTGTTTGGTTGGTTTGTTTGACTTGATGTTTGATTTGATTGTTGATTTGATTGATTTGTTGCTTTGGTTGATTTGTATTGATTTTTTAATGTGATTGATGATTGATGAATTGATTGATTGATTATTGATTGATTGTGAACGTTGAATTGAACGTGACTTACAGAAGTCGGTTTACAAGCTCAGTAATCCTGGAGCTTTCTTTACTGAAAGGCACAATCCATTAATAATGTAATTATAAATACTATTTTTGTATTAACAATTTATTTGACATTTGACTTGGAGCACAGGTAGTACATTTGTTGAGATCACTTGTGAAACTTAAGATGAGACAAATATGAGGGGTTACAGTTTTTAATTCATGTTTTAATGGAGAGAAATATGAGAAGCAGGAGACTGAGATAAAAGTGTGCAGTTGGTGTTCATTTAACCAGTTCTGTCAAGTTGTTAAAGAGACTCTCTTGGTTAATCTCTTTACCTAATTAATTAGTTAAATATTATTATTATTCTTTTAAAGCTACGTTAAAGCTACTTTAGGTGAACTCGGTGTGTTAGTGACATCTTTAAAAGTCTGTGTTTTTTGGTTCCCTCCTGATGAATTGATACAAATGTGCATTTCCAGTAAGTCATTCTGATAAAGTCTTGGTACAAAGTCCTGGAGTTGTCCATTCATCAGCCAAAAGACCACCAACTGTTCTTAAGTGAGGAATCACAGATGATTCAACAGCGTTCATGATAGTTTGACAAACAAGATCAGCTGTTAACTGAGCTGTTGTTCACACAAAGCAAACCTTTTAAGTAAATGCAATGTGGCAACAATGCAGAAAATATAGAAATAACGATGACACTTTACATAAAGCATTTATGCATAATGCATTATAAAGGTATTCATAATAAGCTATAATGCATTATTTCATAAATAATAAATAAATAATTGTAACCAAAATGTAATGGTTTGTTTTTAGGTTTGTTTTAAATTACACAAGATTTTTGACACTTCTGTGAACTTAATATGAAGTTCCCTTCCCAGCCAACTGGCCACAGAAGGAAAGAAGCGTGCTGCCGGTCGCAGGTATAAATGGCTCCAGCTTTGCATAACAACACAGGCTGTGTAAAGACTATATCAGGTGATCAGGGCTGAATGCATTTTAAACATGCCTGCCACGAGACCACAGAAGACAAGCTTGTAAACCATGCAAGATCTGTTTAGAAAGTTATTTTAGCAACGACCTGTTGTTCACTTGGGTGGAGTGCAGCTGAAATACAATGACAATTGTCATTTGACCCTCTCTGAAGTGACCTTCATGTCTAAAAGCAGCTGCTTGGGATCAGCAAACAATTTACAAAGGCAGTTATGCAAAGAGAGCAAAAAGCAGCGTGCTTACAGAGGACGACTCAGAAGCAATTCGACTGACCAAAAGAGAAATGTAGCATTCTGCGCTACTTTGTTCTAATTTGGAGCGATGGTTAAGCTAAAATATTGTTTATGCAACTAACTGCCATGAAATGAAAGATGATTATCCCTCTCTGGGGTGAATGGCACTATAGTTATAAATATTTATAAATGACGCTAAGAAAAATGCAAGTAAAATGTTCGATATTAGTGATGTCAAATGACATCCCCTTCAACCAGTAAAATTAAAAAGTATTAGCCATGTGCTTCACATTTTTGGTGACGAAGTAAAAAAGGCATTGACACATGTTAGGTCACATGCTCTCAAGGCTCCATATTGAGCTCATTTTAGACTAGAAAATACAAATAAACTCAAGTTATAAAAAATATAATCGTGCATCCAAATGTTTTCTGTCATTTTTAATGCACTCTTATAAAAACAATAACTCAGGACCAAAAAATCTGAGCGTCATGCATAAAAGACTAAGTCCTATTATGGGATGCATACTTTGCTGGCGCTATTGACCAGCATTGGCAGGCAGTATAATAGCCTTTGTGCATGTGTTTTAGGCTCATTTTTGGAAGATGGAGAGATAAATCTGTACTTTTTTCAGGTGTTGATGATAGTAATAGGTGTGCATCAGAAAATCAGGTTGTAGTAATACAAGAAGTTATTGAGGACCAAGGAAGATAGAAGCAATGAGGGTGAGGGCAGTGGTGAAGAATAGGTTGCTATGGAAGTCGGCATTTGGGTACATTATTGTATGCCAGTTTGAAAGATGTGATATAACCAGAGGCTAGTAAAGGATGCCTTTGTCTATTGGCGTTACTATACTGACAGCCAGGCAGCGATGCTCCAATCACGACTGCACAAGTTAGCATCTTACGTGTGGCTTGTGTGGGGTCTTGGTGACTTTCAGTTGTGCTAAGATAACTGATTAGAAATACAAAGATGAAACACAATGTTAGAAGTTGTTTTAATGCTTTTGTATCTGCACATGAATGCAAATTCTAGATCCCTTAACCATATCCCATACCTAAACTTCACAACTGCTTTACTAACTATTAATAAGCAGTAAATTAGGAGTTTATTGAGGGGAAACTCTTAAATAACAGTGAATATGTGTTCACTAATCTAAAGTGTTTCCTTATTTTTAAATTAATAAATTTTGGACAATTGATTTTTCATTCCTAGTTCTTCAGACCGCACTGATCTACAACGTCATTGCTGCAGCTGTGTGACGATCTGAAATGAACTCAAGCCAATTAGCACTGCCTCTCAGAACACGTCCTTCAGTGCAGCAGTAATCTGTTCATTTCCCCTGCAGCTCAACCGTTTGAGGAGGTGAAGGAGATTTGATTTCACTACCGTCCATTGCTAAGCATCTATCACACTGCTCTGCCTGGGGTTAAACACAGGGTTAGAATGATGTGTTATAGTGAAACATAGCACTTTTATAGAGATACAAATGACAGTATATACATAACAATGTGGAGTTACACTGCAATAAACAACAAGCATGTTTTGTTTGGTTGGTGAGTCTTTGTTATAGAGTGGGGGAAACGCATCCCCCCCCCCCCCCTTAAGGACTGTGTAATTTCCCCTCCAGTGAAACAAAAGTTAAATGTGTTCAGAAAAGTTATCATAGTTTTAGTGACAATGACAAAATGATAAAAAAACAAGTATGGAAAATATTTTCATGTTATTAGATTTTGTACAAAATGAAATGTATGCCAATGGGGGCGTTCTACCCCACCTTTGCCCCCCAGTCTGACAAAGCAATTTGCTTTAAACATTTACAGCAAAATCAGGCAGTTTCAGCTTAAAAATAATATCATCAATAATTATGCATTACAAAATTATAAGTCTATTTGAAAAAAAAAAGTTAGCTCATGCTAACTGGCTAGCTAACTAGCTATCTGATGCTAACTTGGGGTATTTTTTTTATATAAAGTCCAAATATTTTATTCAACCTACTAGTTAGAATACATTTGATGGAAAAACAAAGGATTTGATGTTCAGAACAGAATAACTACAGTGCTTGCCTATTGCCCCCTGGCCGTGTTTTACCCCATAAACTACGTTTGTTAAAAAAATATGATGTCATTCTGAAAATATAATTATATTTTGATTAAATAACGCATACTCCCTTATCTACAGGCCCTACTGTTCTCAGATAATATTTAACTGTGATGTTTTACAAAACAATACGTTTTAAAACCCTTTTTTTCTACATCACCAGTGGCAGCTTCATGCTGAAAACTTCTACATCACTCGCCAGCATGGTCCATAGTTATAATACAAATGTGTCTTGACTTTATCTTGTGGTTATTTTGGGAAAAACAGTAGGGGGGGCGTTTTCCCCCACTCTTCCCAAATTTAATTTCCACCTTAGTATCTCAGCACCAAATGAATAGATATAGATGAATAAAACAAATAAAAATGGTATCAAGAGGAAATATAGTGACAATCTCAGTGTTACTTCAAGAGTTAAGTGTTAAGTTGATATATCTCTATGTACACACAGAGACATCATGTCCATTCTAACCACAGGCCCCCTCAGATTTTGAATGCAGCTTATAAAAAAAAATAATTTTACAAAAATATTTTTGTATATATTTTACAATCACACCGACGTGATTAGAACGTTCAGTACATCACATCACTACAGCTGCTAAATTCACATCCGCTGAGCCAGAGACAGACTCGTTTATACAGCGAGGTGACAGGTGAGACTAATTGGTAAACAAGGGAACAAACTCAAACACAGGAAGTGAAAACAGAAGCAACAGGAACACACTACAAGCTTAAAGTCTTTAGAAAAACAAGCCACGTCCCAATTTCGAGGCAGCATCCTGCGAAGGCCAGTTGTTGTATAGATGGTCTAATGTTGAATTACATTTTAACGTGGGTAACACTTTAGCAGTGCCGATCCTACACATCTGGGGGCCCTTCGCAAAACTTGTTCAGGGGAGTAAGTTATGAATGAATGAAACGGCTTTGTCCGCTTTCGTTCCGAAAAGTGCTTGAGAAACGGTGTCTCTTCCGATATTTCAGGCTCGGTACAATTTAATTTAATATTAATTTCGTAATTTTAATTTTTTTTGTCTCGAGTAAGATACTGTATGACATTTACGTTACATGATCTGACAGATTTTTACGCAGAAAGGGCGACACAGCGCACCGCATTAAAATAAATGAACATTCATGTTTTCAGAACTGCTGGCCAAATTAAAAAAACCTAACTAAAATTAAATAATCTTTGAGAGCAAGGGGGCTCCTGGTGTTCCTACACAGTTTGCGTACTTTGCGAATAGGGAGGATCTGCTCTGCACTTTAGTATAGGGACCAATTCTCACTATTAACTAGTTGCTTATTAACACACCTATTAATAACATATTTTCTGTTTATTAGTACTTATAAAGCACACATTCTGCATAACCACATCCCTAATCCTACCCAATACCTAAACTTAACAACTACCACACTGACTATGTATAAGCAGCAAATAGCAGTTTAGGTTAAAGTCGTAGTTAATGGTTTGTTAATAGCGAGAATTGGACCATAAAATAAAGTGCGACCTAAAAGTGTAATCTGGCATTTTCTTTCAAAATAGAACAAACAAACAATCAAATCAAACAATGATTATATGGGTATTATGGGCTGCAACGGGGTTGGAAACAAAGGACACATTTTGTATTCAGTTTAATTCATTATGGTGTTGCTCAAACAATGCCAGACACTTCAATAAATACTTAATATTTATTGACATGCTATTTTTAAAGTATGTAGCTCAGCATAGTATCAAAAGACAAACAATTTCTGATAAATGTACACACTTTTGAAATTAAAGGAGCAAGGGATGTTGTTTAGTAAAGGTCACAGTATGTTTTCTGTGTGTTATGTCTCAAGCAATGTCACATCTGTGCTGATAGTGTTGTTTCTGCTGCTGATTTGGGCTCTTCTGTGCTCAGGATGGTGAGGGTAAAG
Organism: Oxygymnocypris stewartii; assembly: GCA_003573665.1. Lineage (NCBI taxonomy): Eukaryota > Metazoa > Chordata > Actinopteri > Cypriniformes > Cyprinidae > Oxygymnocypris > Oxygymnocypris stewartii. The sequence continues at coordinate 56,081 of QVTF01021684.1, read as the reverse complement.
ACAGGTGGTGGGACACTTTCCAGAGATGTTGTTATGTTACAGAGATGAAGGGAAGAGTGTCACCTACTGGCCCATATGTGCTATGTCTAAGCTTTCAGGCCCAATTCATAACATCAGGGATCAAGACAAATTATTGCCCTCAATGTATAATGCACCAAAATAAGCGGCAACTTTTTAGCTAAATATTTTGTGTGCTCATTCTCACCTTGAATGTCTTTGCAGCATCCTGACAAACATGTGTAAAATGGTCATGAAACACATTTTCTGAGATCAGATTATGTTAGCACCCATTCATTTCAGTTGTTGGAGAAATTTATATAATATTCAAAGCAGAGTAAAACTGCAAAATGTCATTTGTGCATTACAATGATATCTATCACAAGGATATGCATGTATTTGTTTTTACAGTTTCAAAAACCATGCATAATATATTGTAGCATGCCGTGGTGAACTGCAGCAGGCATTAGTGCCAACCTTTGATGCTTTTAACTCAAAAGCATCAAAAATGAGAAAGAGATAAATCTGACTGCATCAGAAGCTGTTATTGTGTTGTCTCTCACCGTGCCCACTCAAAACTGTAGTGGAAACTTACTGGTGCTGTAATGTGTGGTTTCATGACCCTCTGAATAACTGGGTTTCCAATCTAAAGGTTGAGTGTTCGAATCTTGCATGCCACAACATCTGTGCTATTTCTAACATCCCATATGAGTTATATGTCTTCTATGTTTTCTTATGGTTCTGGATGTCATTAATACTCCTTTTTTGGCAGCCTTGGTTCTATATATCTGTTTGCAACTTTGTTTGATGGTACTCATATTATTATTGGCAGCTCTATGAACCTGCAAGACATAAGTTGTATATGCAGAGCTGGGTAGATTACTTACTAATTGTGGTTTGTTACTGATTTCAAATTAAATGACAAAAAATGTGGTTAGAAACGTAATCCATTACACTGCACATTTCCATTAATATAAATTTGATTGATTTTAGAATACTTTTGACCTATCTGGTTCATCACTTTGATTTACATAAGATAATCTAGTACCATATTGTTATGAAAATGCAAAGTAAAATAAAATATATTCCATTTGTTGTTGTTGATAACATGAAGTGCATTATACACTATATTACATTATTAAACTGGGGTTCATAAATAAACTGCAGGGGGTTTGTGAGTTTAATGAAAAGCCAATCATTGATTAAAATGTAAAAATATTAAATTTAAATTAATTTTATTAAGTTAATAAAAGAAAAAATCCAAAAGATAAAAAAGAGGAATTAGGGAGAATCAATGTATTGCTCTTCTCTGAATAATATGTAATCAATAAAAAGTAACTGTTTTCTGATTGAGTATTTTAAAATATAATTAATCTAATTACAAGTAGCCTACTTCATTTTTTCATATGTAATTTTTTTATATTACGCAATCCAGATTGCATGTAATCAGTTACTAGCTCTGTGATATGAGTGATATGCAAATAAGTGAATTTACTGCATTCAAGGGGGCACTACATGCCCAGCTTTCGCCTGAGCCTAATGGCCAATGAGTCTGACGTTTGTGCAAGTTTTCATGTTTTTGAAGCCACAAAAGCCCTGGAAAATACAAATAATAATACTTATGAAAACAATAGGGCACTGGGCTCATTCAGTGCTCAGGCTCTATATTGGCATTTAGCGGTTCGATGCACGGGAATCCAGCGTCCCTCACAGCCAAAGGTAAAGATACAGTAAACGACATGCATGATGTCACAAGATACTTCATTGGTGTTCTGACATGGAAACATTTCTCCACTGCATTAGGTCACAGCAAACAGGATGGCATTTTCAGAGCAGCACACAGACTCTCTCTCTATATATAACTAACCCCCTTCGACGTCAGGAGCGTATGCTGTGGCTGGATGTGTCACAGGAGACTCAGGTGAGCCCTTCTGCGTCAGTGCCGGGGGCAGGAACCCCGGCCCAGTGTTTCATCTTCCAGCTCAGTGATCACAGATGCTCTGTAAGGCAGCAGAGGGCCAAACTCTGGTCTTTAACCAGGCTGGAGAACACCTGACCTCGTAATAAAGTAGCTCAAGAAAAGGATTTATGATATAATGGCTACGAGATTATAAAATCAGTGTTTGAAAGCATTTGGATTTGATTGGCAAGGCTGATACTTTTAATTGGTAATGTACAGAGTGAGCTCTTATGGCTGGTTTATTAAAGCTACTTGCACAAATCTACTTCATTACATTCATAAATTGAATTACATCACTGTGAGTGACAAACAGTTTAACTCTAACCTATTGCTTCTTTAGAGGCAAACATTGTGACCTATCACCAAGGCTTCACATTTAGCCAAAATGACAATAACAAAAGGTCATGTTGCAGGTCTTACTCACCGCAGGAAGTGAGATCTGGGCACTAGCCAATCATTGAACATGTGGGTGCTTCAGGAGCCAGACACAGAATTCATAAATCATAAGCAAGTCTGTGTAGCTGTGTATCTCAAAGTAACGATACGGTAATGGTAAAGCTATTTAGGGGGGAAAATATCACGCACACACACACACACACACACACACACACACACACACACATACACATACACATACACAACACACAACACACACACACACACACACACACACACACACATCTAGCCATTGACTTCCATAGTAAAGAAAACAATACTTTAGAAGTCAGTAGCTATACATAATGAAATTAATTTTTTGGTAAGACCAGACAGAAGTCTTGCCCGTTTATCTGTATTTTTTCAGCATTTCTCGCCATGTGATTCTATGTCAAGTAAAAAACGAGTAAATCTTCGAGAAACACACCTTGAGATCCCTGCGATTCCCTGGATTTATTATGTTTGATTTTTCATCTCATATCTGGCTTGAATGGTCTTATTACTGTGTAGTACTGTGCACAAAGAATAAAGGTCTGAGTCTGAGCTGCAAGACTTGAGGAAACGGAAGTAACGGCAGTGTTGATCAAATTCAAAATTCCTTCCACATTTGAATAAAACTTAAATACTGTTTAACACTATGCTCAACTAACTCAACCAGCGCAATTTATGTACAGACAAATAATCATTAGAATTTTGAGCCAATGACATTTTGCTGTCTGGATATATATTTATGTAAAAAAAAAGATTTTATTTTTAATTTTTTTATTTAAAATGCAATTGATAAATACAATGACTCAAATATACTTTTTGTAATTATGAACATATTTAATTTGGGCATAAGGTCATTTCTTACAATTTAAATGCTTTCACACACCATGTTAAATGACTGTGAATCACACGGCTGCTTTTGTTAGAAATCATAACTGTGAACTTCAGAGTGACATAAAACCTCAAATCTGCTAAACAATCTCAACAACAATCAATGAAACATTATTACAGGTATTACCTATAAGCAATACATTCCTCTCAAACAATTACGGAAGAGACCGATTTGGAAAGCTACTTCCACCAAGGCTTGACTCTCTCATTTCAGAAACGAACAGCTCAAAGAGGCTTAACACTGTGATCACATAATACTCATCTGCAGCATGCTGCTGTTTGATTTGTGCTTAGCAGGGACTTGTGCTGTACGTGGATTTTAATGTTGCCAGATGGCAGGCAGAGATCAGAAGCTATCTGTTTCAATGGAGACTATAATATCGACTATAAAGATACAGGCCTAGAAATGTGTACTGTGTGTGTGTGTGGCGTGTATGATAGGAAAATGAAATTGCTGCCTGCCTTTAGATCATCACTGCAGGGGTTTAGTCTCGCTGTGGAGGATTACGAGGAGGTGTTAAATAACGTGTGGTGGAATGATGCCCTTTCTTCTTACACGGGACCTGCAAGGATACCATTTTTGGAAAACGATAATGGCTCATTCGACATGAAAACTTCCCAGTTTAGAACCATATATAAGCATTGTAAGCTTCAAACATGACACTGAACCTCTGCAGAGGCAGATTTGCAGAGTTAAATATTATATTTACATTTGAGGGCAGTCGTGGCCTAATGGATAGAGTGTTGGACTTGAAACTCGAGGTAACCCAAGGTTGTGGGTTTGAATCCCGGCTCTGGCAGGAAGTGTCCATGACTGAGGTGAGACCCTTGAGCAAGGCACCGAACCCCTAACTGCTCCCCGGGCGCTTCAATGTCGGCTGCCCACTGCTCCACTTGGATGGGTTAAATGCAGAGAACACATTTCACTCCTCATTATACTCTGTATAATTGTGTATGTGACAAATAAATCTCATCTGAGCTTTACATTTCACTTCTGATTATACCCTGTATAATTTATTATGTGACAAATAAAGAAACCTTGAACCTTGATATTCAAATTTAATGCAACTCCCAAATTTCAGTACTTGTCTGCTATCATTTTGAAAGTGTTAAAATGAAAGGAAAGCACAATGTTTTGAAAAGATTGAAAACATGCACCTTAATGTAACATTTTTCAGATGACAATAGAGAAAATACAGAGTTTATGATGTGGTTTTAATAGCAGAATATAGCAAACATAGTCCTCCGTTCACTGATTCTTATAGTCCACTGGGTCTGGGACAAAACAGGGTAAAGACGGGAATGAATGAATGAATGAATGAATAAATTAATGGACAAATGAATGAATGAATGGACGGACGAATTAATGAACGAATGAATGATTGAATGGACAAATAAATGAATGAATGAAAGAATGAATGAATGGACGAAAGAATGAATGAACGAAAGAATGAATGAATGGACGAAATAATGAATAAATGAACGAATGAATGAATGAATGAATGAATGAATTAATGAATGAATGAATGAATGAATTAATGAATAAATGAATGAATGGACGAATAAATGAATGTATGAATGCATGGACGAATGAATGAATGAATAAATGAATGAATAAGGGAATGAATGAATAAATGAATGGATGAATAAATGAATGAATGAATGAATGAATGAATGAACGAATGAATGAATGGACGAATAAATTAATGTAGGAATGAATTAATGAATGAATGAACGAATGAATGAATGAATGGATGAATAAATTAATGTATGAATAAATGAATGAATGAATGGACGAATGTATGAATGAATGAATGAATGGACGAATAAATGAATTAATGAATGAATGAAGGAGTGTATAAATGAATGAATGAATGAATGGACGAATAAATGAATGAATGAATGAAGGAGTGTATGAATGAATGAATGAATGAATGAATGAAGGAGTGTATGAATGAATTAATGAATGAAGGAGTGTATGAATGAATGAATGGACGAATAAATGAATGAATGAATGAAGGAGTGTATGAATGAATTAATGAATGAATGAAGGAGTGTATGAATGAATGAATGAATGAATGAAGGAGTGTATGAATGAATTAATGAATGAAGGAGTGTATGAATGAATGAATGGACGAATAAATGAATGAATGAATGAAGGAGTGTATGAATGAATGAATGAATGAAGGAGTGTATGAATGAATGAATGAATGAAGGAGTGTATGAATGAATTAATGAATGAATGAATGAATGAAGGAGTGTATGAATGAATTAATGAATGAAGGAGTGTATGAATGAATGAATGAATGAAGGAGTGTATGAATGAATGAATGAATGAAAGAGTGTATGAATGAATGAATGAATGAAGGAGTGTATGAATGAATTAATGAATGAAGGAGTGTATGAATGAATGAATGAATGAATTAATGAAGGAGTGTATGAATGAATTAATGAATGAAGGAGTGTATGAATGAATGAATGAATAAAGGAGTGTATGAATGAATGAATGTATGGATGAATGAATGAATTAATTAATGAATGAATGAACGGACGAATGAATGAATGAACAAATGAATGAACGAATGAATGAATGAAGGGTTAAGTACCAAGCAATCAATCTGAAATAATCTATTCTAATAATATATTTATGTGTTTCCTAATATATATGTGAGTGATAATGTCATAATGTGTCAAAAAATGTACACAGTGACTAGAAAATAAAATGGTCCAGTTTTGTTAAAAAGGTGTAAATTGTTGTAAATTGTTGCCTATTAAACTGTTGTCATTGAATATTCTTGGCATACTTACTCTTAGAAGTTTAATGTATTTGACAACTATTGAGTTTTTATAACACAGCCCACTTTGGCTTCAGTAGGCTAAGTAGATGAAAAATGTGAAATTAAAATATCAAATTGCTATTCCATATGTGCTGTGACAGATTACAGATTGATCTATTGATAACATAAGATTGACATTTTCTGCAGCATTTTGCCTCTTTGAACATACCTTTCACAGAAAAAAAATCTTCATTTAAAAATCCCCTTTAAGAGCTTTTATAACTCTGACAGTGAAACGGCACTATTAGTCTACTACATACTAAAACAAAAATACAAACAACAAAACATTTTAATACAAAAATGTATATTTTGTAGATGACACTTGAAGGACCCAAAGACTTCCATAGTATTTTCCGTACTGTAGAAGTCTATGTCTACCGTCATTTTGGATACCAGCATTCTTCAAAATATATAAATATATAAAAGAAAGAAACAACTTGAGGGTGAGCAAATGATGACAGAATTTTCATCTTTGGGTGAACTATAATCAAGTCAAGCATCACTAATACTTTAATTCATTTCCAGGGTACTTCATGTGCCTCGAATTATGCAGAAGGGTACGCATGCTATTATTAACTTTTCTAAGCATTCAGACTCAACTCAAAAGGGTTCAAAGTGTATCTGAAGAAAATCATGTAAAACACATTGTCATGGTACCACCATAAATAAGTTCTGATTACCAATGCTTTTCATTCTCTGTTTCTGTGCAGATGCATTTGAAATGCAACTTGTTCTTTTAATCCAATAAAAAGTGTGTGTGTGTGTGTGTGTGTGTGTGTGTGTGTGTGTGTGTGTGTGTGTGTGTGTGTGTGTGTGTGTGTGTGTGTGTGTGTGTGTGTGTGTGTGTGTGTGTGTGTGTGTGTGTGTGTGTGTGTGTGTGTGTGAAAGGAAGAAAGAAAGATAGAGAGAGAGTGTGTGTGAGTCATATAAAAGTATACTTAATAACATAAAATGAAGCCAGGTGGGTAAACCAAGTTGTTATCATTAGTGGACTGTATGACTGTTCAAGAATGTTTTTAAATGAAAAAGCAAACATTAAAACCTTGTTGAAATATGCATTTCAGAAGCCAGCGAAATCTTTAATCCTAATGTTACCCAGCATTGTATTTGCATAATTTCATCGGTTGCATTGCACGGTGTCGACGCTGACCGCTAAGAAACGCTCGTCTGCCAAAATAAAGTAAAGCACTGAATGCGAAGCTTGTGCAAAAGGGGCGGGAAGCGCGTGTCATCTTGAGTCGTGGTGTAATGAAACCCTAGAGACCGTCAGCCAATCAAGTCCCTCACCATTTCCCCGTAAGCCAATCAGAATCCTTCACGCCTGCCTCTCTCTCTATCCGTCTTCAACATGTACCACACTCAGAGGTTCAGTGAGGGTTAGCGGCGGCCGGGTGCCGTCTGGAGACGTTTAGTCAATGAGGACAACTTTAAACTTGCGTAAAAATATCTTAAAAGCCACACTGAATTTCTTCAGCGGTGACTTGAGTTTTTTTTTTTTAAACAAAATCCCATTTACCTACTTTGTCACAGTTACCTGTCGTTTGTATCGTGGCTTTAATGCAGCTGTCAGATTCACAGCGACTATCACTGTAGCTAGTTTATACCAAAACTGAAAATGAATAATGTTTTTCATGACATGTTTAACCTTAGACAGCATTTGAAGTCCGTGTTAGGCTATACCGAATAGCAAAAGCCCGAATGTTTTCTTTATTGCGGCTTCGGTGTGTTTTTCGCTTAGACTCACCACGTCACTCCACCAGCCTCCGTTAAAACCGTTTCTTTTGCCGTTTTTTGAAATCCTGAGAGAAAAATGAAGGTTGAGCCTGAGGGACACCGCTTTATTATGTCGCTTTTTTTTACAGCGAGGCTGAAGGGAAATTTAAAGTCCTAAAAATAAAGTGTCGGTTTCTACTCCACAAAGAATCATTTGAACTTCCTACCGCAGAAGGAGCAGGACATAAATAGCTCTGACATGTGGATGTAATTTCAGGAAAAAAGGCAGAGAAATAAAACGCGAGCGGGAGAGAGAGACTGGGAACAGTTTGAATCGAGCTGCAGATCCGTGACAAGGAAAAGCCGTGAGAAAATATTCATAATTTTACAAGCAGGCGATGTAATGGGAGGGGAGCGGACAGCAGCGAAACGACGGGCTCTCTGACGGCGCTTTAACAGACGTAAACATCAGAAATCCCATTCAAGCCTGCGTCCATTTGCGTGAACGTGTCGGGATGGGAGCCACGCTGATCCTACACACTTTAGGGCTGGTCTTTTGCGGCACCTTGCTGAGTTTCGTCTATGGTCTGGTAAGTTTCTTTCTTTCTCACTGAAATGCTGCCTGACTTTCTTATCCAGAGTAATTAGGCTACTGAACACTGTCTAGAATCAAGGACACATGGTGATTTTTTTTAAATATTAAGTACTATTTAGGGGTACCACCAGCATGTGCTTTTTCTTTAAACTCATTAAGACTAATTAAAATATTCTACTTACAGAGAATCGATGTTCGCAGCCCTTCTGTCGTATTTTCCACTATTGCACAGGCTGAACATCGTAATTGGTTATGCTCGTTATTCTTATTAACAACCTCAAACCTAAGACAGAGTCGATATAATATAAACCTAATTTACTTTTATAAACCTGAGCACAAAGCCTTATGAAATACTTTAATGCATATCTTATGATACAATGGCAAACACTTATAATACCTTCAGAATTCATCAGCGCTCTCAGATGTGATGCAGAGCAAAACACAAGACTTTATAAATACTGTATGTGTGTATATTCACAGCAGGGACTTCACAGAGTGCCCTTATTAAATAAAAAAGGGACACAATGGTGATGGACGTTGATGTGGCAGGCAAAGGGTGTTGCTTCTTCACACAGTCAGATCTGAACTGTATAATTAAAGCCGCTTTATGGTGAAAGCTGCAATATTTCACAGCATGAACAGAAGGTTGCGCTTTTTCTCTCTCACTATGAGCATTATGAATTACATGTTAACAATGCATCACTGTATATTTCACTAAACTATTCTCAGAAGCAGAAGCATGGTCAAGCGCCTTGCATGTCACTATTACGAATCTAAAAGTACCCTTAGGCATCACTACATTGACAAACTAGGAACGTGTTGCTTTCAGTTGCTTGTTTATTATATTTTTACTTTCATAGATAATGAAAACAACCCACCCCTACCCTCAGGGCCGTCCCGGGGGGTTGTGGGGAGATCATATAGGTTCAACCAATATTGACATAATATTAAAACTGAATAACAACTAATATGACAACTCCTCTAAAAAAAGTAATTAATAAGAGTCAACATTAAGTTAAAATGTATGAATGCATAAAGACTAGTGTATATTTTAAGTGCTATGACTGATCACCATTAATTAAGTGTTTCACTATTTTTAACCACCTTTCATCTTTTATCAGTTCACCTAAATAGTGATGTGACAAAAAACATTGAAAGAACAAATTAATCATGAAGAGAATAATGTCATAGTTTAATGCATTGTATATTAATTGTATTGTATAATTGATGGTTCAATTTTAAATGTCACTTGAGTGTTTGAAATTCCTTGTCAGCCACTCACATAAAGTAACGTTATATAAACATTTATTTAGTGCAGCAAAATTAATGTACATAAAAGTGTGTTCAAAAACTGGGACAGAACTATGTGCAAAAGTGAATCAATTTAAAGTAAGCTGAGAAATTCATAAAAATAAAGAAAGCTTGTATACCTCATAGAGAGCAGATTCTCAATAGCCAGGTTCGTTTGGTTAATGTACTGATTAATTGACTGATTTTTTTTTGTATCTTTGTGTTGACAGTCTTTGAATTCAATGCCCAGATTATTCCTGACAAAACAAGGCGAAACTTTGCCAACAAAAGCGCTATTTCTGCCGTCCGAATGCTGCTTTAAACACAGAAAGAATCTCAAATAGCCACAAAGTCTGATTTATGCATTTGTGGCATTTTGAGCACTTTTAAGGAAAGCCTGTGATTTATTTGGATAATAATATGGTACACTATGATGCTATGTGACATGAATGCGATTTTGCAGATTACGATACATTTGATGTTTTACTGTTTGCTGCGCTTGTTTATGCTGTGTTTATTGTCACTTGCGATTTAACGTATTTATCAGTTATTTTTCATTTGGTGATTGAAAGCTTATGTTATACTTCGCACTATTACTGATTGTTTCCGTCATTGTGGATTGTGATTTAAAAGATAAGGTCCTTGTACGCCTGCTTGTTTGTGCTGGTGTGCCGATCGTATTTTGTCAATGGAGAACAAAGAATGTGTAATTGGCAGTAACTGTACTAAAACCATAATGTATATCTCCCTGCGGGGCCCTCCAGGCATGTTGGGGCCCCAGGCGACGGTCTGTATTGACTCTAGGATGAGCTGGCACTGCTTACCCTAAATCTAAACACTTCTCATCGGTCTAAAACACATAACAGGCAGATAAAAGTACAATCACAGTTAACACGACATTAAATGAGTTGTGGTGCAGTCCAAGTCTTCTGAAGCCATGAAGTATCTTTGCGCGGAACTGAGTGAAACCAAATGTTTTAATTGCTAAAAATAATCCCGGGCTGTTAATGCAGCCGCATCTCATTCAAAAGATCAATCTGAAATTTAGCATGATGTAATGAGTCATGTGACACGAGAGGCAATGGAGTTTCACAATCAAAGCTGATGTAATGCTTCTTCAGGCGGCAATTTATGAATGTGTTTGTAATTTGGGTTTTCATTTGTATGCAGACGACACTGTTATTTATGTTTCACAACCTTATTTATCCCAAATTCATAATATGCTTCAATCAGATTTTAATGCTTTACAAGAGTGGCTCTATTCTAATAATTTACTCTTGAATAAAGGTAAATCTCAAACCATGATCTTTGGTACAAAGCGTATGATCAAATTAAAATCTAATAATCTAAATATAATATTTAATGATGGTACATACCTGCATAGAGCGGATCAAATAAAATATTTGGGTGTATGGCTGGATCCTGAACTTTCTTTTAAACCTCATATTGATTGTATACTTCGTAAGGTAAATTTTGGAATCAATGTATTGTATCGATCTAAAAAATTATTTTCTTTTAATGTTCGAAAAAAACTTGCTCTGCAACTTATATTACCTTTCTTTGATTATGCGGATGTAGTTTATCAGAATACAACCAAAACTAATCTTTTGCTTCTTACTACAGCTTATAATAAGTTGTGCAGATTTGTTATTGGATGTTTTATGATACACATCACTGTATTATGTATGATTTGCTTAAATGGTTTCCACTCAATATCAGAAGACGTATTCATTGGTTGCAATTTATATTCAAATGTATTCATTTTAATTATCCTAATTATTTACGTCAGCATTTGATATTATACTCTTCTCCATATTATTTAAGACATTCTGCGTATTATTTTTTTACTCCTTTAGTTAAGAAAGTGTTTGGGAAAAAGGCATTTAGGTACAAGGCTCCCGCTGATTGGAATAATTTACCCTTAAATATGCGTTCTTTGACTTCTTTTTATAGGTTCAGAAAGGATTGTTTTCCTATTTTGAAATTTCTTGTAATTGCTTTGGATGATGTGTATAATTATCTTTTTTATTTTTTTTGTGTTAATATTGTAGTATGGTATTTTGTTTTGATTGGGGTGATTGTTGTTGTTGTTTGTTTTGTGTTATGTTTTTTCATTTTTGTGTAATAGGACCCCCTTGAAAACGAGATGATGCATCTCAAGGGGTTTATCCCAAATAAAATGTATTGATTGATTATGCTGAAAGAAGACGTGATCGTCAGATTTGAGTCTGTTTCTCACACAAAGCAATCCTTTGGCCTCTGCAGTCTTGGAATATTTGTATTTTTTTAGATCGACTGTGGTTGTACCTGTTTTATCCTTTGTTTTATATTGACAAATGGTTAGGTTTAGGAGTAGAGGTCGGATTAGGTGCTCAAAAATGGTGCAGTGAAAATAAAATGATCTGTATAATTAAATTGAAAATCATATCCCCAACATATATGGCATAAAACAAAATTATACTCAAATAATAATTTAGATACATTTCCCATGCCCTTTACATCTGTGTATTGAAGCCAAAGGTTTCTCATTTAAAGCAGTTCCTAGTTTGTCGATATATTGATGGCTAGGGGTAACTTTAGCATCTTAATAATGACACTAAAGGTGCTTGACTGTGCTTCAGGTTTGAATGTGTGGAGGAGTGAGAATGGGTTGTGTATACAGCCGTATGGATTGTGCAATTGATATCTAACACGTTTTCCAAAATTGCACTAGTATGATTTCATCTTCAAAGGAGAAGTACAGAATCTGGTCCACCATCTGATTAGCTATGTAAGGAACCCACAGATTACTTATGTTGGACTATGTTTGAACAGATAAAAAGGTGCCACTTCAAATATGTTGGAGCCTCTCCTAATTGCATTAGATGATAAATAGAGCTTACATCCGAAAAGTGCCTTATCTTACCTAAAATACCCCACCTTTCTGTAGAAAATGTGAGTGGATCTTGTTTTAGGGTGATTGTTAGGGTGTTTCTGTGCTGTTGCTAATCTGTTATGAGTGCTATTTAGGACATTGCTTTGTTAGGATGGTCACTATTTGTGCTGTAAGTGGTTGCTTAGTAGAAAAGGTAGATCTTAGTAGAGGTTTATTTTTCTTTATCATCCACCAGAACCATTGAGATTCTTTTCTTCAGACCCAACTTTTATTACTAAAACATGACATATTTATATTATTAATTTGCAAAGCAAATTCACATTGTTTCGTGTCTTTTCAACAGTGAATGAGTTTCAGCTGTGCATGTTTATGACAATTACATTATAACCTATAGTAGTTATGACTGAATCATTTATTTCCTGTATATTGCATGTTTTCAATGCAACTGTAGAATGAAATTTGTGCATAACTTGTGATAATATGCTGTATAATGTAATCAAAAATGCACCCCAAATAAGTTAGCGTGAAGCCTGAAGGTGATCAAATGAGAGTCCCTAGAAAAGAGAGAGAGCGAGAGAGAGAGAGAGAGAGAGAGAGAGAGAGAGAGAGAGAGAGAGAGAGTGAGAGAGAGAGAGAGAGAGAGAGAGTGAGAGAGAGAGAGAGCGAGAGAGAGAGAGGAGAGAGAGAGTGAGAGAGAGCGAGAGAGAGAGTGAGAGAGAGCAAGAGGAGGAGAGAGGTGAGAGAGAGCGAGAGAGAGAGTGAGAGAGAGAGAGAGAGAGAGTGAGAGAGAGCGAGAGAGAGAGGTGAGAGAGAGCAGAGAGAGAGAGAGAGAGAGTGAGAGAGAGAGAGCGAGAGAGAGAGAGAGAGAGAGAGAGAGAGAGTGAGAGAGAGCGAGAGAGAGAGAGAGAGAGAGCGAGAGAGAGAGAGAGCGAGAGAGAGAGCGAGAGAGAGAGTGAGAGAGAGCGAGAGAGAGAGTGAGAGAGAGCAAGAGAGAGTGAGAGAGAGCGAGAGAGAGAGTGAGAGAGAGAGAGAGAGAGAGAGAGAGAGAGAGAGAGAGAGAGAGAGAGAGAGAGCAGAGAGAGAGAGAGCGAGAGAGAGAGCGAGAGAGAGAGTGAGAGAGAGCGAGAGAGAGAGTGAGAGAGAGCAAGAGAGAGTGAGAGAGAGAGGAGAGGAGAGAGAGAGAGAGAGAGTGAGAGAGTGAGAGAGAGAGAGAGAGAGTGAGAGAGAGCAAGAGAGAGAGAGAGAGAGAGAGAGAGATTAGGGCACCTTTCTAAATGAATGAGGCAAAGCAGGTGATACGATTCATGTTCAGTCGATGGAAAGACATTCTTTCACAGACAGATTTCCAAACTGCTGCTTTCAGTAGTGCACGAGTAAAAGTGATAACAAGAGAAAGAACGAAAGAAACAAAGAAAGAAAGAAAGAAAGAAAGAAAATAAAACACTTCAGTTTGGGGACCAATTTTCACTATTATTAACTAACTATTAACTACAATATTTCCCTCAATAAACTCCTAATTTACTGCGTATTAATAGTTAGTAAGGTAGTTGTTAAGTTTATGTATTGGGTAGGATTATGGATGTAAAATATGGTGATGCAGAATATGTGCTTTATAGGCAATAATAAACAGCAAATATGTTAATAATATGCTAATAAGCAACTAGTTAATAGTGAGAGTTGGTCCCTATACTAAAGTGTTACCTACATTATAATAATAATTTATATCAACAGAGCTCATCAAAACAATGTTTGCTACTCAAAAGGTTTAATTACGTTTATAAATGAGAATTATCACCTTGCAACCATACATTTAGTGAAGTTGTGGAAACAGATCGGCTGAATTACTGTTTGAAGTGTCCAAGTGTCCTGAACTCTACATGAGGGATGGACCGCTGTTCTTTCACTTTCCCCTTCTTTCAGTTTGGGTTGTTTTTTCATACATCCAACCACATTTCTGAAGTGAATTATTTTCCCGTATGATAATTAATTTCACTGTTTTGAACTGCCGCATTGACCTTGAAAGCAGAATGATGTGTTCTGTGTGTGATGCCTTTTCATAGATGCAACACACAGTGGCTGAGTTAATTTAATTCACTGACTGATTCAATTATTATCTAGCACAACTGTATTCAGAGCATAATTGAAATAAAACAGTATTGCTAACAATCAGCCTCAGTAACAGTAGCAGTGATCAAATGGCCAGAACGTCTGATATCTGACAAGAAACCCTGTTTTTTTTTAACGTATTTTGTTAAAATCCTTTATTGAATGATTTCCCACTTTGTGTGGAATATAAAATCATCCAAGCGCACCATTTCGACTGCTCATGCAGCCCATTTTTAAAGGGTAAAGATCTAGTTGTGGATACTCTGAAGGTGAACCACTCAGTTACAATCAGATACAAGACAATTCTCAGTGGGTCACCCAGCATGCCTTATTACAGAAAATGCTGTCTGGACGAAGTGACTCACTATGTTCCTGCATTTATTAAAGAGGAAATGCAACTTCTCAGGCAACTAATGCCTGGCGTATGACTAAATTGTCACTTTGTCACTTTATTAGCCAAAATGACAATAACAAAAGGTCATGTTACAGGTCTTACTCACCGCAGGAAGTGAGATCTGGGCACTAGTCAATCATTGAACATGTAGGCGCTTCAGGAGCCAGACACAGAATTCATAAATCATAAGCAAGTCTGTGAAGCTGTGTATCTCAAAGTAATGATAAGGTAATGGTAAAACTATTTAGAGGGAAAAGATATCACACACATACACACACACACACACACACACACACACACACACACACACACACACACACACACACACACACACACACACACACATATCTAGCCATTGACTTCCATAGTATAGAAAACTATATTTTAAGTCAGTAGCTATACATTATGAATTTTTTTTTTGGGTAAGACCAGACGGAAGTCTTGCCGTTTGTCAGTATTTTTTTCAGCATTTCTCACCCACATGGAATCACATATTCTCTGTCAAGGTAAAAAAAAAGAGTAAATCTTCGAGAAACACATCTTGAGATCCCTGCGTTGATTCATTCTGTTTGAGTTTTCATCTCATATCTGGCTTGAATGGTCTTATTACTGTGTAGCACTGTGCACAAAGAATAAAGGTCTGAGTCTGAGCTGCAAGAGTTGAGGAAACGGAAGTAACGGCAGATACTATTTTCCATATTGTGACGTACATCAAAGTGTGATGAATGATCAGAAAAAATAAAACTGTAGTTGTTGATTGTCACTACCAAAGAGAAGTCTGTCATGTCAAAATAAAAATAAATAATGCAACAATTGCATAATGAATCATTTAAATTAAGATCAATAACATGTATTTAAAAATCTATAGCGTGGATTTTCATTTCATGCCAACTTTAATGAACTACCATATTGAAAATACTGTGGCACTGCATGCATATATGTTTATATGATCATAATACCGGGCTACCGTACAACCCTTGTGTGAGTTATATATCAATATTTGCTCTGAAATTGTGCAGCGGGTGTGGGATAGGTTCAGGTGTCAACATGTATTGTCTTTTTATTATAATCATTCCACAATCATTCTATAATCAACTTTAGATTAGATTCTATGTTTGATTCTTCTGATGTAGCTAAACGTAATTATTTATCATTGACTGCTTAAAATGAGTAAATCAGTCATGCTGGAGGATACATCTATGCTAGGATTGTGACTGAAGAATAAATAGCAAAATCAAAAGAATATTAGAAAAAATGCAGTCACTTTTGTTCTTGCTGAATAACAGATACGCCTGATAAGGAACTACAAGTACTATGGCATAGTGTGTGTGTGTGTGTAAAGTGAATGAGTATAAACTCATGCCGTTTCTGATTTGCATGATTTGCGTGTGTGTAGTAGCTACAGCAAACAGATGCACTGCATGCTGATTTCTATAAGCGCTGCTCTGAAGAAGTGCTAAAAGCATTGAAATGTGTAGGCAAAAGGATCAATAATTAAATTGAACATATTAGGATGTCAAATGTCAGTTCTCAGTCATTGGTGGTCAGTGGTTGTACAGTACTGTGTCATCAAGTCTGATAATCTGATGATAAACCAGCCAGCTGTTCTGGCACAAATGCATTTTGTTATGTGTATGAATTAAACTTCAGTGTGTTGTACATGGATGGTAACACTTTACAATAAGGTCTAACTTTGGTTAATGCATTAACTAATATGAACTAAGTGAACAATATATTTGTACAGCATTTATCAACCTCTGTAAAATGTTTTTGTTTGTTCACAGCGCATTAACTAATGTAAACAAATACAATTTTTTATTTTAATGTACAGTATTAGTAAATGTTGAGCTTAGCATTAACTAATATTTTGGACTTTTTACATAATTTGGACACATTTTTCCATTGCAACAGAGTCATATACTGGCCTCACTACACTCTTAATCTGTCCTGCTTGCCTTTAAACCTGACGCACATGTGCAGAGAGTTTGTGGTTATTACCCAAAGAAGTATTTCTCATTTTTTTATTACGTTTTTAGAAGTCCATTGAACAAACGATCGATTTATTTGTACCGTCTTCTTCAAAAGAGGGTTTTTGAGATAAATGCAACAAGGAAAAATACAAAACTTAAGCATATTCTTGGATACATCAGCAGTAAATAAAACGTCATGATGTAATGTTGTTTTGAACCCTCATTTAACAAAACATAAAAGATTATATTTATTGTGACAAATATTCTAATGATTTCTCCATTTCACATGGCATATCTACTGTATGCACTTGTGTGTTTACATACTGTAGGTTCTTTAAGATGAACGAGTGTTACTCATGCATGTCTAATATATGTTTCTGCTGAGATCTGCACCTTTACATGAACACTATATGAATGAATACATGATCTTTGAATCGCATTATTGTTGCAGCCACTGTGCTGCCTAATGTGGCTTCAAAATTATTTTACAGCAACAGAAGATGTTGCACTTTGTTTTTATGTTTCTTCTGTAGTCAGTTCTTACTCATAAGCATCTTATACAGTATGCAGAACAATGTTTCAGTTTTTTCCCTCATACCATTGCTATCATTTCCAGACATATGGCACATGAATCATCGAGGCTGCACAAAAAGACAGTGAACAAATTGATCCGCTTTCATCCGCTTTTTTCCAATATTTCTTCCCCAGATCTTCACACCAAACAAACATTGGAGTCTGTTCTTAAAGTGTTCTGGATGTGCTTCAGCTGGATTTAGGACTGATAATTGACAGTGCAAATCGCTTTACTTTATCAGCAGTGTTTTCACAGTTACTATGACGGCTTTGACCTTCAGGAAGAATTCACTGATTGGCCCTTGCATTTGAGCGTCTATTACTAGGTACAAACCGTCATGATTGCAATCAGACTTTTTTCTGAATGCATGTCTTGTAACCTTGCAATGCGAGCACTTGATGGGAGAAACCAGAGTGTCCATAATATGTGGCTTTAATTGCACGTTAGGCTCAAAATGGTGTCCCTGTAGGCATGTCCAGTTAAATCCTGGTACTGTTAGTCTGTGTAGTGGTGAAATAACTGTTTTTAAACAGGTCTCCTGAGAACTCCCACAATCCTCCATTGGTCAGACAAACAGAAACTCACACCATTGGTTGAGCCTATATGCAGTGCTGGACTGGCCGGAGCAGGCAAACAAACCGAGCAATGTTTGGAAAGCACCACAAAATCACATAACGTACACTCTTCAGGAAATCAGCCTACCAATGGCTCGTTTATAATGGATGCTACACATTAAACCAGGATAGGACAGAATAGTTCTTGCTGTAGCAGCTTCAGGACATGTTATATTTCTCCTCTTCTGTTAATTACTTGCTCATGCTTGTTTGGTCATTAACCAGAGATGTGCATGTGCATTGACTGCAAACCTCAGGTGTTAGATGGAAGCAAATTAGGGTGTTGTGAGTTACTCTCAACAGTCTTTGCATTCATACATGGAAGCTAAAATTCAGATTTGTGACCCTGGACCACAAAACATTCAGTCACTGGGTTATATCTGTAGCAATAGCCAATAATACATTGTATCAAAAAAAATGTATGCCAAAAATAATTAGGATATTAAGTAAAGATCATGTTCCATGAAGACATTTAGTGAATTTCCTACCGTAAATATATCCAAACTTAATTTTTGATTAGTAATAAGCATTGCTAAGAACTTAATTTGGACAACTTTAAAGATAATATTCTCAGTATTTCGATTTTTTTACACTCTCAGATTCCAGATTTACAAATAGTTGCATCTCAGCTAAATATTGTCCGATTATAACAAACCATACATCAATGGAAATATTATTTATTCAGCTTTGAGATGATGTAGAAATCTCAATTTCGAAAAATTGACACTTATGACTGGTTTCATGGTTCAGGGTCACAATTAAAGTAACTGTAATTTAGAGTAAAATGACAATCCATCGTTATAAATATGCTATGTCTTTACCATGGTTCATTAACCCTTCCTTGTCAGCAGTTTTGATCATTCTTACAAAACCATATTCTCTAAAAATCTAAAACTCTACAATTATTTATATTTCTACATCAGGGAACTTGGTTGGCTAGAATAATTTGTGGCACAGTGATTATTTATATTTCATAATTGGACACTGTCACAAAAATGTGAATGTTTTAACTCTTGATTCGTAATCTATTAAGGATTGAAAGATCAGAACCTGTCATCCTCAAAATTTGCTTACTTTTTTGTATCAAAACAGAAATGAACCCCACCAGCCTATTAAAAAAGATAGACCCATAGACACGTAATATGCATGTGCATCATATCACCGTTTTCACAAACTGCCATTGTTGTAGTTTACACTCTATATAATTGACCCCCCAATGTTTAAGACATGGTTACTGTCACGATTGCGTCCTTGAGCTGCACGGAGGAACCAGGAAACACGGAACGAGACACTGAACTTCTTTGAATCATTTAATAAAACACGGAGATGAACACGGACAGGTACAAACACTCAGGACGCTGAAACATTAACATACAATAATCCACGACAAACATGGGGCAGAACAGACTATTTAAAGGGGAACATGACTGGAAACACCTGGGACGAAATCAAGACACCGATGGGGACTAATTAAATAATGATTACAGGAAAACCAAATATGGGCAGAGAAACACAAGGCAGAGGGAGACAGACTGTGACATTACCCCCCCCTTCCCCCTAGGCGCGTCCCGCGCCGTATGACATCGAAAGGGTAGGGGGGGTGGGCGCTCTGGAGACCTCAGGGGACGTGTAGCCCGGGCAGGTGGCCTCCAGGGCGCGGAGCTTCGGGTGGCCACGGCGGATCCGGGGACTCTGGTGGCCACGGCGGATCCGGGGACTCTGGCGGCCACGGCGGATCCGGGGACTCTGGCGGCCACGGCGGATCCGGGGACTCTGGCGGCCACGGCGGATCCGGGGACTCTGGCGGCCACGGCGGATCCGGGGACTCTGGCGGCCACGGCGGATCCGGGGACTCTGGCGGCCACGGCGGATCCGGGGACTCAGGCGGCCACGGAGCATCCGGGGACTCAGGCGGCCACGGCGGATCGGGTATATGGCCCCCCCCCCAAATCTTTTTTGGCCGCTCGCCGGCCGGGGAATACCCAGTCCGGGCCAGCGGAGATGAAGGTGAACTGGGCGGGGCCAGCGAAGGCATCGGTGAGCTGGACGGGACCAGCGGGGGCATCGGTGAACTGGACGGAACCAGCGAAGGCATCGGTGAGCTGAACGGGATCAGCGGAGGCATCGGTGAGCTGGACGGAACCCGCGAAGACATCGATGAGCTGGCAGAGACCAGCGGAGGCATCGGTGAGCTGAATGGGATCAGCGGAGGCATCGATGAGCTGAATGGAATCAGCGGAGGCATCGATGAGCTGCATGGGATCAGCGGAGGCATCGATGAGCTGAACGGGATCAGCGGAGGCATCGGTGAGCTGGACGGGACCAGCGGAGGCCTCGGTGAGCTGGCAGAGACCAGCGGAGGCATCGGTGAGCTGGACGGGACCAGCGGGGGCATCGGTGAACTGGACGGAACCAGCGAAGGCATCGGTGAGCTGAACGGGATCAGCGGAGGCATCGGTGAGCTGGACGGAACCCGCGAAGACATCGATGAGCTGGCAGAGACCAGCGGAGGCATCGGTGAGCTGAATGGGATCAGCGGAGGCATCGATGAGCTGAATGGAATCAGCGGAGGCATCGATGAGCTGCATGGGATCAGCGGAGGCATCGATGAGCTGAACGGGATCAGCGGAGGCATCGGTGAGCTGGACGGGACCAGCGGAGGCCTCGGTGAGCTGGCAGAGACCAGCGGAGGCATCGGTGAGCTGGCAGAGACCAGCGGAGGCATCGGTGAGCTGGACGGAACCAGCGGAGGCATCGGTGAGCTGGACGGAACCAGCGGAGGCATCGAGGAGCTGAATGGGATCAGCGGAGGCATCGATGAGCTGGACGGAATCGGCGGAGGTACCGTCATTGTTGCGGGCGGGAGCGGGCTGATGATTCCCGGCCATCCCTCGCGGGGAACCAGAAACAGCCGCTGCCTCGTCCTGGGTGCGGATGGAATCAGCGGAGGCATCGCTGAGCTGGATGGAATCAGCGGAGGCCTCTCCATCGTTGCGGGCGGGAGCAGGCTGGTGATTCCCGGCCCTCCCTCGCGGGGAACCAGAATCAGCCGCCGCCTCATTTTGGGTGGATTATTCTGTCACGATTGCGTCCTTGAGCTGCACGGAGGAACCAGGAAACACGGAACGAGACACTGAACTTCTTTGAATCATTTAATAAAACACGGAGATGAACACGGACAGGTACAAACACTCAGGACGCTGAAACATTAACATACAATAATCCACGACAAACATGGGGCAGAACAGACTATTTAAAGGGGAACATGACTGGAAACACCTGGGACGAAATCAAGACACCGATGGGGACTAATTAAATAATGATTACAGGAAAACCAAATATGGGCAGAGAAACACAAGGCAGAGGGAGACAGACTGTGACAGTTACGGCCTTGCTATATAGTGCTTGTATAAATCAAGTAGTGTTATGTATCTTTGTAAGTCCATCACAAGCGCACGAACACCCCGTAAAAAACTCCCCAAAGTCCACAGTATAGTTCGAACACTGCAAAGAACACACTGTATGATTGGGGGTCACTGCGTGTTAATGCTACCCTTGTGTGGAAAGGGAGTTTTGAAGGAACCTTAGTGCCTTCTACACATTAAAACTAAGAACACAACAAGCAGACTAATATCTGTGTGCATAAAGCTTACACACACTAAAGAGTCAACATCACTCTATGAGAGCTAAATACGTATCGCAAAGGATAAAAGCAACTGGAAAGAAATATACCTCAATTGAAAGCGCTATCTTTCTTTCTGGATCATAAAGACAATTAGAGAAATATTCCAAATGTGCAGCCGGTCTCTGGACTGACGTACAGCATGTATTGGCAGCAGTTCATGACTCAAAGCTCATAAGGCTCGTGTTAATAGTTAAGGCGTCAGTTTCATTGGCGTGTCAAGGCAATACGATGGCAGTATTTGACTCAGGGAAATGTTGTTTACTTGACTTCTCTTGACCTCTGTGAGGATTTTCCTCCCACCTTTTCCACTCAAAGAATGTTGGAGTGTGAGTAACTCAATGCCAGTTTTACAGCAAACTAAATATGTGACACAGCTAGCACAAATATTTCAATAAGAAGCATTTTGCCTGTCAGATATTTGGACGGAGTCCATGATGTGCCGAGCTGTGTGTAAAGGGACTCATGCATTTCTTTTATGCATTATATATTCACGTCTCCTTGCTGTCTACTGAGGATTTTTTGGGGCATCCAGTTTGTCGTAAATAATGAAAACATATCAAAGATATTTAGGGAAATTATAGTAGACTGATAACGTAGCTGAATGTTTTCTCAGGCACTTTCACTCATTAGTGTGGATCCAAGTCCATTTGATGTCAGTTTGTATGAAATACTTTTTCTGATCTTGGGTGTCCACCAGCGATCTGCTTTAAAAGGTGAGTTAGGATACGGCTTGCTTGTGTTCAGCTATAGTTAAATATGAGCAAAATCAATTTTGGCATACAGAAGTGAACTGCTTTTATTTGAATGCTCCATATTAATATCATATGATATAGTTTAGCAATATCACACGAGCACAAAGTTTTTTTTTCTGAATATCTGCACAATCTCAAAGTTCAATAAACATTGAGCGTTAACATTGTGCTACATTTTAGTCACTATATTGTCTTTTGCAAGCGTATTGCCAGTGAAAGCAGAAGCATTGTGCCTTTCCAAGCAACTAACACTGGTGTTTTAATACTGAATGAATTGAGTGAGTCAGTTATTCATAAAGACACTTGGTTCATTTCTGATTGAACCAGCCGTTTAAACAAGTAGGTGCAATGAATGACTAACTAACTCGTTAAGACAGTGGTTTGCTGCCATCTACCAGTGGTTTTAGTTTCCAGATTATCACTTCAAAAAACAAAATAACAAATAAATATCCATGTTTAAAAAACATGATTTTATATTTTATTACATTGTATATGTAAATCTAATTGCATTGTAAATGCATTCATGCCACCTCTGAACAGTCTTTGTAAATAATCCTTAAACAACCCTTAAAGGCCCAAGTTTGTTTTTTTACACATATGCTATCATAAGGTACTCGCACAATTGTACATGTAGACTTTCAAAGTATAGTCCATTTAAGGTGTATGCGAATGCAGGTGAATACATGTGCTATAGAAACTTCATCTTTGTGTCTGTGCTATTTTTCTTCTGAAGTTATGACCGATAAAAGTGGCTTTGTACTATTTTAAACTAAAGTTGCTGCTATATCTTCACCCTCTCACACAAGCACTTGTCAATGCAGCTGTCTGTTGTTGTTGCAGTCTCTGCTGTTTTGTTGTTTTTCCGTCCCTTTAGTTTTGTGTTATCCTGTAAAAACAGGGCCCCGGGCAAATGTTGCCACCTTGTGGATCAACTGATTAGTGCAAAACCAAGTCAATGCATATGTGCGACCTGTTACAGATCAGATGGTGCGCGTACTATTCTGGTGACGTAATGTGTGTCACGCGTACTGTACACAGACTCTAGTGTATGCATTAAAACCGAAGTATACTTTGCCTTTAAGATGCAGCTTCCGAAAACAATGTTATGTCCACATTGTTGCCTTAATGATTTATGTGTAATACATGCTTTGGTGAATCAAAAAGTCCATTTCTCAAGTCAAGGTTATTTTTTTTTATTTTTTTTTTTATATCTATTCAGTTTTTCTAATTTAAAATCATAATGATAATAATGCCTTTCCAGCCTAAATTGATGTGCAATTACTGTAATTTATGATTGATTTGATTAATTAATTGGCACATAATTTAATTAATTAGACAGACATTTGGACTCGTCTGACAGCTCTACTACAAATACTTCAATAACAGCTAAACTGGCCTCCTGACTCATTGCATTGCTGCAGCGGCAAACAGCTGCCGTTAGTTTTCACAGTGCTACTCATGTTGATGATGCAAACACACTATGGTTCTTACCCAGAAGTACAATGTGAAAAGAGATCTGTTGGGGCAGGAGGAGGATGGAGGCTCAGTTTCAGGCCATGCAACTGAACCAAGTTTGAAAAACCACAAAAAAACCCACATGTTCACACATTCAAGACACAAGGATCATTATCTCAGAAAGTAGGAGGCATCTGACTTTTGCGATGCTTTTGCATAGACCTGCTATTAAAAGGAATCTGGCTTCTTTCTGTGTCTGTTTGAGATGATGTGGGCCATATGTGGGCAGATGCCAGGCTTCTAAGGATATGTACAGAAGGATTGTGTGGAGAGGATAGTCATTTTAGATACTAGGGAAACATGTCAAGATGCCTTTATAATCCTTCGAGAGTTCTAGCCATTACTTTGCTGCTTGGTGTAATATCTCACACATTTTATTTGTCAGATTTCCCACCTGACACCTGCATTTATAATATTGTAATTGCATTTTATCAGATGCTTAAAGGTATATGTGCACACACACACGCACGCACACATGTACACGCACACACACACACACACACACGCACGCACGCATGCACACGCACACACACACACACACACACACACACACGCACACGCACACACGCACGCACACATACATTACTCTTTGGATGCTGTTCCAGCTGAGCTTGAGTTGTTCGAAATTAATAGTCTTTTAATACAATTACAAATCTTATATAGTCTTTCTACTGTGTAGTTTCTGTTTTTAGATTTGGGAAAATTAACTGACCATAAATATATATATATATTACTGGCCATATGCACATTATTTTATCAAATAAAACAGGTAGAACAACTGGAGAAACGCATCTAATTCAAATTATTATTATTATTACTCAAATTATACAATTAAACAAATCAGTAAAGAATATTTTGATAATTCTGTTGAAGTAACTTATAAAGTATTTAATAATAATAATTTGAATTTATATTATTATTATTATTAGCAATGGTATAAATATGTATTTTATAACAGCAGTACAATTACAATACAAATATTATGGTTGTTTTTTCTTTGCTTTCAAACGTTAAACCAAATTAAAAGCTTTTATATTTTGTCAGAAAACCACAGGAAAACATCTCAATTGAAATTCTTTCATTCAGTTGATTTATAAACCATTCTCGTTCCAAACTTGGGAAAATGTTTGGCACATTTTAAAATGCATGTTATAAGCGCCTCAAACTCACAGCACTATCACAGATGAAGTTCATGTGCTGCATTTACTGCGAACGAGACACTGAAAACACTTTCATGAGCTGCTCGTGGGAAGAAATCACAGCACAGTGCAACAGATTACATATTTATATAATTACAACCCAGTCTTTGCATTCTGATAATCACGCTAAACCATATCATGTTCCCAGTCATTGTTAGAATTAATAAAACGATAGCAACCAACTGGTGAGTGACACTGTTTCATATAATCACCAACACTGATTTCACTATCATTTGGCATGTGGCGAGTGTTAATTTTAAGCCCTGGGCATAATAGCGCAATTCAAAACCAGCAACTTAAAAAGCATAAACAGCACACAGCCGCACGAATGAGACTTACTTAAGAAAAGTCAGTATTATATATTTCCGTAATGCTAAACAGCACCAAGCGGGTAAATCTGTTGGTACCCATGTTTCTTGTTCACAACCACAAGCTCTGGTCATATTACTATTAATTAAGTCCCAATATAATGTTTTTGCACATCTTATTTGTTGTGCACTTTTTATTCTATTGCACATTTTACTCTTTATTTCTCTTTTTTACCATATATATGCTCTTGTTTTGTGTTACTTTTATATAATTTTTATTTGTATTCTTTTGCACTGTCCACTGAGCGGACCTGATTTCACTTACATTTCACTTTTGATTATACCCTTTATAATTTATTATGTGACGAATAAAGAAAGCTTGAACCTTGAAGCTGCTAAAACACTGATGTAGTTATCCATACACCAACCATCCATTCAGTAGATCATGCAGATGATAGTTCAGACAGAACGGCATACTTTGACTCAGTTCCCTGTGAATGTTGTCTTCTTCCCTGCGTTTGCCGATCAATGTCCCGGCCCCTGGATTCCACGAGCTCTGCATTCCACAACTCCCAGGTTGACAGAGTAGTGTTACCATGTGAAAATTCGCAGTCATGAACCTTTGCTTCTCCACCTTTTTTTCCTACGCTAGTGGCAAGAAGAATTTGAGTCAAAGAATAGCTATCAGGCGTCCTGGATCTGAGGTGCTGGAGGTATACAGCCTCTTCAGCAGGCGGCACCAAACTCTCGGCAGAGGTGTATGTGAAGGGGTGCTGGGGGGGGATTCTTAAAAGGACCTTTATTAGTTTCATTGCAAACCTCGGGGGCTTATGGGAGTTTGTAAGTATTCAGTTCACTGCTCTAGATTTTCCAGCCAGGAGACTCATTACAGCTTGGGAAAAATAAGTGATTCAATATTCAGATAGCAGGAAAGCCTCCATGCAAACACTGGGCAGCATGCTATATAATGCTCTTGGCTCGACACTAGCATCGATTAGCTCTCGGGTTATTTACCCTTGCTTCTTTCTAGCTTTTGTGTTTTGAGGAAAGTGGCAAGCTTTGTAATGTAGGAGGCCTATTCTGTCCCAGGGAAGGTAGACCTGTGCAGTGGGTTTTGTAATGCAGGGTGATAGCACATCTCTTCGTTCTCTGGGAGATCATATATAGTTATCGTAGCCCCAATGTGTTCTGGGCTTGCGCTGCTGTGAGTGCAGGTTTATGATTTAGGTAAGAGTGAGCACGAGCTCCGCTGACGATGTAGCAAAACACTGGGGTTCATTTATCCAGGGCTCCGCGCCCTTGTGACTGCCGGTTAATATATGCAGAGACCATGTGCTGTAAATGCTGCACTATCAGTGCCACAACCTGCATTCCACCGCACGGCTTCTCACTGACACACACAATCTGCTTTTCCTCAAAAGACAAACAAAGTAAGACATCCCTCTCTTTTTCAGTGCCTCCAACCATGTGGCTCCATCTTAGTTTGCAGAAAACGGTTTTTCATGATCCGATCAATTCCTGATGGACAGACCAAAGTCCCACCCAAGATTTTCTCTCACTCTGAAACATGCTGTATTATGGAAGCAATGCATTTTAATGTTACTTTGAGGTCAGGTCAGAGACATATACAAGTTACCAGAGTTTTGCTGCTTAATATTTTTGGGAACCTGTGATACTTTTGGGGTTAGTGATTTTATTTAAAGAAATACTTTTTTTCCAGCAAGGATGTGTTAAACAAAGTAATAAAGACTTATACCGATAGAATATATTTATTTATTTAATAAAAACTATATTTTATAGTACATTAAAATAAAAAAAAACATGATTTTAAATTATAATAATATTTCACAATATTACTGTTTTTGTCTGTATTTTTGAATGCAGCTTTGCAGCCTTGATGAGCATAAGAAACTTCTTTAAAAAACATAAACAATCTAATTGATCCCAAAATGTTGAACACCAGAGTGTTCCATGAATTCATGGAATAAATCAATGCCTTCACATTTTTAACAAAGTTAAACTAATTTGATATTATAATGTTTTATTCAGTTTTGTGTCATTTCAGAAAATAAACACTGATTAACATTCATTGTATTTAATTCATACTTATTGAGGTTGATGTATATGTGATTGCAATGACTGGAGATGACTTTAGTGACTTTAGACTTTATTAAATTACTTTTGCCTCATCTAGAAATGAATTATGAATTGCCATTAAAACACACAATATTTATCTGTGCTGATCTAGTCTTGCAGATATTGTGTTGACCTGGGGCAAGTATGATAATAATGTATGATTTGAAGAACTAGTTGAAATAAAATTAGTTTATGCCTATATGTGTGTGTGTGTGTTTGTGTGTGTGTGTGTGTGTGTGTGTGTGTGTGTGTGTGTGTGTGTGTGTGTGCGTGCGTGTTTGTGTTTGTGTGTGTGTGTGTGTGTGTGTGTATGTGTGTGTGTGTGTGTGCGTGCATGTGTGCGTGTTTGTGTTTGTGTGTGTGTGTGTGTGTGTGTGTGTGTGTGTGTGTGTGTGTGTGTGTGTGCGTGCATGTGCGCGTGTTTGTGTTTGTGTGTGTGTGTGTGTGTGTGTGTGTGTGTGTTTGTGTGTGTGTGTGTGTGTGTGCGTGCATGTGCGCGTGTTTGTGTGTGTGTGTGTGTGTGTGTGTGTGTGTGTGTGTGTGTGCGTGCATGTGCGTGTGTTTGTGTGTGTGTGTGTGTGTGTGTGTGTGTGTGTGTGTGTGCGTGCATGTGCGCATGTTTGTGTTTGTGTTTGTGTGTGTGTGTGTGTGTGCTTGTGTGTGTCCTGGTATCCTAAGAAAAAAAAATGTATTAAGAATATCTACAAATATCTCAGTGTGTATAGTAATTAGTTCATCCTGTACTTTGTGTACAGACAGAATAAAGTGAAGTTTCACAGAACCTAACAACATGCTAATCAAAGCAACAGATTATCATCTTTTCTCGCTTTAATTAACAATTTGTTTAAACATAAAATTGATTTATGATGCATCACTGCGTGACTTGGTGAATGGCTGAGGATTTTCAAAGCTGTTTGACATCACTCCACACATTGCATTGTTTACCGGTGGAAAGGCCTGTAATGTTTTGACGGGGCACTTCATTAGCAAGGTGCATTAAACAATAGGCACCTTAATGAGATACTGAAATACTGAAAACAAAACAATTATTTAACTAATTAAATTTTGCATTCCACTGATACCAACATTTATCATTTGACCATGAAACTTTCAGTCCCACTACATCATTGTCCTTGAAACTCACCCGTATTAGTACATTTAGACAAAATATATTACTAGACTATTAAGTTGTAATCCTGGAGTAATGACATAAGTAAAAATGACTTATGCAAATCAGAAATTCTGCTTAAATAATAAGCTAGTAGGCAGTAGCAAAGAAAGGGGGGGGGGGGGGGGGGCTCATCTTAACTCAAAAGTGCTTGAGGGAGTATTTTTCTAATTTGTACAAAAATTGTTTTATTTAAGTCTTGTTTTCAGAAAAATGTTTCTGTAAATGGTAGAAAAAAACAAAATTGACTGGATGTCTGAGAACTACACAGAAATACATTTGACCTTGGCATCAAGGTCCGCTTACAATAGGCCATTTAACTGGCTAATCAAAGGGGTGGGATGTTTTGAAAAAGATGAGAGACACCTCCTGATAATTAAGCAGTCTCTGATTATCTCCCACTGGGATTATTCACCTCTGAGTGCTCTCTCTCTCTCTGTCCTTCCGCTCACGTTCCTCGGCTCCAATCAGACACTTACGCAGAACATCTCCTTGCTTCTTCTGACCTCTGCCAGTTCACAGCAGGCTGCACCTTTGAACAGTGTCGCAGCACTTGTAAAAAGACCAGCTGAAAACAGAGTCAGCTTGGCACTGCTGTATTCTTAAAGGGACAGCTCACCCGGAAAATACAAATCCTGTCATCGTTTACTCGCCCTTCACTTGCTCCAAACCTATAAGAGATTCTGTTGAACACAAAACAAGTATGTGGGTAACTAACAGCTGCTGGTATCCATTGAATTTTTCAGCATTCTCTGGAATTAAAGGGAAGTAAAAATATCAGAGAGAAAATCATACAGATTTAAAACAACTTGAGGGTGAGTAAATAATGACAGGATTAACATTTTTGGATGAATTATTATCCAGTTAGGTTTTGTTTTAAGTGCACTTTTATTGACTCGTATCACAACTGAACTTCATTCATAATATTCTGTATTGACTACGTTCACATCGCATCTGTGACACATACAGACAGATCTCTGTGTGTGTTTTCATATTGTGACAAAAATAAAATCACTGCACACTAAATCTTACAGTTTCAATTCCAATATGGGCCATTATTTATTTATTTTACATTTGGCAGACACTTTTATCCAAAGCGACTTACAGTGCATTCAGGTTATACAGTTTATTTTTTTGTCAGTACATGTATTCCCTGGGAATCGAACCCACAACCTTTGTGCTGCTAACGCAATGCTCTACCACTGAGCCACAGGAACACATTTTACAATCACAATGTTCTCTGTGACTAGTCTGGTCAGAATTCATTCATTTTCATAATTGACATTTTTACATCAGTTTATCTCATTTAACATTCATCATCACACAGACTCGTTGACCTTTGAAACTAAACTCTTGTTGAAGTGCACTAAATTACACAGATAATAGTTTGCAAATATTATGAAAGTTGCTCTTAAGAATGATATAGATTGAACGTAATATTTCTGATGTTGAAGGGACTGCATATATGCATACCCGGATATTTTCAAATATCATACTTTATATATAAACATAATAAATATTAGTTTGAACTAATGAAATGAGTTATGTTATGATGATCATTCCAGAGTAGGGTGTTATACTTATGGGCCAGTTAAGGAGCATCAAAAAAAGGATTTGAGTCGAAAATTGGAAGTGAGCTTGAATGAGATTGTAATTATACCTATTAGAATTAATTGATTAAAATGTTAGCTTCGAGTTATAATCTCATGATTCTCATGATTTGCACACAGAGCTATCCATCCCATTTAGACTACACATAGTGAACAGGATAATATCTACCAAGGTGTCGTCGTATCTGTCTATAGACAAGCTGTGGCAAAGAGTCACTCATCAGAACACATCTTATCACATTTTACACTGAAAAGCTTTTCACGAGCACGCCACATTTAGTTCTGACACTCACGAGTAGTCTGACAGCAGCCATAGAGCAACCAAAGGGCAGCGGAGATCCCTTGATAACAGCATGAATTGGGTCGACGCTTGTTTGACATTCTCCTTCTGCATAATGATATCAGGCGGTGTTTCCTACTATTTGCTGCGTGGCACTTTCAGCCTTCATGTCATTTGGCACTGGCTATTTGTTAGAAGGCCAGAGGTGCAACTAAAAGGATGTGACAGCAAAGCCTTGGTGTAATTTCATACCGCATTTTAGATATGTCTGCATCTAGGGACCTTCAAATGACATACAGCCTACAGTTGTGTACAGAAGTGAGCTTTATTAGAGTACATGTTTTGGTCTTGGGCTATGTTTATATTATAGCTAATTACATTAACACTCATTTTCAAATGAGAAGCACTGTAAAACATGCCTTCTGGTCTTGAATTATTTGTCAGGGCATTAATGAAGGTGGTTGCAAAAACTAGTAACATCTTATCATGTGATAATGAAGATGCTAATTTGTGCTAAGAACACTAGCCTCTAGGCTGATACAGTATCTGGTCTTATTGTGAGTAATTAACTGATGCATTATTAAATATTCAAAATAATTGTTTTGCTTGCAATATTTCATTAAATCCTGCTCATACATTGTACCTTTGCACTACTGTGTGTATTACCATTTGAACATCACATTGCATAGACTGAGACTCTGTCTGAAGCTACAGACGTTTTGGTGGTCTCTTTTTTCTCTCTCCATACGTATCATCATTCATTTATGCTATTTATTGCAGGATATCTCTCTTTGTAGGGCTTTCAGACTTATCCTTAGCCATTTTTACTTTAATAAAATCCTTTAATTTGTCTGTTCACTCCCCTGCCTCGGCCCATTACAATGCACCTGTAAAAGTTCAGAATAAATGCTCTGATGTCTTGCTCAATGCTCACCTGCTCAGCTCTTCTTAACTTGTAAAGTGATGCAATGGCAGAAAGCATCTGTTTTACTAGCTGTAGAAAACAAGACGCCACAATTCAGAAAATAATATTGAATGGGAAAACTGTTGTTCTTGACATCAAGACACCTTTAGTTTCATTTTATTTGGTACAACTAAAATTGGTGAAATTGCAGACTACGTGTCATAATTATCAGAGCATCAAGCTAGGAATTGCTTCACATGTCAACATTATAAAAAAAAAAAAGCAATGAGAATGTTACAGAATTCAGATATGATTATACTGATATACTGGGCAGACATGCTTGGAGACATTGTAACATGCAAAGAAATAAAAATAATCTGTGCAAATATGTAAGCCATGCTAAATGTTGTGTGTGTGTGTGTGTGTGTGCACGGGCATCCATAAAAGTCCCTCAAACAGTATATGTTAACAAATTATTAGCATCTTAGTTAAGAGCGTAACATCTGTAGTATCCAAAAATAGATAGCACTTAAGAGAATTAAAAACATCTCTTCTAATCCGTAATCTAGATGGGGTTATTCTGTCATTGCATTAAGATCACTATAATGAGCCCGCATACAGGATAACAGATGTGCGCAAGCGATTGTGCTGGTGGCACACAGAGAACCATTCAGCCTCCGTTACATACAAACATCCACCCCCTGTCTGGGCAGTTACAAATGAATGACATGGTGTACATATCCATTAAGGTATTGCAAAACTCCTAGTGTCCACTCTGCACTTTATGTAACCAGTTTTTAAGCTTTAGATGAAAATGCTGTGTTGACAGTGTTCAACAAGAAAACATACTGTATATTAAAATATCTTATATAATAGATAAAAACACTCTTTTTTGTTTTTCAATTACAGGGGAAAAGTGGAGGGAGAGGCCACTTCTGGCCCACGAGTGCACAACTCACAATGTTTCCATACCAAATTCAGCTGCCGTTCTTGACTCGTATCTGGCCATGGCAAGACTGTAATTAGGGAACTAAATGCTGCACTAAGTCAGAATGTGGTTTTGCAAGCATTTCCAAGGGACAACCAGTTTTGTGGGCTGTGGTTTTTATCATCAAATGCAAATTGCACAGTTGAGGAGGAGTGGCACTGACTCACAGGCTTAGTAAGATCCAGGAAGCTGCTCGGCTCAAACATTCATGTGGTGCAATATGTCAGAAGCAACATATTCATGTATTTTCCAGATTGTGGACGTGCCATTAAAAATACGATGGCTAGGCTATAATTTAGAAGATCACTGCCTTCTCTCTTTCTTTTCTTTTTTAAAAAAGGGGATATTTTGAAAGCATGCCAACAACAAGGAAGGAAAAGTTAGGCCAGGGTGTAAAGAAGTACAAAATAGCAAAACAAATATATACTAGAGAAAACAAATATACACTAGCATTTCCATACTAAACTCCTTTTATAGTAAGATGTGTAAATATTTACTGCTATTTAATTACTTCCATGGTATTTAGGTGTTTTTTCCTCTTCGTGTTTCACAGAGAAATTATTTGGTTATTTTCACTTTAGATTAAACATGCAGTTCATCTAAAAATGTGTCACATACTATCTGTGTTTGTGTTTCCCAATGTTTCCATTTTCATCTTATTGTGTATATTTCCAGTGGCTGAGTTTTCAGTTTCCAGTGCTTCTGTAGTTACCAATTGTGCACACCTGTTTCTTGTTTAGTTCTCACCATTCCGTATATTAATAGCCCTATGTTTCAGTTTGCTTTAGTCCAGTATTGTCTCGATGTTTTTTTCACAGATGTCATGCTGTGGTTTTTGCTGGGGATTCCTGTTTTCCAGAGTTTTAGTTAATACAGCACCGCTTGTGATTAGATCCTTACCTCACTGTAATTTCCTGGACCTTCCTCTTCCACCTGTTCCAGTCAACATGGATGACTCCCTGATTATGTCCAGTTCCCTGGCCCTTCCTCTACTGTTTCCACTTGTAATGGATGAATCCCAACTAGGTCCATAGCCCGTCTTCCTCCACTGACTTCACCAGGAGTTCCCTGACTTCTTCGTCCTGCTCCAGTGGCTCTCCCTCATCCTCCAGATTCACTGGTGCAACCACGGTCTCCTGGTCCACCATATCCACTGTGGTCTTTTGAGTTGTGGCCCAAGCCTGCAAATTTTAACCCTCTGACTCCCTGACTGGGCCCTATAATCCCTTGGCTCCACTGTGGTCCTTCATCATTTCAGTTCTACCATAACCACTCAATCCTTCCAGTCTCACCATGGCTTCATCGTGGACTAATGGTCCTTTACCTCTTTGGCT
Source organism: Oxygymnocypris stewartii (assembly GCA_003573665.1). NCBI lineage: Eukaryota > Metazoa > Chordata > Actinopteri > Cypriniformes > Cyprinidae > Oxygymnocypris > Oxygymnocypris stewartii. Next base: position 21,963 of record QVTF01021684.1, on the reverse strand, counting down.
GCATGAGGGTCGTCCATCTTTTGGTCTTTACAACTCTCTCCAGACTTCTGATCCCCAGGCTCCACCTTGCTCCTCCGATCTTCCAGCTCCATCATTGCCCTTTCTCCTCTTTAAAAAAAAAGAAGGGATAATATATATTTTTTGAAAGCACATCAACAACAAGGGAGGAAATGTTAGGCCATGGTGTAAAGAAACAAAATACCAAAACATACTAGAGAAAACTAACATACATTATTATTTCCATAACAAGCTCCCTTTAAAGTAAGATGTGTATATGTTTACTGCTGATTAATTTACTACAATGTATCTATCCAGTTCCTTGGCCCTTCCTCTACCATTGGTTCCACTCAACATGGATGACTCCTTGGTTCCCTGGCACTGGCTCTAATTTGATCTTTCGATCCTTGGGTGTCACCTTGGTCTCTTCCTTCTTCAGTTCTGCCTTGGTCTTCTAAATATCACATATTATACCTATTTTCCAAAATACTCTTAAGATGAAGTGTTCTTGAGCTCTTTGTATTTGGTTTCCATTGTTTCGGTTCCCTATCTGTCGGTCACTACGAGTTATGTCGTGACGACATAGGGGATTTACTTGGAAGCCCCGATCATCTCTGACTTAAGAGAAAACGCCAATGAAATTGGCTAGTGGATTTTGCATACCTGAGCCACTCCCCGTGCATACGGGTTTAAAAGGGCGACATGTGCGTCCACTGATTAGATTTTTGCTTCGGAGCCGAGTGGATGAGAAGAGTGCTGATCTCCACAAAGCCTTTCATCTTTGTTTTGTTCCTGGTTGGCGCCAGAGTCCCTCTCATCAGCGATTCCCCAGGGCACTTCAACTAAGAGAGCAAATTCTAACAGAGCAAATCACGGACGATTGTATCTTTTTCAAGATGCCGTTTCGTCCGTGTCCTTCTGGTTGTGGTCGTTTCCTGTCAGCGGATGACGGACACGATCGTTGTATTCAGTGTCTGGGCATTCAACACGCTGAAGATGCTTTCGTGGATGACTCATGCGCCTGTTGTGGGCGTATGAGCATGATTTCGCTGCGATCTCGCCTTTCCTTTCTGAAAGGATTGGAACCCTCTGCCGCCACACGTGCTGGTCTCTCTGCGAGCAGAGGATCGCCGGCTGGCGCTCTGGGAGATCTGAGGGTTACAGTAAGAGCCTGGGGGTACGCGGGCATTCCCCAGGTGGAGAGAACGATCGCGGTACACCTGTGCCCATGGAACGCCGCCACTTGGAGGAACCATCTGCATCTCCCGTCCAAGGCCTGTAAGCTGACAGCCGCTCTCACGGCAAAAGCTTATAGTGCTGCGGGCCAGGCAGCCTCCGCCCTGCACGCCATGGCTATCCTGCAGGTTCACCAAGCCAAGGCGCTCAAACAGGTGCACGAGGTAAATACCGACCCGGGGTTGATGCAGGAGCTGCGCACGTCGACTGACTTCGCTCTACGAGCGACAAAAGTTACAGCGCGGTCCCTCGGGAAGGCGATGTCCACCATGGTGGTCGAGGAGTGCCATCTCTGGCTAACCTGGCAGAGATGAAGGACGTCGACAAGGCACGCTTTCTTGTTGCCCCCATCTCCCAGGCGGGGCTGTTCGGCGACACCGTCGAGGGCTTTGCACAGCTGTTCTCGGCGATACAGCAGCAGACCGAGGCGATCCAGCACATCCTGCCCCAGCGTGATGCATCATCCACCGCTGCCCACCGGGGCCAGGCCTCAGTCTGCCCGTCGCCGTGCTCCTGCGTCCTCCAGAGCTGCCCGCCCCAGGCTGAATTGACACCTAGGCCGGCGCGTCGAGCCTCCCGTAGGAGAGCGGCGCCCCCGCGTCCCACCCAGGCCCCAAATCGTCCAGGAAGTCGACGAAGCGGCCCTGACGCGGGCAACCCAGAGATGTTGAAGTTTGCGCTTTCTCAGGAGACGGCAAGAACAGCGCCGCTCCTTCCCCCAGTAGAGACCATCATTCAGGCTAGAGCTCCTTTAACAAGGCAAACCTACGCACTGAAATGGAGTCTGTTCGTGAACTGGTGTTCTTCTCGCCGAGAAGACCCCCAAAGATGCACGATTGGAGTTGTGCCTTCTTTCCTGCAAGAAAGGTTTGAGCGTAGGCTGTCACCCTCCACCTTGGAAGTGTATGTAGCCGCTATCATGGCTCACCACGATGCAGTGGACGGCCGGTCCCTGGGAAAGCATGATCTTATCGTGAGGTAACTGGAGGGGGCCAGGAGGATGAATCACTCCAGGTCACCCCTTGTGCCCTCTTGGGACCTCTCTATCGTCCTGGCTGGACTTCAGAGGGGTCCCTTTTGAGCCGCTGGACTCAGTCGAGCTGAAGTTCCTGTCTCTTAAGACAGCGCTCCTGACTGTGCTCACTTCCATCAAACGGCTCGGGAACCTCCAGGCGTTTTCGGTAAGCGAAGAGTGCCTTGTGTTCGGGCCGGTCTACTACGAATGTCATATTACATAGCACTGCGTGTAAATGTACCAGTCTTAAAATTGGTCATCATAAGTTCTTGTCCTTTTTGCAGCTTGGCAGTATACATCACTATCCCTTTTTTCGTTGTTTTGGAAAAGAGCACAACTTTCTGCCTAACACCTTCTTTTGTGGTTCATAGAATAATGAAAATAATACATATGAGAGCATGATGAAAAAATGTTCTTTCTCTTAAGGGTCAGTCAGGGGGAAATAGTTATTTGCAGGAGGACACAGGACTTATGTCTGCACACTGTTGATCTTTTTATGGTGAGTTCTCAAGTTGTGCACTGATCACAGGATGCAGTTTTGTTTTGACTTTATCTGTCATATTTGTACCACTTCCTTTTGAAAGTGACATCTTTGTGAGTAGTCCTTCATGCATCACTACATTATTGCCAATGGCACTGAACCATGTATTTTTTTTTTTTTTTGGCCAATGGCACTGAACCTAATATGACCGCATATGAACTTCATGTAGACTTTTCTATAGAGGTCTGCACAGTACTGCATTTTTTTCTATTTCACACCCACAATTGTTTTATTTCTATTCACAGTTTATAATGATCATCTTCCTGATCAACATATGTCGGATTCTGCAGACTGTACTTTTGGTATATACATGCATGTGCAGTATATATTTACACTCAGAAATGCAAAGGGAGACTTTTTTTTTGTAAACAATTTTCATTGCATTTCACATGCCGACTTCTATTGAAATTAACAAAATGAACATTATAGTTGAATAAAACCAGTGCAGTCCGGGGGAAACGTGCATTTTCCCAGATGGCCACACCTGGACGGATCTAGTCCATTCCTCTGTTGTGTTGTCAGTGTTGATTTCTAGATGCAGTTGTCATGCTGTTGTTTGCTATGACCGTATTTACCACGTGTTGCTCCAGCTCTGCTGTTAACAACTGTTTTCTTCCTCCAGTGAAGGATCATCTTGCAATTGTGCAAAAACATGATGAATGGTTAGGGTGCAAGATTTCGTTCAGTATGTTACAGTACTGTATATACACTAGCATGAGATAGAAGATAAGTTTACTTACCAGTTCTCATTTCAGGATGACACTGACTAGAGTGTAGCAGCTCAAGTTAAGCTGGATTCTGTGCCCAGACTCTTAAAAACTCAAATTATGGCTGACCTGATGGTCAACACCTTTGTTCTCTTCTTGTCCCACTCCTCTTTGTCTCACCCCCTCTAATTTTCACTCTTTTTTTCTTACTGTCGCACTGTCGTCTAGTCCAAGAAAGCCAACCTGAAGCCTATTCATAATGCTCAAGCTCTACATTTCTAAGTGAACAAATTAGCATTTTTGCGCATGAAACACAAGAACTGGAAGATATTAGTGATGTATATTATAGATAGTTTAAAGTAGATGACATGCTTGTATTTTTCCAGACTTGGTCTGAAGATAAGGTACATTAATGAATGGTTTCACTGAGTGGACCTCAAGTACCACTTTTATTGTGTAAGGAATTTTTTTTTACTATAATTTTCAGTTCAGAACATAAAATAATATGTCTCATGACTCTCTATCTGATTGTTTTCTTTCCATTGTTCTGGGAAAGCTTGAACAAAAATTGCCAATGACCACAGTAAAGTCAACTCAGCAGCAAATATCTGCTTCATTACTGCCAAAAACCGAAGGCCGCAAATATTGTGTACATAGTTTGCTTCTCAGAAATGATGACAAACAAAACATCTTGGAACCTAACTGTGTTTGCCCATAGTGGTGATGCAAAAGCTTGACCACTGCTTGGTCTGGTGTGGCTAACGTGAACAGAGCTGCCATGTTCTGTTGCAAAGAGCTATATTCAAAAACCCTCTCCGCCACACAGAAATAGTTACTGACACTGGGAAATATACTGAAATGTGCGGTACCTCCAGCAATAAATTATTATTTCCAGATCCCAGAATTATGGATTTTTAATTTAAAATGTGATGCTCTGATGCTTCACACTATCTCTACTCTCACAAAGGTGCTGTATTAATCACAGTTTCCACACAAATACCATATAGTAGTTGCAGCTTGTTGAAGAGAGAGGTTATGAAAAAGGGACATGGAAATCTATAAACTAGAATATTATAATTGTAAGTTGGAGGTGCACTTTTTATTATTAGAGCCAGCAAGCAACCATCAGAATATATTATGCCAGGGCAACTTTTACACGGGCAAGTGCCCTTACATTTCCTTTAAAAACATGTTACTACTATAAAACCATAATAAGTCTTTTTTATTTTTATTTTCTTAGCACAGTTTTGTTGTAGTAACTATCGCTATAGCAATTATATTATTTTGGTGGACACTGTGGTTACCACGGTACATTTTTGTGAGGATAATCTAATATAAATCAGCATGTGGGTAGTAGACACATAACATGTCCGTTTACTTTTTTCATCAATATCACTTTTAGCCTAATATATAAGAATATGGATATGGATACATACAAGAGAAATATGGTAACACATTAGACTAGGGAATACTACTAGCTACAGTATTTGCATATAACTAGCAAATTGGCTGGTTATTAGTAATTGTAAAGCACATATTATAGCCTTATTTTGAATGACCATATAAAGATCATTTAAACCTAAACTTACTATCAATAAGCAGAAAATGACCAGTTAATTTGGGTAAAAATAGTTACTGTTGTTTTAATAATTGTACAAATAAACCAGTCTGTTGAAGAAATCTCATGCATAGTAATTATGAATTAATTTCTGCAAAATGTTTAAAATAATTTTAGATGGAGTGTAGCATTGCAAGACAATTTTCCTCACACTTTTCAACAAAACAGAATATTGTTTTTCATTTGTTAAAATGATAATGTCATGTAATGTGAATGTCTGTAGGATGTTTCCCACTAAAACTGAGAAATGTATGCAACATTTTGAAATCCAAACATGATTTGTGCACCCTTCTTTAAAATATTTCCGAAAGTTTGAATTTTACATAGGTTTTCATAGCTTGTTGAAGACTGATGTGCATTAATTATAGTGCCAGTGTTTGTTAAAAGTGCACTTTTTTCTTTCAGTGCAGTTTTACATCAGCAAATTTGAGAAAATCCATAAGACATGTATTTAACATTTTGAATGAAAACAAGACAATCAGATATTATACATTCATTAACATATATTTAAAACATTTACAGTGATTACTGTCAAGTTTCTTGAGTTCCTGTGTTTCCCAAGGACTCTTATGTTTAAATGTTCAAGAACTCTTAAATGGTATTTTGTTCCATTGTTGTATTGGACTCCTTCCATGTGTTTGATCTGTTTGCTTGGTTATGTTCACCTGTGTCTTGTTCCTCCCTTACTGTGCGTATTATAGCCTGTGTTTCAGTTGTGCCATGTAGTGACACCCTTCACGAATCTCTGCCGGTTCTTATTGTACCATGTCTTATACGTTTGATTTGACTAGTATACCGTGATGCTTTGGTGTTTGGTCCGGGAACTTCTGGATTTGTTTTTTATTAATAAACAAGCTGCATTTAAAGCCACACTTCAACTATTCCTCCACAACACGTTACAATCACATTATTACTTTTATGATACCACTGAGTAAATACTGCTATAAATATTAACTGAGGTATGACAGCATACGGATGTGCAGAAACTATATTTGTGTTCGTATTAACGAGTCAAGCGGAGTCAGCAGTCTATTCATAAAATCATAAAGTGACACAGTGCCAAGCTGCATCCTCTACTTAAGCCTAAATACAGTAAACTCAATATTAGTTGAGGTGTTTCCTTCAAAAGACACATTCGTTTTTTGAGACAGAAATGCACGGTGTCATTCAAACACAGGGTGTGCAAAAACCTCGTGTATTTATACCCTGTGTATTTTTCTCATTTTCTTCCTGGACTGCCTCCAGCGATGTTTAACAAAAAGAAGGCTGTTTTGAATGAAACGCTATAAATTCGAGTATCTTAGCTTCCCCCTTGACTCTAGTGTTTACTTTGGTGGCTGGGAGTTAAGCCAATGGAGAGGGAACAGTTTTCAGAAATAATTGTGAGGCGCAGTCTAATTACTTGTGATCCGCCTCTGGGGATGCTTAATCCCGAATTATGCTCAGTATCTTGATAGAGCGGTAAAGACGATCAGTATCCCGCCAGTTATTGTGCACTGTTTGCCAGCCTCACAATCGGAGGTCTGTTTAATGTAATTGATGAACACCAATGGCTTATTTCTGTATCTCTGCAGGACCTGCATTGTGTTCTGCTTCAATTTAATATTATTTGAGTAGTTTCAGCCAGCTATGAATGGCACAGGTATAATATAAATCTGATTGAATTAGACTCAGGAATGCCGTCGACGAGACGAGTTAGGTGACTGCTTGTTACTCTCTTGAGGAAGCAGCAGTTGACGTGTAGTAAATGAGGTAGGACTCGAGTGACCCCGTAACATAAAGCCACTCGCAGAAACCGGGTATCTCGACAAAGCATCTTGTTTTTATTAGCTCTGGCCTTTTTGTTTTGACAGGCCAACCCAGGTGACCAGTCAAACCCTGATACACCCAATGATATCTGTAATGACTCCTTCAAATGATAAAATCTTGGAGACAGAAGAGGGGTGAATTCACAAACTGTAAATCTGACATTTAATAATTGGGAAACACGAGCAAAACATTAGTAAAAATTAAATGGGCCTGTGATGTTATATGGACTCTTGCATGTTTCATGAATTTTAATCTGGTGATGTTTTTTTAGTTTACGTAAAGAACCAATTCTCACTATTAACTACTTACTTGTTAGCATGCATATTAGTGGCATATTGGCTGCTTATTAGTAACTAAAGCACATATTAATGCCCTATGAACATGTTCTATGTCAAGTCAAGTCACCATTATTTATAAAGCCTTTTTATAGTGCAGATTGTGTCAAAGCAGCTTTACAGTATTATTAGATCCCTAAATCCATCTCATACTTAACAACTACTTTACTAACTATCAATATGCTGCAAGTTAGGAGTATTTACATTATTTTAAGGTCCAATTTTTGCCATTAACAAACCATTATCTATGACTTTTACCACAATAAACTCCTAATTTGCTGCTTATTAATAGTTATATGGTAGTTGTTAAGTTTAGTTATTGGGTAGGATTAGGGATGTAGAATAAGGTCATGCAGAATATGTGCTTTATAAGTACTAATAAACAACATATAAACATGTTAATAATAGGCATACTAATAAGCAACTGGTGAGAATTGGTCTCTATACTAAAGTTTTACCCTTAAAGTTAATGGTTTAGCACATTTGAAAATAATGTACTATGCTGTAAACCCTACACCAATCCTACCAAAAGTGTTAACTAAAGTAAAAATGAGATAAAAACACATTTAAGCAACCATGACTTTTTAGCTTGCTTCTAGAAGTCTTGAACTCTTATATTGTGATTAGTGTCAAAATCAATATTATGTCTATTATTAAGGTAAGATGGGAAAGAAACCTTAATTTTTTATCTTGATCATAGATGACACAAAATACTATATCAACAACTCATTTGTGAGATTTAGGGTATGTTTACACAACAATGATGTACAGTACTAAAAATGGAAAATTATTTTCCTTTGTGTAGTAATCTTTTTGTAAAGTTTCGTGTACAGGCGACAACATTATCAAAACGATTCCCGTTCACACAGATCTGCAAAACAACTAAGCCCACTGTATTATGTCAGGCCTGTAGATGGCGATGCCACTTTGTAAAGAAATAGGCTACATGCCTGTGCACATACCTATATCCTAAACATGTCATATGTATGCACACAATGTCACCGTTTTCACAAATTCATGTTTTTGTCATTTACACAGAGGCAATAACATCCATACAATGTATCATTTTATAAGACTTTGAAATCCTTTTTCAAAATTGTGCATTTTTAGGCCCCCAAAATGCCAATGCTGTGTAGATGAATGGCCAAACGCTTTTTTTTTTATGTGTATTTGTTAATGCGGGATCTGGGGACACAACAATGTTTTTAGATTTGTAGCGTAAAAAAACACGTTTTTTTTTACTTAATAAATAAATCGTACCCTAAATGTTTCTCTGTTTGCTATTTTGCTAAATGTAGATTTTATGAAATGTGTTAGTTGTGTCCTGTTTCTCACTAACCTCTGCATAACGTTACGTCAATACTGAGCAAATTTATATCCTGGTCTTCTATCCTCGGCTGTTTGGATTGGATTCTGGAATATTCTATATTCCCCATCTAGAACACCAAACAAGCTGTGTCTATCCTGTGTTTGCTTGTGGCAAAATGTTGTTCCATTTGTGGTTGTGTACGTTGTGTAGCCATACACGTCTTTCCTCTGTACACCCTTTCAGTGCCCAAAATATGACTTCCCTTTACCTCCATACTTGAGAAAAGAGAAAATATTGATGGATAGAATATTAGGGTTACAGATGCTGCCACTCAATTGGGTCAGAGATTTAGGCGTCAGAAATCCCCAGCCTGGAAAAACAGGCCTGGAAACGATGCTGTGAAGCAGACAATTTTGGTCGGCTGACTTCTATTTATTTTGGATGATTCACTTGCATGTCTAGTCTGTTTGTGCTACTTAAGGAGAAATAGGAAGCTGGTGAAACTACTGTAGGAGGATGGTTTTCTTTACTGATCCCTTACTGTCTACTGTCTGTTGTCTGGTGATAAGTGTAGTTACAGCATCCACCAGCAGGGGCGCCGGCCTACTTTGAGCATTTACAAGCCCTTCCTCAAAACATCTGGCTCTGTTCTGATATGTGACGCCCACTTTTTTTTAATCCAATCAGTTCTTTGATGAATATAATCAAGTCCTGCTCCGCTTTTGTTTTCTTGCAGATAAATGTCCTGTTTTACTTAGAAATAGATCATATTATGGGCTATATATATTATATATATATAATATATATATATTTTTTTTATCTTAATATGCCCTTTTACAAAGCCTTGATTTGTTTTTGGGTTGCTCTAGAATAGGTTTTGCATGCTTGAATTTTTCCAAAATCACATTTTAAATATTCAGCATTATTGCAGCGCCTTTCTTCGCAGTTTATCGCAAACACACTGTTTAGTTACTGTTATGATGAAGCCCCTCCTTGCAAAGTATGAAATGTGCTCTGATTGTTTAGCTCGCCATGTTTTTTTGTGTTTGGCAAACCGCTGTTTGGTGTAATTCTTGAAAAATGTTTTCACAATATCTTGTTTTAGAGTGGACCTTGAGCTTTGTAACATTGCAGATCTTTTTGTTATGCTCAACATTGCACATTAATTGAAGTTGAAAAGGTGAAAAAGCATGAATCCGGAATCGGAGTTAAATAAAAATTTGTAAACATTTATCTTGGTCTCATCACTCCAGAGTATAGAGTTCCAGTAGTCTTCATCTTTGTCAGCATGGGCCCTGGCAAACACTAGGCGGGCTTTTTTGTGCCTGGGCTTTAGGAGAGGCTTATTTCGTGGATGGCACCCATGCATGCCATTCCTCTGCAGTATACGCCGTATTGTGTCACGGGAAATAGTCACCCCAGTTTGGCTTTCTACTTCTTTAGATAACTGCAGTGAACATGCATGTCGATTTTCTTCAACCCTTCTCATCAGAAGACGCTCCTGACGAGGTGTTAACTTCTGTGGACGACCTGGACGTCTCTGTGAGATAGGTTGCAGTTCCATCTTTTTTAAATGTTTGTACCGCTTTTGCTACAGTATTCTGACTGATAAGTAAAGCTTTGCTGATCTTCTTGTAGCCTTCACCTTTCTTGTGTAAATAAATTATTTTCTTTCTCAGGTCTTGTGACATTTCTCTTCCATGTGGTGCCATTGCTGACAGCATGAAATGGGAAGGGGTTTTCTTTAAGTAACACCCTTTTATAGTCAACTGTCTGCTGAACACCTGTGTAATGGATAATTAGACTCACCTGTGGTTGAATCCTTGTTAAATTAGACATTTGTAGTCTAAAATTAACTTTGCTCCAGATACTTTCAGTGGGGTGTACTCATTTTTGCATCACCCTAATTTGAGTAAAACTTAAAATTTTGTTCTCTAAGTTATATTATTAACCTTACTTTCATGTTATAAGTTAAACAGATGTTATATAAAACTTAGTCTTGTCAACATTTTGGAAAATGTTTTTGTGTTCATTGAGATATTGTTTAAAATGTTACTTTTCAAAGGGGGTGTACTCATTTACGCTGAGCACTGTATATATAATTGATTAGCATTTTAATGAGTAAAATAAGTATTTGACCCCTTTGCAAAACATGCCTTAGTGCTTAGTGGCAAAACCCTTGTTGGTAATCACAGAGGTCAGACGTTTCTTGTAGTTGGCCACCAGGTTTGCACACATCTTAGGAGGGATTTTGTCCCACTCCTCTTTGCAGATCCTTTGCAGTCATTAATGCCACGCAAAACAACATCGCTGTCAGCTGCTTCAGAGTTCTTGCTGCCAGTGCGAATGCAACCAGGAAAACGGCCTGAGGGAGAAATTGGTTCCCTAGGAGCTACCCTGCTGACTAGCTCCAAGAACTCTGCGGTGCAAAAGCCCCTATTGAGATTAATGTGAAGGCTAATGGATAGTATTGGTTTGGGTATTATATTGACCTCCATGCTGGAAATGGATTATCAGGTAGAGCACATTGTATTGCAGGACACAGTACCCAGTTTAGTATGCTCTGCTAATTGCACATTACAGCAAATCGAGTAAGTTACCCATTCATTCTGTGCATGCAGCAAATTAGTATATTGTGCTCACTTCACATGTACTGTGTAGTATGCTATGTTAAACAGAACCAGTGAGTAAATACAAAGAAAGAAACTCCAGCCATGCAGGTCTATCAGGCACTGACACCTGCAAAAAATCAATGTACTGCAATCTAAACAGTAAATGCAACTCAGCTGGATGTAATCAATGATGATAATCAAATGCAGAGTTCATTTTCTCCGTCTCAACATAAGACATATTCATTTGATCTTAAAAGCAGTGAAACTGACATTATTAATAAGCTTTCAGGCGACATACTATAATCAAACATTTGATAATTAAGATCCGCTATTATTGCAGGTTTAAAATGAATATTAGAAATTATTATATTATTATAAATACAATATTTGGTGATAATGACAAATTTATAAGCAATTGATCGGAGTCCGGTCATTTTTGACCGGGAACACCACAAGTGTGACTTTTTGCAATTTTGTACAAAATAAAAGCATTTAAAAGCAAACCTCTTGATTAAACATTAAAGTACACTAGTGTGATAAACAGTGCAAATCTTCATAATTGTTTAACTCATATTGTGAATATTATTAATAAAAAAAGCTTTTTTCACTCAAAAAACGAGGTACCTACTCTCAGATAAATGAGGCTTACGATTAATCAGATGCAAATAGAAACACAAAACCAGTCCTAAATGAAAGAAAACAAGTTGACAAAAAGATTGAATCCAATATTTGGTGATAATATAGTATAATTACAGATTTATAAGCAGTTGTTTGGAGTCATTTTTGACACCACAAGTGTGACAGGAGTCCGAACACAACCAGAGGGTTAATTGTTTCAGTCAATAATAATTATAACCATGTTTGACTCATTTGTTCCCTTGTTTTGAGTTAATTAAAACCAATATATATAATGTTGCCATGATTTTAAGGGAACTAATTCTTAATTTCTGGCCATTATATTTTTCTGCACGTCACATGTGGGGCTATGTTAATCAGTCCACAAGTTTACAAAATATAAATGTTTAGCTTTTTGTGAAAATGACTTTTAACGATCGACCAAAATCTAGAGAATCCAAACAAAAATCTGTGAAACAAAACTCCAACCTCAAGTAAATCTGTTTACATTTGTTGGCAGTTTTAGACGTGCTGCCTTTAAGTGCACTTGGTAGAGCTCGGCAGTTATTGTGACACATCATGCATTAAAGAAGGGAATAAAATACAGAAGCTGAAAAAACTAAACACATTAACAATGAACGCTTGTTTCAGTTGTTCCAGTGGATTAGCATGACTGAATAAACTCTATTTAACATGATATCTAACATAAATACATATTTAGCATTAGTTAACTACAAGCTCTGATGGTCAACGTCTAAATATTACTGAAATGCAGCACTGAAAATCAAAAATCAATAACTTCCATCTAGTTACTTTCCTCCAACTGGGGTATCCTTGATAACTCCAGGTTTCCCAGCGAATAACTGTTGTTCTTGTGTAGAAAATATGGCATTTCTGGCATACTGTAACAGTATAAGACATTTTAGAGAAAATAAGCCAAATTCAAGTCACACCTGCACTGGCATCACATCTCAGTGCAGATGAATCATGTCTGCTACTCATCCTAAATCATATTTAGCTCTTAGGAACTCAGTAAAAAATCAAATAATTATAATGATCACCATATACTTAATACGTTTTAAAAGTACTTTGCACGTTTGTGACAGAGTGGGTATAAGAATATATTATAGCACTTTCTTTTACCAAAACCCAACTGGGATGTGAAGTGCATAAACTACAGAGATATTGTTATTTTTGTTTACTTGGCAAAGCTTTTGTGCACTGATATTAAAAAGATACGAATATCTGGATTTATTCAAAGCTTAGAGTTGGTTTCGTGTTGGTCTGTCTGATATATGACTGCTGTGGGTGTTGTTTATCACTAGAGGAATCAAATATATTTTTACATCTCAGAAAATGTTCTCTACAAATAAGTGCATAGAGTGACCTCTCAGAGAGTATCTGGTATTAAACCAGACTTTATAATCAATTTATCCATCCATTTTCCAAATCTGTACAGAGTCATGGGGATGCTAATCATTTAAAATTAATTGCAATTACTTTTAATCAACTAGTGTGATTTTCTTTTTTCATGAGTGTGTGCAGTCAATTGCCATCAAAAGACCTTATAGATTAAGAACAGGTTTACTGTAATGTATTTCATGGACATTTTCCATTTGTCAGCCCGAAAATATCACAATACGCCTATCGTAATTATGACAAACAGTATATCTATTGTTGAAAAATGTGCTTGTGCTTATTTCCTTATTTCCTAGATATTTACTTATCTAATGCAAATGCATTTATACACTTTTAGGTCTGGTTTAGATTTCCAAATACTTTTGGGGGGGGGGCTGCTGTATCCATCAAGGGCCAAACTGAATTCTTCGTATCATTCGGAAGTCTGTGATGCAGTTAATTAAATTACAGTTTATTTTATGATTTTCTTTTTTATCCCAGCTATCCATCAAGCAACCACAAATATCCCCAACATGTGATATATATAAAAAAATGCTTTAATATTGTTTATTATGTGCTAGAAATTGAATGATTGTGAATGTAGCGTGACTCTGGGTTGGTTCTGGTTTTCCAGTGAGACAGTCAGAAATTACAATTAAAACTTAAGTATACTTAAAAAAAAGAAAATATATATTTAACTCTTTCTACTTTAAAATTTAAGTTAATTCAAGGTTAATTGCTGTTCCTTTTTTTCAGTTTAGTGCTAACACAATTTGGACAAAAATATCCCTGTAATAATGATATTCCCGTTTTTTATAAACATATAATTATACAGTATATATATATATACAGTATTAAATCGATTATTACATCGAGCTTGACATGTGTGAGTGCATTAGGGTTACCAAATATGTCCACATGAGGGTAAATTATACCCATTAAAATCAATTCTGAATTATATTAATATATATATATATGTTGTGTGTCTGTACAGGTTGATGCTGATGATGTCCTCACTAAAGAAGAACAGATCCATCTTCTGTTAAGTGCAAAACGAAAATGTGAGCAAGCCATCAAGTCCAAACATAAAATCACTGGTAAGTCAAAAATGTCCTGTTATTAACAATACAAATAAATAAAATTGAGAGTAACAGACTACTGATCTCAACAGGGCGGCAAACATAGACATTTACTATCACTGAGCACTAGCACTATACTCACGCTCAGGTTAATTTAACATTGCTGAACGGACATATCTGATAAACGCAGCAGTTGTCGATACATGTGTGTCTGTAGGGATGTGATCTGGGGTCAGGGCGCTTGACTGAGACACATGCAGTCAGGATGAGGTTAAAATCAACTGCCATTGATTCAATTGGATCTCTGAGCAACACTTCACCAGACAGAGCCTAAGCCAACAGAATTCATTAGTTTTCATGTCACTGTCCTGACACGTCGTTATTTAAGATGTTTAGAAAGATAGTCAGCTGTCTGTCAGCGTCCTGCTTTAAACTCACACATACACACACGCACGCACGCACGCGCACACACACGCACACACACACGCACACGCGCACGCACACACACGCACACACACACACACACACACACACACACACACACACACACACACACACACGCACACACGCACACACACACGCACGCCACACACACGCACGCCACGGCACGCGCACACACCACACACACACACACACACACGCACACGCGCACGCACACACGCACACACACGCACACACACACACACACACACACACACCACGCGCCACACACACACCGCACGCACACACACACGCACGCACGCACACGCACGCGCACACGCACACACACACAGACACAGACACACACACACACACACACACACACACACACATATGTTGGTTTTTATGGTTTACGGGGACTCTCCATAGGCGTAATGGTTTTTATACTGTACAAACTGTATGTGCTATTGCCCTACACCTACCCTACACCTAAACTTAGCCCTCACAGGAGACGGTGCATTTCTACTTTCCCCCAAAAAAACTCACTCTGTATGATTTATAAGCATTTTGAATTATGTGGACACTGAAAATGTCCTCAAAAATCACCTTCTCCTTGTAATACCTATGTCATACCCATGTCATTATACAAATTTGTGTCCTCATAAACCACATAAACATGCACACACACACACGCACGCACGCACACACGCACGCACGCACGCACGCACGCACGCACGCACACACACACACACACACACACACACACACACACACATGCTTTTGTGCTCCAGGGTCTACTATGCTTGTAAATGTTTACTATTGAACTTATTGAACATTAAAGAATGAACAACTTTATTATAAAATGCTTAAAATGTTATTACAAATTCAACTTATGATTATGCAGTTTTTAAAAATCTACAAATAATTTGAACAGATTATTATACACTAATTAAACTGACAGTTTAAACTGATAATTATTATAAATCGTCTAATGCACCTTTTTACATTTACAAATGTTGTCAAAATCTTGCATAATTTAAACACAATTTATGTTGACATATTTGATGTGGTAATCTTTACAAATACAATATCAAATCAAATTAAAACATGATTCATCATCTCATAACCAAAGTCTGTAGAGTTGTCATATTTGCATTTTTTCTGCTACTTGCATATCTTTACAAATCATTTATTAATGAACTGCTTTTGCAGTACTCAATCTAATCAAATCTATTCATCGGTTACTGTTAATTATTTAGTACCTTAATAGGAATTGTACTTTTGTACTAAAATACGAAAATTTGAGTACATGATTATTTAAAAGCATGTACAGTATATTCTTGCTTCATTATGTAATGTTCAATACGTTTATTAGTGAACATCTACAAACACACTGTACAATGTTTAATGATTTATGAATGAAAAGGATGTGTGATATTAATGGATAATTGAATCACAGTTTTCTGTGTCTCATCCTTGCTCTATGACCTAATGTGGTGGTGTCTGAAAGATGCATTACAACATCAGAAAAGAGCTGCTAAATGTAGCCACAAGCTTCGCTGGAAAATAGCACAGCGCAGTTGTGTGTAATCCCGTTTGGGTGATTTGCCACGTTAAATAAAGATCTGGGAATAGACTGTGTGAAAGGCTTTCATTTTATGGTAACCTCAGTTTCCTTTCACTGTGGTCACTTCATTCCGTCTCAAACGCATTTTTAATAACCGTTTTGGCGGCCTATTGTCATAAGCAGACTGCTGTATTGTTTTCTTCTCATCACAGGCTTATTTGACTTGTGTTAGGTCACTTCTGTCTCGCAGCACGACACAGTTAAGGATGTTTCTGAATGCTGAGGAATCTGGATGTCAGACTCTCAATAGTCGGTTCTCACTCAATGGGAATATGTGTCGGACCTGTTCAGTTTCCGATTCAAGCGTAATGAAACATGACAAGCTGCAGCACATTAGTCACAGAAAGAGTGCTTTTCCAAGACTTCCTGTGCTTCAGATAATGCGTGTTCAAATTAGAGTATCGCCTTCTGCGTTCATATATTCATATTTATATAAAAAGGTTTAGCATATGATTGTGATTTGTTCAGAAGTAGTAATGTATTTTGCCAGACAGTAACTACTAGCCATTATTTTATGTTTAGGCTTTTGTGTTTGTTCTAGACAGATTCAATTATTGTGAGCAGATGGTATGAGGATGGTATGCTGCAGGACTTTCTTTTAATTATTATTAATAAATAATAAAAAAATTCATTATTAAATGCTGTAAAAAATATCTTGTTCATTGTTACTTAATTATAGTAAAGAGGATTACTAATAATTACAAATCAGACCTTATTGCAAAGTGTTATCAAAATTGATTTTAAAAGTTATTCAAAAATCATTTTTTTTAATTTTTTTAAAGGTCCAATTTTCTATTAACTAACTAACTACAATATGTGCCTCAATAAACTCCTAATTAGCTGCGTATTAATAGTTAGTAAGGTAGCTGTTAAGTGTAGGTATGCTGTAGGGTTAAGGGTCTAGAATATGTTCATGCAGAGCAAGAGTGCTTTATAAGTACTAATAAACAGACAATATGTTCATAAACAACTTGTTGATAGAGAGAATTGGGTCCTTAAAATACAGTTACTGAACATTTTGGTAAAATATCTCATCATCAGCTGGATATTGCTTATTTTGTATATAACCCCCCCCCCCCCCCCCACCCCCCCTCTCTCTCTCATCTACTCTCTTCTCTCTCTCTATCTCTCTCTCTCTTCATCTCTCTTCACTCTCTCTCTCTCTCTCTCTCTCTCTCTTTCACTCTCTCTCTCACTCTTTATCTCTCACTCTCTCTCTCTCTCTCTCTGTCTGTCTCTCTCTCTCTCTCTCTCTCTTTCACTCTCTCTCTTTTCACTCTCTCTCTCTCTCTCTCTCTCTCTCTCTCTTTCACTCTCTCTCTCACTCTTTCTCTCTCACTCTCTCTCTCTCTCTCTCTCTGTCTGTCTCTCTCTCTCTCTCTCTTTCACTCTCTCTCTCACTCTTTATCTCTCACTCTCTCTCTCTCAATTTCAATTTCAATTTAAGTGTGCTTTATTGGCATGACAAAAACTATACATTTGTATTGCCAAAGCAATTGCAGCTGGGCTGCTCACAAGTAGTGCATATTTGAATTAACAGAAAGATAATAGCAGTAATAAAACAAATATTTAAACCGTATTAAATATGTAGTGCAAAATGAATGACTATTGTAAGTATGTGAAATAAAATTATATAAAGTACAGTATAAGGTTTATACAGGCAAAATATAAATTTAAGTAATATAAAGGAGTAATATGTCATAATATATTCTACATGTGCTGGGAACATCAGCTCAGGGCAGACGGAGTGTCTTCTCTTCTATGGTGACAGAGAGACACATATTGAGCAGCAAACAGCACAACAAGGCAAGGGGTCTCTCTCTCTCCTCTCTCTTCTCTCTCTCTCTCTTTGAGCAGCAACACACAGCAGTCTCTCTCTCTCTCTCTCTCTCTCTCTCTCTCTCTCTCTTCTATGGTGACAGAGAGACACTATTGAGCAGCAAACACACAGCAGGTCTCTCTCTCTCTCTCTCTCTCTCTCTCTCTCTCTCTCTTCTATGGTGACAGAGAGACACATATTGAGCAGCAAACACACAGCAGGTCTCTCTCTCTCTCTCTCTCTCTCTCTCTCTCTCTCTCTCTCTCTCTCTCTCTCTCTTCTGTGGTGACAGAGAGACACATATTGAGCAGCAAACACACAGCAGGTCTTGTGTTCTCCGAGCAGATACGCTAGTTTCTCCTGGTCTGGAAGAGTTGTAAATGTGGGATGGATCTGCTGTATTTTGTCGTAGTACACTGTCCGTATATCTGTGTATTTGGAGCACTCTGTCAGGAAGTGCAGTTCTGTTTCCATCTGATTCAGGTCACAGTGTGAACACAATCTCTGCTCCGGGGGCAGCCATGTTTGTCTGTGTCTGCCCGTCTCTATCATCAGCTTGTGTCCGCTGAGTCTGTATCTGGTCAACGTGCTTCTCAGTTTCTTATCTGACACTGTGAACAGATACTCTGCCATACTGTACTCTCTGTTTAGGGACAGATAGCATTGCATTTTACTCTGTTGTTGAGTTTGGGTTTGCCAGTGAGTGATGTAGCTCTGTTTGATTTGTGCAGTGATCTGATTGGTTCTGATGTTGTGATTCAGAGCATCAGTAGATGTTTAGTGAAGCATCAGGACTGAAGCTCTGGATCAGCTGGAGGAAGGGCTTGCTTTCTTTGCTCATCTCTTGGTATTGCAGGGCTTTATGATGGTATGATTGGGGAGACTGAGCTTCAGATTTTTCCAGAATTTAATTGCCCTTTTTTGTATCTTAGTGATTAGAGGATATTTGT
The DNA here is from genome assembly GCA_003573665.1 of Oxygymnocypris stewartii. Classification (NCBI taxonomy): domain Eukaryota; kingdom Metazoa; phylum Chordata; class Actinopteri; order Cypriniformes; family Cyprinidae; genus Oxygymnocypris; species Oxygymnocypris stewartii. Next base: position 2,876 of record QVTF01021684.1, on the reverse strand, counting down.
CTAGTTCTGCCCTGCATGCGTTATTTGTTGTGTGCCGGTGCACGTGTCATATATTTTTACAGAGTTCTGCATGCAGTCTCAATCGGTGTTTTTCCCATTTGGTGAGATCTTGACTTGGGTTTGTCAGTGGCCCCCACACCTCACTGCCATAGAGTGCAATGGGCTCAATTACTGATTCTACTATTTTCAGCCAAATTCTAATAGGGATTTCTATAGGACATTGCCGTTTTATGGCGTAGAAGGCCCTGTGTGCTTTATCTCTCAGTTCATTCACAGCATGATTCAAGTTTCCAGTGGATGTGATTTTCAAACCGAGGTAGTTGTAGTGTGATGTGTGAGTTATCTGGTTAGTGCCTAATGTAAATATGTGTTGTGTTCCCTGGGATCTGGATCTTTCTGAAAGATCATAATGTTGGTTTTCTTCAGGTTGACTGTCAGGGCCCAGGTCTGGCAATATTGCTCCAGCAGGTCCAGGTTCTGCTGTAAACCATGTTTAGTGGGAGACAGCAGAACCAGATCGTCTGCATACAGCAGGCATTTGATCTCTGAGTCGTGTAGACTCAGAGTCGTCTCTCTCTCTCTCTCTTTCACTCTCTCTCTCTCTCACTCTTTATCAATTCAATTCAATTCAAATAAGCTTTATTAGCATGACTGCGTAGCACAATGTTGCCAAAGCATTAATATATATACAGTATATACAACAATAACATAGGTAAATAAATAACAACATAAATACTAAATAAAATCAAAATCATTCTAAATAAATGAAAATATCAAGTTGGTCAGTATCACGTGACTCATGTTGAACATCTAACATTATGAATGGTTAATACATATTTAGCAGCGAGTGCAGCTGTGTTATCATCTTCTCCGAGTAAGAAGGGCATTTTCTCTGAATCACTGAGCTCTGTAAATGAAGGGATCAGGGCTTTAAATCTGGGGAGAAATGTTTCCCTCACATGGAGATATTTGAGACACATCATCAGAAAGTGTTTCTCATCCTCTATGTGCTGTAGATCACAGTGTCTACAGATCCTCTGCTCTCGCTCGGTCCATGTTGTCTATGTCTTCCTCTCTCTCTCTCTAGATCATCTCTCACTCTCTCTCTCTCTCTCTCTCTCACTCTTTATCTCTCACTCTCTCTCTCTCTCTCTCTCTCTCTCATCTCACTCTCTCTCTCTCACTCTTTATCAAATTCAAATTCAAATGAGCTTTATTGGCATGACTTGCACAGTATTGCCAAAGCATTTTCCATTACATGAATAAGAAACAAATGATTATATAACATAAAACAAGAATAGATCTATGAAGTAAATAAGTACATGCATTTTCATGTCTTTTTTTTTTTTTTTACAACCAAGAAAAATATTTAAGACATTACTAAAAATATAAAAAATAAATAAATAAATGAATAAAAACATATGTATATATATATATATGTATATATACATAAGCTTTGTAGAACATGAAAGAAATGATGGTGCTTCAGGTTTGTCCACTGGCTGACAGTCTTAGTTTGTGACAGGCTGATACATATCTTGCTGCTGTTGCGATCGTTTTGGAATTTTCCCCTAAAATGTGACTTAATTTGTCTGCATTTGGCAATGCCATAAAATGTGGTTGAATTAGCTTGAATTTGGGTAAATATGCAGCTCTGATGTGGTGATAGTAATCACAGTGCAGTAGGAAATGTTCCTCTGTTTCCAGCTCTTTCTGCGAGCACAGTAAACACAGTCTCTGTTCTCGTGGCTGCCATCTTTGTCTGTGCCGTCCTCTCTCTATGGCCAGACAGTGATCACTCAGTCTGTACTTCGTTAGTGTCTTTCTTAATTTGTGATCTTTTACACAGCTCAGGTATTCTGCTGGTTTGTAATCTCTTTTCAGCTGTAAATACAGCTCCATCTTCTTTTGTATTTTGTGGCATCTTTCCAATAGGTGATGTAGTGTTGTTTTTGTAGCTGTGTGATTTGTTTGGGCCGGATGGTGCTGTGCTGGTTTGGTTGGGCCGGATGGTGCTGTGCTGGTTTGGTTGGGCCGGATGGTGCTGTGCTGGTTTGGTTGGGCCGGATGGTGCTGTGCTGGTTTGGTTGGGCCGGATGGTGCTGTGCTGGTTTGGTTGGGCCGGATGGTGCTCTGGTTTGTTTGGGCCGGATGGTGCTGTGCTGGTTTGGTTGGGCCGGATGGTGGTGTGTGATTTGTTTGGGCCGGATGGTGCTGTGCTGGTTTGGTTGGGCCGGATGGTGGTGTGTGATTTGTTTGGGCCGGATGGTGCTGTGCTGGTTTGGTTGGGCCGGATGGTGCTGTGCTGGTTTGGTTGGGCCGGATGGTGCTGTGCTGGTTTGGTTGGGCCGGATGGTGCTGTGCTGGTTTGGTTGGGCCGGATGGTGCTGTGCTGGTTTGGTTGGGCCGGATGGTGCTGTGCTGGTTTGGTTGGGCCGGATGGTGCTGTGCTGGTTTGTTTGGGCCGGATGGTGCTGTGCTGGTTTGGGTGGGCCGGATGGTGGTGTGTGGTTTGTTGGGCCGGATGGTGCTGTGCTGGTTTGGTTGGGCCGGATGGTGCTGTGCTGGTTTGGTTGGGCCGGATGGTGCTGTGCTGGTTTGGTTGGGCCGGATGGTGCTGTGCTGGTTTGGTTGGGCCGGATGGTGCTGTGCTGGTTTGGTTGGGCCGGATGGTGCTGTGCTGGTTTGGTTGGGCCGGATGGTGCTGTGCTGGTTTGGTTGGGCCGGATGGTGCTGTGCTGGTTTGGTTGGGCCGGATGGTGCTGTGCTGGTTTGGTTGGGCCGGATGGTGCTGTGCTGGTTTGGTTGGGCCGGATGGTGATGTGCTGGTTTGGGTGTAGTTTGAGTACCAGCTGTAAAAGTGCGCTCTTCTGCAG
>QVTF01021683.1:0-61950 GCA_003573665.1 Oxygymnocypris stewartii | reverse complement strand
AGTGATGATGAGACGGATGAAAGTCTGAAGTGTATAATAGAGATATACTCTCTGCTCAGATTGAGCTGCATTTCACTCGCTGAAGACAAAATTAAAGACAGAAAGAAACAATACAACTGAAGTCAGCTGCAGTAAAGACCTGGCAAGCATCACACAGAAGAAAGCCAGTCTCTGCTGATGTCCACGAGTTCAGACTGAAGAAGTCATCGTCTGCAAAGGATTATCAGCAAAATATTAAAATGAACATTTTATTTATTTGTCCAATTACATTTGAGCCCCTGAAATATTTGTTCAATCCTTGAATTAAAGCTTAAATCTGCACTTCCATCTTGTTTTATTTCAAATCTATTGTAGTGGTGTATAAAGGCAAAAGCACAAAAACTCAGTGTCCAAATACTTCCGGATCTGACTGTATATTACCAATATATACAAAAAAATATATATATATGTAAATACTATAGAAATAATAATAACATGCATATTATTGTTTATATATGTTTTCTTCCACATTTCTCTTGACCATCCCATATTTGATCACCTTCTCTTTTAAGGTACATGCAGTCCTGTGAAACAAGTCATTTTATGCAGCAGCACGATGTTGGACAGCGTCCCGTCAGCAGTTGAAGTCTTAAACGCTGTCATGTTTGGGTTCAGGAGCGGTGCTTCAGCAGCCGTCAGAAGCTTCTAAACATGGCCTCATTTTTCAATCAATTGCATTCGTCCAAACCTCTCATTGTGCATCATAACCATTTCCATCTCACAAAGAACTGCTCTGAGAATGATGTGAGGAAAACACTGGAGGTAAATCTCTCTGTTCTCTGTCTCTCTGTCTCTCTGTCTCTCTCTCTCTCTCTCTCTCTCTGAGCCTCAGAGGGACACGATCTGTCAAATTAGAGCATTCACTTGATGAGCAGGCGGGGAGGAAAACATCAGCAAACTGCTATCTGTCGAAACAATCAGAAATATATCACACGTGAATAATCAGCCTCCTCGGGCCACTCGAAAAACCAGCTCTAAATGAATCCGCTCTCACTCGGATTAAAACTGCTAAATGTGTTCATATGACACATCCTTTCCACCAAATGAGATGTGATTGTTTGCTTCATGTGGACAAAACTCTGACAGCATTTACTCTCCAGCATGCTGTTTCTTCAACACAAAAGAAGAAATACAGTGACCAATGGATGTCAAGATCTGAATCCGTCCATTAATGCATCTGTGAAATCTCATATCTGTGCATGCTCAGACAAGCACTGAAGTCTGACATCAATGATGCATGAGTCTCTCGCCTCTCGCTATACAACTGCGCAGTGATAAGTTAGATATGCAAAAGCATGCAATGAGATTTGAGAGTTACGGTGAAAGGATTTAAAGACTTCAACTATGCTACTGGTTTGGGGTCAGTATGATTTTTTTTTAAAGAAATCAATAATTTCCCACTGCATTCATATTTCATTCATTCAGTATGTTGGATGAGCTTTGTGCTTGGCCAAAAAATGATAGACATAAATGCTGATTATACATACAAACAAGTGAAGTAAAGTAAAACGAGTAAAGTTTGATGACAAACTTTGTTGTTGGCTTTAAAAAGCACATTCTGAAAGATTAAAATAATTTTGAAAAGCTTGAAGGTTTTACTTAAAAATGCTTTAGCACTTTTTAAACAGTTATTGTACGAAACAAAAGCTTTGAACTGATAATACAGATGGATAGATAAAACGATAGAATGATTGATTGAAAGAACGACAGGACGGACGGATGGATGGATAGGATAGGATAGATAGGTAGATAGACTCACTCTTGAGGTTGGAGGTGGCTGGCTGAGGCTGATGCGGGGGGGCAGGGTGTGCTGTGGTAGGGGGGAGTGCTGCTGAATAGATGTCGTTGGGCAGGGCTTGATCCAGCACGGAGCTCCGTGAGCTGGCATAGGACGAGCCCTTCCTGTTACTGCACACGCTCTCATCCGACAGAGTCCGGTACAGCGACCGCCGCGGGGACAGGCTGCCCGCCGCAGACGCCTGACAGGAAACACACAACCTCAATCACAGGTAATGGAATTAACACCAGAAAATTGACATTTTCATTTATTCTATTGCTAATAAAACACAGAGATATATATGCAATCAAAGTCCCAGAATAATCCCAGCACGACGAGATGAATAGGTTTGTTTTGGACTGAATGTCTTGTGTCGTTAAACAGCGGGATGTTATAAATAAAGCCTGCTCTTTATCTGCACTGCTGAGGAACGGAGAGAGCGTTTTGCTGTTCTTCCGCTTGTGATTAAACAGAGCCATATTTGGTCATGGATGAGAAGGGTAAGTGCGGCCCCGGGGCCCGTGCATCAGACAGAGTCACATGTTCACTATCCAGTACATACTAGCGAGTCCATCTGAAGGCATGGGCTTGTCCAAGTGTTCCTGTGGCTGAAAACAGAAAAGCTTTGATTCCCAGGGAATGCATCAACTGGTCAAATAAATGCAATGCAAGATAAAAGCATCAGAGATAGAAACTTAAAAGTTTTGAAGTCAAACACTGTTCCTAAAACCTAGCAAGCATCCTTAACATCTACTATCTACATAGGCAGCATAATAGCTGAAATCATAAACGAATAGCTGAGCATCAAATTAATTATCTGAATGCTTTACATAAAGTCCATGCACATTGCAAATAAAACTGTTCACATGAAGCACACTCACAGTTGATTTCAGTGGCCTTAGCGTGTTACTAAACAAACATGATATTCTAAAAGCATTCAAATATGATACAAAAAAGCTGGAAAAGCTTTTTTTTAATTCAATTTTTTTTGTAAAATCTATACACTATGGTTCAAAAGTTTGTAGTCTATTTTTGTTTAAAGAAATAAATGTTATTTAGCAAAGCTGCATTAATTGATCAAAAGTTACAGTACAGGCATTTATAATGTTATTAAAGATTCCTATTTCAATAAATGCTGTTAAACTTTCTATTCATCGAAGAATCTTGAAAAAATAATATATGAGAGTTTCTACATAAATATGAAACAGCACAACTGTTTTCAACATTGATAATAATCAGAAATGTTTCTTGATCAGCAAACCAGAATGATTTCTGAAGGATCACGTGACACTGAAGACGGAAGAATTCAGATTTGATCACAGAAATAAATTACAATTAACATATATTCACATACAAAACAATTTATTTTAAATTGAAATAATATTTCACAATTTTACTGTATTTTTAACAAATAAACACACCCTTGGTGAGCATAAGAGACTTATTAATTAAGTCTTAATTACACACTGCTCTAAGATGGGGAGCTCACTAGGTTTCAGACAGACTTACTGTAAATATCTCTCAAAGGGCACGAGGACAAAGTTAAACACGTACCCATGAGCTAAATCGTGCCAAAGCTATTTAGATACATTGTAATATTTTCCATTCAGAGCGTGAGGCAGAGGAAGCTGGTTCATTCCCAGGCGGAGCTGCTTGATCCTGTTCGTTTTATTTATAGCACACAATACGTCTTCCACTATTTGAAACTTGATCAAAAATGTCAGTTTGCTGAATCGCCATCACTGCAGGGAAAGCAGACATCATGCACACGGGATTCAGCAGAGCTAAACGCCTCCGGTCTCAAAGCTGCCCTCTGTTTCACTTCTTTAGACCAGCATCCCACTCAAATCCCATCGCTCAACATGAACCGGCCTCAATGAGCTATCTCTTCTCTCTCTCTCTCTCTATCTCTATCTGTATGTCTGTCTCTCTCTATCTCTGTCTCTATATCTCGCTCGCTCTCTCTCTATGTCTATTCTCTTCTATATCTCTATCTATATATCTTATCTCTGTCTCTCTCTGTCTTCTCTCTATCTCTTGCTTCTCTCTCTCTCTGTCTCTCTTGCTCTCTCTCTGCGCTCTCTCTCTCTCTCTCTCTCTCTGTCTTCTTGCTCTCTCTCTCTCTCTCTGTCTCTTGCTCTCTCTCTCTCTCTCTCTCTCTCTCTCGCTCTCTCTCTCTCTCTCTCTTGCGCTCTCTCTCTCTCTCTCTCTCTTCCTCTCTCTCTCTCTCTCTCTCTCTTCTGGCCTCTTGCACACGCAACTTTACAAGACTGGATCCGGTCTGTCCTCTCGTTATCAAAACAAAACATCACTGCAAATAAAGGCAGTCTGAGATATCACACAACTCACTGTAGAGAGGCAAACGGTGTTACCAGAATACATTACCAGTCAAAAATTTGGAATTTAAAAAACAATGCTTTTACTATTCTGGTAAATTATCTGATATACTGGTTTCTTGGGTTCCTCATTTAATGCTTTAAAAAATACATATATTATTATTATTATTGCAAGATTAAAAAAAAATCCTGCAATGTGATACATTTATTTTGCAAAGTGCAAATATACCTCTCAATTAATAAATAATGATTTTAATATGAATAAATAAATAAACAAATAATTATATCGTAAAATGAATAATTACAAACAAGTATTTTAAAAATGAAATACTTGTTAAAAATATTAAATATTTTATATATTTATCTGCATGTTGTGTGAACATTAATGAACCAGTGTTATTTTATTATAGTTTTAGTTATAGCTTTTATTTGTACATTTCTAGTTTCCATCTTATGTTTTTTTGGGGGGGGTTATTACTATTTAGGATTTATTTTTTTTTCATTTCAGTTTTTGTTTATTTATTTTCATTACAGACCAGTTGGTAATTCTAGTCCTTCAAACTAAACTTAAAAAAAAAATTTACTTTGAAAAAGATTTCAACATTTTGAAGTTTTCCATTAAATAAGAAATATTTTATTTTAGATTTATTTCAATTAATAATTTTTATTTTAGTTAATAATAAAAAACCCTGCTGTGAACATTTAAAATGAATTTTTAAATACACAATATTCAAATATTTTAACAATATTTCTCAATAGATACTGTATTTCTGTTAAACAAATGCAGTCTCGGTGTATATAATAGTGAGACCCTCTTTAAGCAGATAAAAACACTTCAGAGATGCACAAATCAACAACAACAACAGAATAATGATCCTAAGGTCTTTTTTCACCAGTTTTATCATCTGAATCACCTCTCCCAGTGAATAAAGATCATCACGTGACTGTGTTCAAGTAAAACCATAGGACCGAATCATGAAAGTACTGTCCAGACCAGACTCAGACCCCTGCCGTGTTGTCTTTCCTCTGAAACGACCGATCCGCCACCTTCCCTGCACGCGTGATCCGCTCCTACAGCGGGTTCCCCGCTCACTTCTGCTCTCAGGCTGGAGTTTCCACTGAGAAAGAAAAACCAGACTGACAGTGTTTTCCATTACGGCTCGCGCTTCACAATGGCAGGTCTGTCTCCGAGGGGCTGCGTGGCCCTTTAAAACTAAAAACCTCCGCCGGTGTGTCTGACAAAATCTGTGATGGTGAGAACAAGATGCGTTTCTATGTACAAAATAAACAAACCAATGTTATATTACACAATGAATCCCTTTGAATATGAATCCCTGGAAACTTCATTTCCAGCAATATCATGGACTTCATTGCACAGATAATATTTAAACTGAGCTGGACGATGCCGTCACTGAATTCAATAATGAAATGCCTACAGCTGAAAATTGAGTGTTACATTTTGTCATTTTACATTATTGACACACTATTTTCCTATTTTGATATTGTGCAGTTGCTTTGACACAATTTGTATTGTTAAAAGCGCTTTATAAATAAAGGTGACTTGACCTCAAATATTTACTTGAAGAATAATATTAAGTTAATATTTAACAACACATTTGCATGTTCATGGCAGGATTATTATTGTTAACTAAAATGAAACAAACGAATACAAACATTTTTGTTAAATGAAATAAAAATGAACTACAATAAAATATAGAAATTAGCCTTGTTTATTCAAATTAAAATTGTTTAAATTATTAAACGATAATTAGAAATGTTAACTTGGTAGCTAAATGACCTTTTTTTATTTAAAGCACTAAAACTACTAACTGGAAATATATCAAATTTAAAACTAAAATAAAAATAAATGAAACCTAAAAAGCAATGATAATAGAAATTAATAGAATTGATAAAAACACACAACAAAATCATACAATTTAAATATAAAAATAAAAGCTAATTTAAAATATAGTAAATTCAAAATATATATATTTTTAAATATTTAAAATAAAAATATAATGGTATATAAAAATATTAAAAAATCTGTTAATCACACAGCATGCAGGTAAACAACATATTTCATCTTTTTTTGTACTAAGCATTTTATTTTGATTGTTTTTATTTTCAAATTAATCATTGTAATTGTACACTTTTAGGACTTGATGAATTATTATTAATTAAAATAACAAAATAATAATATTCATGTATAACATTTATAACTATTAATAATCATTATGTATGTAGTTAAGACAAATATAAATTCAGAGGCTACATCGAATATATTAGCATTTAAAAAAATGTATTTATTATATTGCAGGACAAATAAAAACGATAAAAGTATTAAATGAGAGACCAGATATCAGAGACTTTCAGGGGCCAGTAAGCAACCACATAGCAACTGCCTGCAAAAAGAGAGATGTTTGAGAAGTGCAGATGCTCAGACAGATGAGGACTAAGCACAAGAAGCACAGATAGCGGTCAGCGCCCGAGGTGTAAGGTGTATGATATCATGCTGTCAGCTCGACTGGACGGGACGATGTGAAGCACCTCACCTCCCCCTGAGAGCACAATGACCCGTCTGCCTCTGAGGGCATGCCAACACCACACAGACCGCTAACAATGGGGCATTGTGCATCTACTCTGGCCCTTTAGACACAGACAGACACACACACACACACACACACACACACATGTTGGTTTTATGGTTTACGGGGACTCTCCATAGGCGTAATGATTTTTATACTGTACAAACTGTATGTGCTATTGCCCTACACCTACCCTACACCTAAACTTAGCCCTCACAGGAGACGGTGCATTTCTACTTTCCCTCCAAAAAACTCACTCTGTATGATTTATAAGCATTTTGAATTATGGGGACACTGAAAATGTCCTCATAAATCACCTTCTCCTTGTAATACCTGTCATACCCATGTCATTATACAAATTTGTGTCGTCATAAACCACATAAACATGCACACACACACACACACACACACACGTCTCCGAGATGCTTCAAGAAACCTACCTGCAAAGCCTCGTGAAAAACTAAACCGAGGGCAAAAGCTCCTTTAAACGCAAGGATGGTCACACCAAATGTTGATTTAATTTACTTAATAGAAGTTAATTGATAAAGAAAAACTATTTATGAGATTATTTTGAAAGCATCCTCATTTTACAGCATTTTTACACCAGTGCCTAAAACAATGAAACAATGACCCGCCTGCCTCTGAGGGCACGGCAACACCACACAGACGGCTATAAATAGGGCATTGTGCATCTACTCCGGCAGATAACGGGAGGTGGGAGAGACGGGGGAACTCCAAACACAATTAAGACGGTCTCCAGGAGCAGGAGACTTCAGAGAAACAGACACTCCTCCGACATCTTCCTCCCGTTAATCCACAACATGACGGCTAAGCAGACACAGATCAGATCAGCCAAACAGAATCGGTCCGGACCCAGACGTGTGTTATCGTGTCTCTGACTGATAACACACATGTCTGTTCAGCCCTCGATCATTTCACACGCAGAGGTTATCAGCAGCACTATAGAGAGAGTGTGTGAGACACGGCTCTGACTGACACTACATTCACAGACTGATCACAGCTAATGGAAAAGCATTGTTTGACAACAATTAATACCACAGCACTCAATAATTACTAGATTCATATACTATAGTATTTACATGGTTCTACAAAGACAACCATGGTACTTTGATGGTACATGTCCAAAAATTATAATAAAAACCATTATTACTACGATATATCAATATACCACTGTGGTATTACCATTGGAAATATTTTAAAACGTGGTTTTTAAACCATGGTATTAAACTAAAGAAATATGTAAAAAAGTACTAATGTTATATTATGATGCTATGCGTTAAAACATGGTATTACTGTAGTAAATGTCAAAAAAAAACAAAACATATACCACAGTGGACCATGGTATTGGTGTTGAAAAAAAAATATGCATTACTATGGTATAAAAAAAACATGGTATTACTCTGGTAAATTAAACTAAAAAGGCATTTCCAAGGTAAATGTTCAAAAACAGTACTGTCAAGGTACATCTAAAACACCACGGTTTTACTATTATACTCGCCTAGAACAGTTTTAGCATCAGACATCTTTAAAAACACAGTATTACCATGATACACACTGCAAATAATTGTTAAAAAACATTACTATGGGAAATATCTAAAGTGATGCTGTACATAAAAAAAACATGGTATTACTATGATAGATGTAAAAAAAACTGTTAAAAAATATTAGCTTTGAAGTAAAAACTAAATTAAAGAATTACTATGGTATGGCAAACATGTTATTACCATGCTAACTGACAAAAACACAAGATTATCAAGTTACATATTTAAAATACACTATGGTATTAATACGGTACTTGCCTTAAAAACTGTTTTACCATTGTATATCTACAGAAAACGTGGTATTATCATGGTCAATTCCCCCCAAAAAACAAAACAAAACATGATATTACCATGAAAAATTTCCAAAAACATAGTGCTATCAAGGTACATATCTAAAACACCATGGTATTACCATTAGGGCTGTAGTCAAGTCCACCTTTGTCGAGTCCAAGACAAGTCCAAGTCCAAAGAGGTTCGAGTCCGAGTCCAAGTCCAAGTCCAAATGAGACGGTCAAAACAGAGAAAGAAAAAATCTTCTTCAAAACCACATACTTAATTATTGATAATTGATGTGATACGAGAGACGGCATATCTTCTATTCTAATATAATAACTTTGCATTATTGTTTGTAATGATCTAAAAGCATGTGCAGCAACACTGTAGGATCAAATTAGGATATTTTATTTCTCCTCCTGAGACCCAGCTGTGGAGTTGTGTCTCTGTAGTGGACATTCTATTTTAGTGAATTTCTCTGAGACCTCACATGTCACAGTTATAAGTCTGGATGTCCTGCACAGAGCTCATTCAGGGCTTCATAGAGATACTAAATGTTTTTTAAACCCTCTCATACGTCTTTAAAGATGGCTATATTTAATTTAGTGAAAAATTGTACATCCTTATGGAAATATGATTATACTCTGTAATGTCTTTTACATCTGAATCATTTTCAGATTGTTTGTCATAAAGCAACATCTCAGGAAAATGTTATGGGTTTTCAAATTCAAATATAACTTCCTGTTATGAAACAGGACATCATTTCATACATGTTCAATGTAGAGGACACCAGGACTTAAAGCATGTTTATTATGCATTTTGGGAGACAACAATTGAATAGGGAAAAAAATTATGTATCAGTTTGCTTATGAAATATCATATATTATTATGAAAATCTGGCCATGTATTACTCCCATTATGATTTTTTTTTCAACATTCTGTCCCAACAGCAACACATTAATAAGCAAATTATATATAGTGTATAGGTACACTGTGTTTAATGGGAAACCAGTTTATGGAATTTTTACACGCATATTGCATAAAACAAAATGGTATATCAAATCATTTTGTTATACATTTTAAAACATAGTTGAGAATCATCCTTAAACAAAGTTTAGTATAAAAAATCCTGAAACCTAAAAATGTATTTGGTGATTTAAAAAAACTCCCATTGATTTTGCCGTTTTCTATTCATGCCATTTAATTTAAGTCCTTGTGTCCTCTACAGAGGACATATAATCAAATATGAATAAAAAACATTTTTCTTATGGTCTAAACAATGTAATGACATTAAAACTTTTTTTTTAGGGGGGCGTCTCAGGAGGATATTTTAGGTTTAGCAATTTCAGCTATATTTGACCAATTCTCGATTTTGTAAGATTTTATCTAGTCAACTTGAAAATGTAACTACAACATGATTCAAGAAACTTTCTCTTTATTAACCCTCTAGTTAAAGAAAAGTATATTCTAAGTGCACCACACGTTGTCTTCATGATGTAAATGTGAAACAAATCACTAAATATCTTTGCAGAAAAGATGAACTACAACTACATCTTATACAAACTTATATTATGCATATTAGGCTATATGTTCTGAAATAATACAAGACAAATGCTCCAAAAAACTGAAGGTATAACACCTAGAGTGCTATTATTAACTATAAAGACTGTAAAACAATGAACAGCAGTTTTCAGCCTGTCACCGGGATGCAAACCTGAAATATCAGATATACAGTAGTAGTTCTTCACAGGTTTTGTATTCGATTACGCTGCTGTTCCGTTGTTTTTTCTATGTAAGCATGGACGCGTTCGACGGTTGCGCTCGCGTCTCTTGCAGCGTCTCGTGCATGAAACGGCTTTCTAAAAACGCGGCACTCTAGTTATGAAAAGATGTTTAACTCACATCTTGTATTTTTCCTATTCCACTGCCCGCGTCAACACAAAAACACATTCTGTGTGAAATTAAATTCGAATTAATCGATAAAATCTGATAAATCGCCCAGCCATTGCCACAGTGTTTGCTTATTTTTTACTTTATTTACATTTTTGTGTAATTTATTAATTTTATTTTACATCCAGGTGTATTCCGTGCCTCCAGGCTTTATTCGTTTTGCTCTTATTCGTTCTTTTTCTTATTCATTTGGTGCCACGGCGTTTGATGATTGTCAGTTTTTTTTTTGTTACATTTAAACATTTTGCAAGTTTGTAATTTTATATTAGGCTTATAGCATGGTAATGGTGTATTTTTATTCGTTTTGTTAATTAAAGTCCCATGTTATTGCAGAAAATGTGTCGTTGTAAGTTATAGATAAGCAAATGACCTGAAATGAAAGTGAAAGCAAAATGCGCACGGGCATTAATAAGGTATTTAAAAGCGAAGGAAAGTGAGAGGGAAAACTCCAACGAACTTTGTACAACCAAACTGTATTATGCAACTTGCCGACAGCGTGTCTGTGGCCAAAATAAAGATAATTTAAGCCTCCACGCAGCTCGCACAATCATATGATGCAGCTGTGCATTTAACAGGCGACCAATGACCGTTCTAGATGGACCAATGACAATGACCGTTCTAGATGGACCAATGACAATGCCCGTTCTAGATGGACCAATGACAATGCCCGTTCTAGATGGAGTTAAACCAATGGCAATTACATTACCCATTTGCGGAACAAGCGAATCTTTGTTTTGAAAGAGAAAAAAAAAGCATATATTGCTGGACTCGGTCGAGACCAACTTGAACATTTGGCGAGTCCGATGACCAAGTCCGAGACAAGTCCGAGTCCAAATACCAACGAGTCCAAGACAAGTCCGAGACGATAGAAAAACGTCTCAAGACCGGACTCGAGTACTACAGCCCTAATTACCATGGTCCATTCTCAAAAAAGCAACTAAACAAAACATGATATTGTCATAGAAAATGTCCATGGTAATTGGAGTCTATGGTATTATCATGGTAATTGTCTAAGAAACATGGTATTACCATGGTGTCATGTCTAAAGCACAATGTATTATGTCTAAAACCATCATATGCCCAAAAATATGGTGTTACTATGGTACGCATAGTACTATTAAGATACACATCTATACATACACATATATCTATCTATATATCTATCTATTTTTAACATGGAACTTGTCTAAAAAACAGTTTTACCATCATACATCTCCAAAAACATGCCTTACCATGGTACACATTGACCCCCCTCCCCCCCCACAAAAAGAAAGAAAACAAAACAAAAAAACAAACATGGTATTACCATGTACATGGCAAAAAAACACAGTGAACTACCAAAGTAAATGACTAAATAATACGGTAGTATGACAATGGTCCGTTTTCAAAACATGGTATTACCATGGAACATGCCAAAAACCCTCATATACCACGTATATAAAATAGATATATTATTACAGTAGAAAACATAATTATCAAGTAATTGTCACAAAAACATGTTATTAGCGCAGTATCATGTCCAAAAAACATGGTATTACCATAGTACCTTGTCTAAAAGCACTTACCAAAAAAAAGTCCAAACCCATTACTACCATGGTATTTTTACATTTATGCATTTAGCGACGCTTTTATCCAAAGCGACTTACAATTGCATTCAGGTTATACAATTTTCATTAGTACATGTGTTCCCTGGGAATCGAACCCACAACCTTTTGCGCTGCTGACGCAATGCTCTACCACTGAGCCACACAGGAACACTAAGTTCTTGTGAGTAGCATAGTTGTGTTTGAAATGACCATAGTACCTGTATTTAGTGAAGACGACCTCAGTATGCACTACAGTTGTGTTTAATATAACACACGTACCTTCCTGTGGCCGCTCTCTCCAGGAGGCTTTCAGCAGCATCATCTTCATGTACTCCTCTTTAGACATGTTGGGCTGCAGACCTCCGTCCTTCAGCTTGTCCTGTCCTCGGTCCTGCAGCCGACAGGACGGCTCCGCGGCGTACAGCTGCCTGCGGGACACACCGAGGTTATTAAAGAGATCTCTGAATGTGCTAGAGCAAGCGCGTATGATCTTCAGGAATATTAGGCACTAATACCTGCTTCTAAACTCTTTATGCATACAATGATACTCGCTCATTTATCTTATTGTGCTGCAGTTGGTCCCATACAAGTATACTACATTAAAATCTTATATACTATTGATAAACAAGCTGTGACACAATTTAGCAAAAAAAGCCAAGGAGTTATCATCACTGCAATATTATTAAAAATGATAAATTATCGACGTTTGACAATTTTGTATTTTTGCTGATGTGTGTTTGACTACTTCATGACCACCTCTTAAACATTGTGTGACGTTCTGTAAGGACAATATTAGGCAGGACTAGGTCCATCAGTTAGAGGTGATTGTTCGACTAAATTATAAGAAAACATGTGCTTTTTCAGTTAGAGCAGCAGAAAGAATATGGAATTTAATACAGTTTAGATTTGAGAGTTCTACAACGTTTAGTATTTTTAAACCTATGCTTAAAGTATGGCTTAAGGAAATCAAATATGTGATCATTAACCTGACTTTTTAATTTTATGGAGTGTGATGTGATATTGTGTGTGTTGTATTGTTTGTGACTGAATTTTGTAATAACATCCCGCCAGGGACTGCAGATGCAACTTAGCTTTATAGCTAACTCTGGCACAACACTTCTGTTGTGCATTGTCCCTATTAAATGAAATAATAAAACCAAAAGCAGTTCAGGAGTGAGGGGGAGAGCAGGGTCAAACACTGTTTGGTGGCTCTGTTGCAGCATGTGTGAAGCAGGACAGAAGACGTGTAGATGCTGCAGGTCAGTGTAAAGCCATGATAATCACAGTATCACACTGAACACTACACTACGAGCTAATGCTAACCATTCTCACGGGCGTTTGTCACACATCATTCAGCGGGTGAAGAGGAGGAGGGGAGAGATAGTGATGGGGTGATGTGACCTTGATGCTGCTGTGTGCAGCTCACACAGTTGTGTGTGTGTGTGTGTGTGTGTGACTCACTTGGCAGCGTGCTATATAGCTGTCAGACAGCATGCGCACACAAATACACACACAGGCTAAAACTAAACCTGAACTACAGAAGAAATCACATATTTAATACAAGTTAAACTCTGTCGACAGCATCTGGAGCAAGACATTGATCTACTACTGTATCAATCCCCAGCAATCATGTATTGTCCTGGGGCATGTGGTGAATGAAAGTAGCTTTAAAAAATAGAAATAAACAAAACAAAACAAGCTATTACAAATAAAAAGCTAATACTAATAAATGATACAGTACAAGAACAGTACAATACTAGGAGATAAAATAACAATCATAAAACAAACAAAAGATGATACATTTTTAAATAAATAGTAAATGAAACAATTAACACTTAAATTCAATAAGTAAATAATAATAATAATACAATTAATATATAATAATTTTACATGTATATTTTTATGTGTGTGCATATATATATATATACACACACACACACACACATACATATATAAAAATTAAATTAAATATGAAAATAATAATTAAATCTAATAATGAAAAGCAAATAATTACAAAAGTAATGTAAATAGTGTAATACATATTAAATACAAAAAATAAACTGAAGAGTACTAACTTTGAAAATTAAAAAAAATCACTTAAACGCATTAAGTAAATAATAACATTACAATACATTTTTTTGTATTATTTTGAAGTAATATTTCAAATGTTGTATATAAAACTGGAATAAAAGCCTGAAGTGTACTAGTATATATTATGGTGAAACCTGCTGTGTTCAACACTATTACAGAGCCAGAATCAGGCTCCACCTCAGGCTGACAGACGTCTACAGGGAACACAATCACAGACATTTCCATGCACAGACTCATTTCTTCTAGAATGTCCTTGTAAATAATATACCAAATGTAAAGTATACTAATATACAAGCTGCAGCCAAGTTAAAAATACTCAGTGAGTGCGTAAATACTGAAGATGAGTTAATTAATTTTGTGAGAAGGTCACATTCAGACGTGTGCAGTCTTTTATGTTTTTAGTCTCACATAAAAATAACAACTGAGCAATGCAGCAAAAATCCAAAGAAGCACAATGGTGAAGAGGACGTATTAAAACTCCCAGAAAGCCCACAGGCGCTGGACAATGTCACCACAGCTGTCTGGCACTAGCGCCGCGGCTTTAACACACTTAGTGACCCATTGGCCTTACTGGTGTATGTGTCTATGAGCAACTGTTGATACGAGCACTACAGGCTATGTCTGAGTCTGACAGAAACTGTCGAGGTGAGCAAGGAGAGGAGGGTCGGTGCGGCCAAGCGGGGAGGATTTCAACTCGTTTACACAGAGTGAGGAGAACAGAAAGGTCAAGGGTCGAAGGGGAAGGGTTCACTAACACTGTGAGCACAAACATACACAGTGGGGGGGTGTGCGTATGTACCTGGACCGCTCGGCTAGAGCCTTCAGAAGGAAAGACAACAAGCTCTCGGCTCCACTGAGGCAAAAGAAGCCGAGGAAAGTAGAAGAAACAGAAGAAAGTTAGCAGCTGTGTCAAGCCGCACTGCAAACGGGGAAAAAGCTTCATTAGCAGGCACAATAAATGCGAGCGATATTGGATGATTTGTCTAGAGGCTGGGTTACGTAATGTGAAATAAAGGCTGAGGTGGAATAAACAAGGAAAGGAGGTGCTAACTGCATTACACGGCTTCTTTCATAACAGCTGGGGAAAAGTATAGCTTAGCCGCATCGTCGATCTAAGAAGAGTGTTTAATGGAAACTTTCAATGAACAAAAGACATTAGGAAGTAAGAGTTTCATTCAGATCACAATTACACACTTTGCTCTCTAAATGTGGACAAAACAGAGACATCTACTGCTGTCAAATAAGTCCAATTATAATAATTACAGACAAACCCAAACTGAGCTCGTGGCATTTTTAGATCAAAAATATTATTTACTGAACTGAGGCAGCAAACTAAATGTGTCATCTGAATTTGAATGTAAGGAAGTATCATTCAAATAAACTGATATTCAAATTCATATAACTGCAATTGGTAACTAAACTGAAATTTGATTAAGTGAATATAGAACAAGAGATAGAACGAGAGAACAATAGAAAGACAGACAGACAGACAGACAGACAGACAGACAGAGAGATAGACAGAGAGATAGACAGACAGACAGAGAGATAGACAGAAAGATAGACAGACAGACATACAGACAGACAGACAGACAGACAGATAGACAGACAGACAGAGAGATAGACAGAGAGATAGACAGACACACACACAGACAGACAGACAGACAGACAGACAGACAGAGAGACAGACAGACAGACAGACAGACAGACAGACAGACAGACAGACAGACAGAGAGATAGACAGAGAGATAGACAGACAGATAGACAGACAGATAGACAGACAGATAGACAGATAGATAGATTTAAGGTAAATCGGGCCCCTTTTTGACCATCATCACGTCGAAAGCTGCCAAATTTATTCATCTAACATAAATGAATACCAGTCTTTTTCCCATTGACGTCATCATGATCTAGAAATAAAAAGATCTACACAAGGACTCTCTAGAAGCAGAGCTAGAATATTAAAAGAAAAGCAGAGGCGGCTCAATCGCTTCCCTCCAGGATCCGTTCTGAGTCCAGTAGGCAACACCGATCTTCTGTGTCGAACAGTTCAGTCCACAGGCATCAGACATCAGAATACAGATCAATAATGAGAAGAGACACATGCCAAGGATATTACGTCTGCACGTTTACAGAGCTGATTTCACACAGAACTCACTTCAATCAAGCCCTGTTAATCTACTGATGGTTCTTTCCAGGCCTTGGTGATACTCGGATCGATAGAGGAACGATTCACTTTGATCTGTAATCTATTGCAGACGGTTTTTCGACCTTGAAACTGGAATTGCCTGATGATTGTGCCAGCGGAGAGATTCATTGGATAAAAAGAAGTGAGAGACCTTCGCCGCTGGCTAAATTCAGCTTCGGAATAGATTGGTCTCTCCTGGCCTTTTAAACCAGACGCTTAATGAGTCACACTGGCACAAGCTTGGAGGGCAATATTAAATTTAATAAAATCTAAGGCCCAACCTAATTGTTCGCATTAGAATATTACAAAAAAAAAATTTTTATGCATCGTTTTACTTAAGTTCTTTACACGCTCTAGAGATTTCGAGGTCCTGAGTATGTTGTAATGGTAAATTAAATTACAAATAACTCTCATATGAAGCATCTTAATGTTGCTTTTAGTGACCCAAACAATTAACTCCCAATTACACCATCAGAAGCATCCCATTCCACACATCCACACACACTCACCCACACTCGGACTGAATCGGGGGCTCGTCCGGGATCGATTTGTCATCGGACCTCCTACGGCTTTGTGTGTGCGCATCAGTGCTGGGCCCTGGCTCCTGGCTACTGTGGGTTCTGGACGGTTCTGGAGAGGACATGTGCTTGAAGCTGTGGGGTAAGGGGCTGCCGGAGTGGTGGGAGCCACTGGCCAGCGCACATGAGATAGATAAAGAAGGGAAATACTTTACAAACGTGCCCAGTGGCATTTTTAGGGAGTTTTCACACCTGGTTCATTTCAGGCTCAGAACTAAATGAGTGAACATAAACAGGAGAGGATCAATGATAGTGCAGTAGAGCTGAATTAATCGTTAAAAGATCGTAATCTCGATTCAAACACGCATGCGATCTTATTTCTAAATAACAACGATTCGTCTGTGTCTATTAAACCTCTGACAAATTCATACCGGAACATTTAAATCACAGAGAGAGCAATTATGTTTAGCTATGAAACAGCTTCACAGTATTTTAAACCACACAGTATTATTTCTGCCTTACAATATTCATATTATCACAGAAGTACTGGGATAAATGTTTATGGTTCGGTTATAAACACTGAAGTCTATTGTAGCGATCAAAATGGAGAAAATCTACTTTTGAAAGTAATTTTCATTTCAAAATGGGGCTTCAAATAACGCTTTTTTATAAGAACGTTGATTACATAGTTTTTCCACTAGGAGATGACAAATGACTGGTAACATTTTTTATTAGTCATTGAATCATTAATTCATGAGATTTGTTCAGAAACGCTGATTCATTCAGTAATAGAAAAAAGTGAGTCAATGAATCATTCATTCATTCAAAATTGTATTTTTTTAATTATTAATTCAAATTAGGTAAACATTTTTTAATAGAATGAGGCAATTCATATTTTGTCACAGCCTCTAGTAGACTACGTTATTTTGTTTATTTCAGAACCGTGGGAGAATCGTGATCTCTATTTGAAATTGTGATTCTCAATTTATCCAGAATGGTGCAGCTCTAGAATGCAGTTTTACTCACACGTGACTTGCATAAACACATGTTGGTATACCTTACAATGTTGTTTTGTAAAAGCAAACAGAACCATGAAGAAAATGCAACATTGTAACCATGTAAGTCCCTGTTTTGAAGCAAAGCAAATGATCAACAGGTCTGAAAAAACACCTTTAAAGTGCCCTTGTTATGCCATTTTGAATATTGCCTTTCATGCAATGTTTAATGTAGCTGTGTGTGGATGTAAACAATCTGCAAAGTTATAAAGCGAAAGTCCACAAAAAATAAAGTTGTCTCCCAAATGAAAAAATCGACTCTGAACAGCTTAAACAAGTCATCAGTATCCCACTTCTGCAAAGGGGTAACACATTTGCATAATGCCCGCCCTATGTTCTACATTGGTCTGCTGCGAAAAACTTGATCCACCCTCAAACACTGTAAGCTTGTTCGTGAGCTTAACATCATGTCGAGAAGACACTGTGTCCTGCGCTGTGAAAGTAAATTCATTTTATTTTTCACTTCTGAAAGAATCAGCGGTTTAAAATTAAGTTTTCCCGTCATTTTACTGGTGACTGCTTCTCTAATCTTGGGGAGTTCAATGCGTGATTTACAAAACACTTGTTCTTGAAAGATGGCTCATCATTACCTAGTTTATTTTGGACCAGCTGACTCCACTCAGTCACAACCTGTAAGTATGATAAATAATAGATGTTTATATTTTAATGGGCGTATCGTTACCGACATTCGCTGTATGCGGTAGACCAATCAAAACAGACTGGGTCACCTGACCAATCAGAGCAGAGTAGGCTCACGGAAAGGAAGGGTTTAGAGAGAACGGCTTCGAGCGAATCGTTTGAGAATCATTGGAAAATGTGGTGAAATTAAATGCATATTTTGAGAAAACGAAAGCATTTTTTTTACCTTGCATGCATATTGTAGGAGACTCACCAAAACAATATTGGGAACCTTAAAAATGGCAATTTTTAGGGGCACTTAGGGGCAAATAGGGGCACTTTAAAGTAACTAGACCAATAGCGATACAATGTAGCCGGGTCCTATGAACGATCCCTTGGGCTTCTGTTTAGGAAACAGTGGGTGAATTCTGCATTAACAGCGCTCTGTTCGGGCATCAAAAAATAAATAAATGTTTATGCATTTAGCAGATGCTTTTATCCAAAGCGACTTACAGTGCATTCAGGTTATACATTTTTTGTCAGTACATGTGTTCCCTGGGAATTGATCCCACAACCTTTGTGCTGTTAACGCAATGCTCTACCACTGAGCCACAGGAACACGCTCAAGACAAACATGTACTCAAACACACACACACACACACACACACACACACACACACACACATCAGAACTGAGAACATGCCTGTGAGCAGGACCCTGACCTTTCTACAACAGCAGGACAGCTGCCATTCTCTCCGGTCTATCACAAAGACACTTCTTTCCATTTTTCTACCTTTTATGTAAGTCTATGCTTACAAGTGTTTAGTTTAACAGAAGATAATTTGACAATGTTTCTAATGATTTTCCTGAATTGCTCTGCATGCAATACAAAGCAGTTTCACTGTATGGATGGAAAATAACCCTACATGTCTACATTTCAGTTCAATACACAAAACCATCTATTTTTTCCCTTCTAATTTTTTTTTTTTCATTATCCTATGTTATCTCAATTACACAACTCCCACAATTATTCTACAATGCAAATAATGAATCAATGCACATTAAGACAATGTAACTTTCTTCTCCATGATGTAAAGAAGGGATAGGATATGCTTCATGGAAACAAGTTTAATTGACCTGGAATCACTGGAATTCATTTTTTTTCAGCTGTGCGTTTGGAGTCAGTGAGATTTTTTTTTGTTAAATAAATTAATACTTTTATTCAGAAAGATGCATTAAACTAATCAAAAATGACATTAAAGACATTAAAAATATTACAAAAGATTTGTAAATGAAATGCTGTTCTTTTGAATTCCCTACTCATCAAGCAAACTTGAAAAATAAGATGCATCACGTTTTTCTCAAAAATCTGTAGCAGCACAACTGTTTTTAACATTGATAATAATAAGAAATGTTTCTTGAGCAGCAAATCAGCATATTGGAATGATTTCTGAAGGATCACGGGGGCACTGAAGTATAGTTCAATATATTAAGTTTAAAAAATATATAAATCTATTGTAGAAACTTAATTTCCGTTGCAACGATTGTATTGTAAAAAGCGCTATACAAATAATCTTGAATTGAACTGAAGACTGGAGTAATGATGCTGAAATTTCAGCTTTGATCACAGTAATAAATGACATTTTATAATATATTCAGATTGAAAACAGTTCTTTGGAACTGTAATAATATTGCACAATATGAATGATTTTACTGTATTTTTTATCAAATAATTGCAGCCTTGAGCAAAGGAGTCTTCCTTCAAATAAATCTGAACGACACCAAACGTCTGAACTTGTCAAGATTTGAGCATCTTCAAAACGAGGACACAAGTCAATGTTAGTAATTTAGATGTAAATACCTGCAGACCTGTTACTAAGAAGCAGCATTCCTCTCTCTCCAAGTGAACACACACAGCTGGATATGTAACATGCCAAGATATTTTAACACGTAAACAGCTGCACCCAATTCATAGTTTGTTTGTGTGTAAGTGGAAGAATATGCACATATTTATAAACAATAACTGATGGTTGAGTGGGAAGTGCACATATTCTGCTGTTAGCATTCCACCGTGGAAATCCAGCCAGCAGGCCAATCAATAATGTTGGCAAAAACATTATTTGAACATAATCACCCAGGAAATACTCGATCCATTCAGCCTCAAGATACAAATCTGACCTATTTATACTCTCATAAGCATCAGCTCTCTCTCTTTTGCTCACCTAGAATGAGATGAGATCTCGCTCAGGTCTCCCATACTCCCGTCTGCGGGCGCGTGTCCGGTGGCCAGAGCCGCGGCGTAGCTCTGGGGATGGTACAACCTGCTGTGGTCCTCCTCCGTTGACTCTTCTTCCGCCAGCTCCGGTGTCCACCGGTGTCCTGGGTCAGACACCCCGTGGCCCTGGAGCATGACGCGGGAAACAGACGCACCGGCAGCCCCCGGGGT
Organism: Oxygymnocypris stewartii; assembly: GCA_003573665.1. Taxonomy (NCBI): domain Eukaryota; kingdom Metazoa; phylum Chordata; class Actinopteri; order Cypriniformes; family Cyprinidae; genus Oxygymnocypris; species Oxygymnocypris stewartii. The sequence continues at coordinate 40,929 of QVTF01021683.1, read as the reverse complement.
CATGCTACAAGGCGCGGTGTCAATGCCGCTGTCTGTGGAGGCTCCTTTAATGTAGGTGAGACCCAGCATCTCTGGATCCATCAGGTCCCCGGAGCCAAAGTGCTTCTCATCACTGTTACTGCTGGAGGCGTTGCTGGAAAGAGTGTTACTGCTGGAGTGGCTGGAGTTCTTATCGCCGCCCTGCTGGAGGACGACAGGAAAACACACCAAGGAAACATTAATAATAGGTCCTTTTTTGGCAAGACATTTACTAAGACATGCTTCCTATCTTTTTATGCAACAACCTAGCAACCATCTAGCAAGAACTAGTTATATTTTCTTAAACAATATGAATAAAAATATATGGAAAATAAATACATATAAAAATAATAATCTAAAAATATGAAAAAATGTACTTATACAAAAACATATTAAACAAATAAATCTATCTGCTGGAGGATGAAAGAAAGGAAAACATATCAAAGAAACAATAATAGGGCATTTTTTTGGTAAGAAAACGTGCTATGGCATTTTTATATTTACAAATTCAAAGAAATTCAAATTCATTAAAAAAGTAATAAGTATACAGCAACAGCACTGCTATATTTGCATCGACAAGAAAAACTTTTTTCTTTAAAAAAAGATTATAAAAACAATAAATAAATACATACAAATACATCAAAAACAATAATACTCTAGCAATTGGCAACTGTATATACTGTGTGTGTGTGTGTGTGTGTGTGTGTATGTATATATAAACATCTACATATACATGCACACACACATACACACATGAATACTTAAAAAATGGTAAATAATAGTACTAACAATATAAAAATACATGTAATAAGAATACATAAAATATATAAATAATAAATATATACGTATGTGATAAAACGTACACTGCCAGCATAAGTACCAAAGCTCAATATTTCTAAACACATGCGCTAACCATTTAGCATATCATCCCATTAACTACATGACATTTTGTGCATACTTGCATATTTGATCTATAATGCTAATTAGCAGATGGTGTCATGTGACACCTTCTTTAGTCCAAACTAATATCATGCCAATTTTAATGTACACTGCAAAGACCCGCAAAACTAATTACTGTGAGCTAATGAATAATTCTGTGACTAGTAATGTATGCAAATATGAGCTGTATTCATTCATTAGTGCGCAGACAATAGGCGTAATAAATCAAGAGAGCAGAGCCATGTACATCTCCCAGCGGATACAGACAACAGCATTTTACACAATGCAACAGACATTAGAGAGCGTTCAGAGCTGAAAAGGTTTAAGTTATTGATATAGATGGTAGAAGGCAAACACACAATAACAAGCATAATAAAGAGACTGATCCTGATATTAAACCTGCTATTATACAGACTTGATTATCAAATGATCCAACGACACACTCATTAATGCAGCTGCAAAACTCACTCCACTTAATGTGGATAATGAGACCGTCCTTTAATCTTTCATGGTTTTCTGTATTTGTTCAAAGTCTGTACAGATGCAAACTCTCTATAGCTCTTCATTACAGACATACAAATCATATTCTGTAGATTAAACATCCTCGGGATAACTGAGACAATCATTAGAGTATATAGCAATGAACTTAAGCTACTGTCATTTCAACAGCATGATGTGGTAAAAACTGATTGGATGTGATACCTAACGTGGGCTGGAATGAATTAAGACAATATCTGCTGATTTCTTTAATGGAAATTGTTTAATTACAAGGTAAAGTGATTAAAAGCAGCAGTGTTTGCACATCAGAATGGAGGAAAATGAACTTGAAAGAGAAAAGCCTCATTTGAAAGAAGTGATAACGTTAGTGAAAGAAAGTAATTAACATTCATTTACCTTGGAGCAAATTAAGATGATATTAATAATAATATATGTTTTCATTCGGGAACGAGGATGAGGTGGTTTAATTGCAATATAGGGGACAAAAAGTATAATTATTAAATGTGAACTGACATCCTTTCTATTAAATTATCCACCATAAACTCAAAATAAAAAAGACTTTCTTGGCAGTCGAAAACCGATTCTAAGTCATGATTGGTCAGTAACATTTTTAAGGCGGGGCTCAGCGAAGGGTTAATTATGCGGAAGCGTAATTTAATGCAAATGCAAGCGCAAAGACTGCTTTGAGACAGCAAGCAACAAAATCATGACGCTTTCACAGATACTTCATTAAATGCATCCTTCCCAAATTGCATTACAAAAATGAATTGCATTATATATCAATAATATTTTATTATATATTAATATTTATAAATGGTATATATTTATTTAAAAATGTATTTAAATATTAATTTTATTACAATATATTATTCATTACTGATAAAATATATATATACAAAAAAAACATTTTATTTTCAATATTTATTTCATTACAGTATATCATTCCATACTGAAAAGTATAGATATTTAACCTAATATTTTTGTGCACTAGACCTATTTTACATATTTTGTTTTGCTTATTAGAGCATCTCTGTTAACTAAAGCCAGACTCGTTACTGAAGATTGTACAAATGTACATTTGAATTCAGTCACTTACAGTATGAAGATCATTTCAGAAATGATGCTCACTAGGTTTGGAAGAGAGCTTCTATCTACACTATATCTACAGTACAGGAGCCTGTGGTTTCTGCTCTAAATGACTGTAATTCACTTTCAGCTGGATGCGGTGGTCAGATGCTATTACAGGAACAGGCAGTGTAAGATATTGGGTAAAACTCACATTGAAGGTGAGAGAGAGAGAGAGAGACGCGTCCTGATAACAGCACCAAGGGCAGACTGACCTTATCGGCCTTCATTCATCACACTGACGCACATGCACACTGACAGCAGCACTAGCGGGCTCATGCGTCTCCGTCTGCGTGTTTGTCATATCAAGGCTTTCAGCGAACGCAGCAACACCCTAAAGATGAGTCTGAGAGCTTTCCCAAGCAGAGGAAGCCCATGTTTCCACTCAAGCCATGTGATTATATGCTTCATATGTGAAGTGTAAATCCGGCTCACCACATTAAAACATTCTTCTGACACTGTAGGGATTTGCCATATTATGAATTAGTCTGGGATTTATAAACATACAGTTACATATATAAACAAATGCCTCCTGCTGGCCTGCCACTAACAGACTGAATTATAAATAAAGCACATGGTGTATTTTGTCTGGCCTGTAAGTGAACCTCATAACCTCTTATACGGCTGTGTGTAGGACAAGCAAGCTACAAGTAGGACATGCTTCTTTGGTCCAAAATGACTATCAAACAATACGATTTTAAGGGTTTGAATCGTGGCTTTAATAAGATTCTCATCAATCTATCAAAATATAGATTTTTATGGCAGTGGTCATAACCAATGATTTATACAAATACAAAACAAGCATTACAAATGTTATGTGAATTAACCCCATCCACAACTGTTTTTTTCTTTCCTCAGTCTTGAAAAATCTGGATATATGAGGGAAAAACCCAAAGTGATTTACAGTACTGGAAGTACTAGTTATAATTCTAGATATGAATGCTCATTTTTCTATTTATGCCAATAATAATGATAATATTTTCTAATTACAATACTATTTTATAGAAATGTTGAGCAATGTCATTTATATATATTACTATTATATATATATATATAATATCCATATTCCAATATTCCATAATAACACTTTTAGTTAAAGTTTTAGCAATTTGTGTTGTTTATAATTTTTTGTTTGTTTTTTATATTTAATATGTCTATAAAGGTCTTATCAACCCATAATTTCTTAATTATTTTACAGCAGATTTCCCCAACCAATGATTTATAATAATAAAAAACAAGAATTCAAATTTAAAATACTTCTTGTGAATTAAACCCTCTTAACATCCGACTTTCTTTCTACAGTCTTGGAAAACATAAGGCAGCCTAATAAAAAAATAAATATGTAAATCTTAAAACGCCATGGGCATTTCTTTATAAAGCGTATAATTATGATAATGTTTTCTAATTATTTTAAGATTTGAATATGACAATTTGAGATTTTATAATATACATTTTGTATTTCCAGATTTTTATTTGAATTTTACTTACAATTTTAGCAAATTTGCTATCTTTGTCATTTTCATTGGCTATTTTTTTATTGTTTTCATTTGAGTTTTAGTTTGAATTATTTTAGTACTGCTAATTAAACTCCTGCCTTGGCAACTAGTTCATAAAAAGATTTAGTTGTTTTGTTTTAATATTTTATTTCACTTTGATTTGATTCATTGTTTTGGTTAAAGGTTTAGTTAACTATAATAAGTAATTCTGAGTAAAATATTATTTTAAAATCCTATAGATACTCCTTGTTTCTATAAATCATATATATATATATATATATATATATATAGAGTATATAAGTAAACTTGAGGGCCTCTGGAAATCACTGTTCTAAAGGCGTTTAATGCTTGGGCTCATGTATGGTTCTTGGCATCACTTCTACTCTACAGGAGTGTTGAGTGGGAATAGTCTCACCCGCGTCGACTTGTTTGGTGAATCCTTGCCTCTTTCCTTCAAGGAGTTGAGGATCTTGGTGGAAGGGACGTGCCACTTCGCCTCTGTGAAGAAACAGACTGAAGGATAAACATGGATTCCCAGAACATCTGACTGTCAAACATGGTTTTAACTGGTCAAAACTGGTCTTCAGATGGAGCGAACCGGTCTAGATGACTAGTCTTAAGCCTTTGACCAACTACTAATCACCGACAATATTCTAAAAACCAGACTGACTGCAACGACTAGGGCTGCATGACAAAATACAGTAACCGAGATTTTTCTAAAACAAAATAAAAATAAATATACAAATCGCATTTGTAATTTAAAATGCAAAAAAATAAATAAACTCCAGGTCTGATGTGCTTGTTTGAAGGGCTGAACAATTTATTACAAAAAAAACAGTTTCTATTTTAATATGACTATGTAAAAAAAAAAATAAGTAGAATAATTATTATTTTACTACTACTACAAGATTAAAATATTAATAAAAAATATTAGCCTACTATTTACTGCAAAATAAAAAATAAATATGTTTTAAAAAGCAACAAGTCTTTTTTTATCTAGTGTTACACAATTTGGCCAAAAATGTTGTGATTATATATATATATATATACACACACTAATTGAACTATGGAATAAATAATAATAATAATAGATAAAATATTAAACAAAATAAGAAATATTACAATTTAGTGTAAAATATAAACAAGTATTTAATATAAAAATATTATTATTATTGTATTGTACAGTACAATTGTAAAATTACAATTAAATACAAATGGTTAATGTCTTAATTTCTTCAATTTTAAATGTTAATCCATCAAGTTTGTGTTGTTTTCTAATGTGGATTTATTTAGATGAATCACGCAGCCCTAAAAGCACAGGCTCTTTTTCTAACATAACACTCTGCAGCATGCTTTGAGTCCAGTGATAATGTCTGTGTGAGCTGATCGGCGTGAAGCTGTGGATGTGTGTGTGTCACCTGCAGAGCGAGTCCTCTCCAGCGTCCGCTCTCGCTCCCGCAGCATCTCCCCGTCTCCCAGCATGCACTGGGCTTCAGGCGAGCGCTCGTGGAGCTCCGGAGACTGACACCTGTGGACGAGAGCGGCTAGAGCTCAGACTCATGGGAATGACTTCAATCAGGAGGATGAGAAGATCCTTTTCTGGGATATTCATCTCTCGTTAGAGTTGTAGATTTGGATTAAAACACCTCCAGCTGTGATCAAAGTCAGCACGTTTGAGGACACGTAAAAAAAAAAACTACCAGCCTTAATTGGATTGATTATAGAAAAAAGTGGATATTAAACTGAATTCAACAGTTGTCTGGTAATAAAATGTGTGAAGATCCTGTGGCTCACGTCTGCAGATGATTATAGTTTCTGTGAATGCTGGACGAGACACAAATCTGATAAAAGTGTGCTGCGCTAAAGAGAAGGAAAATATAAACATCTTAAATCAAGTACTAATTACTTTATTAAATTAACAATTACTCTGCCTGAATATTAATTAGGTTAGACGTTACTTATGAATTCATTTCTAAAAACACAAAACAATTTATGTCAGACGGGCAACACAATATAAAATTAAATAAAAATGTGAAATAATCATTTATTACATTAAATAATATTAATATTAACAAATATTTATAAATTAACAAATGCTTCTTTATTAATACATCTATTCATACATTAAGAAAATATTCAATAAACAAAACAAATAAATCATATTTTTGAATCATATCATTTATAAAACCCGAAACAATATATACATAATATGGACAATGTGACAGAATTGACAATATGATAAACAACAAATATTATTAATAATATTAGAATTATTTAAAATTAATAATTAAATGAACTAATGTTTATATTAATACTAAATTAAACTACTAAATCACATTTATGTTGAAATAATCAAAACAATGCCACTAACTAATTTATTGGTTGATTTAATCATTTACAGTCATTTAATTTTTGACCAATCTATTGATGCCAAATAAAAAATTCAACTAAATGAACAATGACTAATATTTGATCAAAATTATCAATACAATATTATTAACTGATCTACTGATTAATTTATTTTAATAGAATTATTAATTGGACCAACACATTAATACAAAAAAATGAATTTATGAAATGAAAATGGTCAATATAATGCTATTAATTAATGTTGTTGGTTGATTTATTAATTTATATTAATTGAACCAATAAAGTAATACTGCATTAAACTAGAATAAACTAAATAATTAATGAATAATATTTGATAAAAAATGATCAATCTATATATTTATTGATTATTTTATTTGAGTTTTTCATTGGACCAACACATAAACACTAAATTAAACTAATCAATAAACCGAATGATTACTGAAAGAACACTTGATGATGAAAATGATGCTTGTAATGGTATTAACTGCATGAATGAATGAGTGAGTGTTACCCGTCGTATCCCGGCTGCTGGTTCCAGCTAGCGCTTGCACAGGGTCCCGGGTCGCTGGAGGACGACTGGTTACTGGGTGAGCTGCGGTAGTGCTGGGACGCGTCTCCTTTACTGCAGGACGAGATCGGAGGCTTCTCAACATCCGGACCGCTCCTGCAGCGATACAGACGAATTTCAGTTTAACGAACAAACCGCGGATCACAGAGTCGAGAGAGCAACCTCAGTCAGGGACTGATCCGATTCACAGGAGAGTCTCCAATCAGACCCACAAGCAGCAGGTTACTTTTACATTTATGCATTTAGCAGACGCTTTTATCCAAAGTGACTTACAGTGCATTCAGGCTATACATTGCTTTGTCAGTACATGTGTTCCTGGGAATCGAACCCACAACCTTTGCTCTACCACTGAGCCACAGGAACACAGGTTGTGTGTGTGTTCGGTCTACCACGACGGAGGAAAAGAGAAATGATCAAATAAAACAAAGAGCCATGGATAATTAGGCAACACACAGACTCATAACAGGTGCAAGCATACATTATAATAATCATAATATTCTATATTGCACCTTTAAATGCAGCTTCTCAATACGTAATAGAAAAATAACAGTAAGTAAATGAACAAGCAAATTAACACTATGATTAAGACTACAGTTATTAATATTATTACTTCTATTATTATTATTATTTAATGTTATTGGCTGATTCATTAAATTTAATAACTCAATGCATACCAATGCATTCAAATACTAAAGATACTTGATCTAAATTATCATATATCATTTTAGAAATGTATTTATATTCATTAAATGAGTAATTTATAAAGATAACCCTTGCGTTTATTATATTATTGATATGTTTTTGCATCACAGAGGTGTTTGCTCTGCTTCAATGACAATAAACGCTTTTCATTCAATTAGATCATTAAATCAATTAGGATAAATTAAATCAACTAACTTAAACTAAACAAGCAAACAAAATTAATAAACACTCAAAATATTTGATAATAAAATGTTCAATGTAATCATATTAATAACTTTAACCTAAACTAATCCAAAACGAATACTGAATGATATGATACAAATAATCAATACAACTTTATTAACTGATTAATTGACTGATTTATGTAAATTTAGATATTAATTGGATCAATACATTACTAATAAATACAATTAGAATATATAAATGAAATTCATATTAAATACTGAATAATACTTGACTGTCAGTATAATTGAATTAATTAATTTGACAGATTTATTTATTTTAACTGAATTCTTTATTAGACCAATACATTAATACACAATTTTAATATAATAAATACACTTAATATACAAAATAACAAAGGATAATAAAAATGATCAACATAATCTTATTAATAACTTTAGCCTGACATCAATAATGACATGTTTTCTGTTAAATATGTTACTGCAGTTAACTTGTCCTGTATTTATTTGCCCTGTGTGTAAATGTGCACCTGTGTGATCCATACATACAGAAGATACAGAAGCACAGTATGCATCCCACAAATACAGTACGATTACTACAGTAATATGTAGTCCACTTAAAAACATCTGATATTCCTGTGTTTCTGCTGCAGCAGATCTCATTCTCCATGCATACATCTCACACACCTTCCAGAAGCACCAAATACGAGGAAGAGAACGGCATGACGGTGATTTCAGCTCTCGCTTAATGCACTACTGACAGTGTTACTCTGTGGACCAACATGCATGCTAGTATATTAACACATCACTGTCTGTGACAGATGCATACATGTGCTTTAACGCCTGTAAATACCTTACAATCATGCATGCAACCCAATTAGTCAAAAATACGTTTTATTGCATTCAAGGTATCACTTCATGCCTTCCCTTTGAAAATGTGAGAGGTGTGTGCATGTCTTAGCATTACTGCATCACTAATAAGAGGGTAAGAGAGTCCAGTGCTGTGGCATTACACCGCTCTCTCCACATGCCGTCTCATAGAGGAGCTGGAAAGGTCATCAGCACCGTGAGGGGGTTCCCAGTAAGAACAAATGACCACATTATAACACACCATACTTGAGAAGCATATCGCCTGCATACCAAACACAGGAAGCTGAATTCATGCAACGTAACACAACACTTTCCAGCAGAATGTAAATTGTCAGAGCAGGCTGAAGCTGAAGATGCTGCATGACGTTGCACAAGCAGTTGATTTTTTCTTTTGTGTGCAATGTACACATATTTTAATACATTTTCCCTTTATGTGAATCAGGTTTGTGCTCTGAAAAAAAATCTTAATGAGTATATTTTTCAGTTAAAATATCTTAAATCCATAAAATAAAAAGTATTTCTTCAAGAAGCAATTCTGCAAATAACTTATATTACTACAATTTAATATAACTGTTTTCTATTTTAATATATTTATTTTCACATATTGAAGCTTTTTCTCTTTACGTGAACCAGGTTTTTGCACAGCAAATAATTCTTAAAGAGCATTTTTTAAAGTAAGTTTTGTTTTGTTTTCTTGTAAGCTAAAATATCTAAATATTAAATACATTTACTCAAGCTATATTGCATGCAGCTTTAAGATTTGTTATCATAGACTGTTTTATTTTTTTTTTTTTTTTTTTTTCAGTTTTACTGTTTGAAATTAAATTTTAGTAATCAAAAAGCATGTACATTTTATTGCAATTCCATCTGCATCATGGAAATCATAGAAATCCACACATACAATTTCACAAAAGACACAATAATAAGTTTCACCATGTCTTAATCCTGCTGTATTTTTTGTGCATTCTAACACCCAGAGTTCGGGTTGATTCAGGAAGGCGATGGATTCACAGTTAACTCATCCACCTGACATGAAGTAAACACACAAGCATGAATCTGAACCTGAAGCCATACCTGGGTCCATCCGGCAGCTTCCTGTCGAAAGAGGTGCTGCGTGGGATGGCGGTCGGAGCGTGCTGGAGGACCTGCTGGCACGGCATGCAATCGGGACCCTGCGTGGGGGATCCGCGGGGAAGAGGCTGGCCGCTGGTGGGCACACGGTGCCAGGTGGTGTTTCTCTTGAAGGGTGTCTTGTACTCGCAGGGCGTTCCTTCACTGTCCAGCTTATACTCCACCATAGGGATGCGGTAGAGCTCTGAACATCCCCTGAGAGACAGAGAGCAGAAAAAACGTCAACGGACACTTAGATGTTTTTAGAATAATATGCACTTATCACAACATCACAATAACCCACACCACTCCAGGCCAGCAACTAACATCTCGTGAACTGTGTTTGTAAACAACAAATCCATCGAGATATTTTTAACTTCAAACTGTTTTAGAGTCTTCAAACTGTTATATAGTCTATAATCTATAATAACGCTTCCTCCAGTGAAAAGTCCATCTCCTATTGTCTCTCATATCAAAATTCAGCCACATGTTTATTTAGAGCTGTTTTGGGTTGTAAACGGTGCTTGATCTGTGCAGATTTCTCTCCTGATTCAGACCAGAACACTTTGGTCACTGGAAGGAGCGTTATTATAGATAGAGGACTCGTATTTACTTCAAAACATCTTAATGATGGATTTGTTTCTTACAAACGTGGAGCTTTTGTCTTCTCCAGATATTAACTGATGGACTGGAGTGGTGTGGATTATTGTGATGTTTTTATCAGACTCTCATTCTGACGGCACCCATTCACTGCAGGGCATCCATTGCTGAGACACTGATGTAATGCTACATTTCTCCAAATCTGATGAAGAAACAAACTCCTCTACATCTTGGATGGCCTGAGATTGAGGACATTTTCAGTAAGGTTTCATTTTTGGTTGATCTATTCCTTTAAGAAAGTAAATAGGACCAATGTTTTTAACTTGCTTCACTTCTGAAACATCAGTTCATCTTATATTTAAAACACCGCAACCACCAGTCATATACAGAGAGTTTTCAACGTGCAATTTATGATGCATGAAATATTCATTTATTTTTTAACTTAAGAAAATGAAATAGATTGCAAAAAAATGTTTGAAATGTGAAATATTGCACAAACGGCACAATGTTGAGGATTCATGATTCTTGAAGGGACTGAACTAGCTATCATCTGGTTACCAGTCCTGGGTTCAGCTGGGTCAACAAAGCCTCTATATTAAACCAATCTTAAGAACTAGCAGTTAACCTACTTTACTAGCAGTTAACAAAGCGGTTATCAGTCTTATTTTCAGATTAGAATTGGACCTTTATATATCACTTTTAAAATGTCATGACTGTCCTTGAGGAGAACAAATTAGACAACTATCTTTTAAGACTAGTCTAAGCAGTTTATGCAACTGGCACCTGAGCTTTAAAACAGAATCATACACAAGTTACATTTATTTGTATAGCTCTTTTCACAATGTACATTGTTTCAAAGCAGTTACACATAAAATTATGCTAATGTTTATAATATCTTAAAATCTTTAAAATATTAAAATGTTGCAATGAAATAATAAATCAAACAGCAAAAATTTGCTTTATAGTGTATATATCTTTACCTGAGTATACTTTATGTATTCGGATGAAATGGACATGTATATTCATCTTCATAAAAAGAGTTGGGCAATAATATAGTTACATTTTGCAACAATATAAAAAGTGACAATATATAGTAACACATTTGAATAATTGTTGAGAGAGAAACAAAGCTTGTAATTGTATATATTTTGTACGTACTTGTTTATTTAATAGGGACAACTATTTTTCTATAAATAGAAAATATAAACATACTAAACTATAGAAACATTGCTCATTTACATCCATAATCCATTAGTGACAAAATAAAGATACATAATATCTTACATTACCTTTTAATACCTTATTTCACAACACAGAAATAAACAATTGTCTTTAAATGTATAAATAACTAGAACTTAATGTAAAGTAAAACTATGCACTATGATTATAGGATAATACATTAAAATAATATAATAAACACCAGTTTGCAAAAACAATTAGCATAACAGATATTTTTTGTACAGGTAAATCATTTGAAGTGAATGGCACCGGAAGCCTTCCTCATTCAAGGTACCGCAGCTCTTATGTGATAAATACGGTGGATATGAGCGCTAGAAGGGAACTAGAAGACACACAGAAAAGCAGAAGCTCGTTGAGGTGGGTTTTTGGGTTGAAAGAAAAGACCCCGAGGGTTATGAAAACAGTCTGCTCTACGAAGCCTTCTGCAGTTGAACTCTGGAGCTATTGTCTGCATGAAGCTCTGGAGGTGAAGGGTTAACATTCTCCTCTTTCATAAGCAGCCCACAGGCTCGTATCAATTAGATGCAGAAGACAATGTGATCTCTGCATCGGTTTTAAATTGAGCTGCATTCATCAGCCCTCTGGATATCCCTGACCTCGGCGTCTTCAGGAGGCCAGAGAACACTAGACGCTACGCTACACTTTCTGCCAGGATCTCTTGGCATGAGCAACAGCAATGCAAAGCATCCTCCAAAGGGAATGTTTCTGACCGAGAAATACATTAAAGAAACAGATCAGGAATAAATGAACATTCTGTCGTTCAGATTCTCTTTGACTTTACAAACAAGATGGAGAATGAGGATTTGAGCTGTGAAAATATGAGTTATTTTTCAAATAGGTCCCGCAAGTTACTTTGTTTTCTCATTTATTGATCTCTGTGAGAAACTGGGAGTGAAGGGCAGAGACAGAGACACTTCTTTCAGGCTGAGGCTTAGAAATGTCACTTCTGGTGTGAAACACTCTTAACGGTGGCCAAAAACATAACTCTTGGGCTTTTTGTTATTTAAAATAAATAAGCAAGCCAAGCTTAGCTGACAAAAAGTAATGCAAAAGTAACGTAATGCATTACTTTCCATGATAAGTAACTAAATAATGCAATTAGTTATTTTTTATAGAGTAACACAGTATTGTCTGTCAAAATAAAACTCATTACTTTTAAAAGTAACTTTCCCTAAGTGATTTATGGTCAATTTTGAACAATTTTATGGTCTTTATTGAATAAAAGAATGAAATACACACACACATATACATACATACATACATTCACGCACACAAACAGACAGCCCTTTATTCAAAAGTTTGGGGGAACAACTTGAAATAAAATAACCTTTAACTGAAAAAATAAGTAAATACTTGATATAGTACTATTATATAAAACCGTACGCTTTGCATAAGTTGTGTTCATGGGTATGTTGAGGTGCCTGATGTCAAAGGGTCTTCAGTTCTGGGACGCAGATGTCTCGTAAGTGTTTATCAATCAGCAGAAATCAAGCTAAAGACGTGCCGCTGAAACATTAGCCGCAGCTAACAGCATCGGCTCGTGTGTTTGGAAAGTCAGTCAACAGAAATGCATTTACTGTACATCACTCACATATAATGAGAACCAGTGGAAAAGAAACGTAAACTACTGAACCGCAGCTTTGGCGACCTGAGCATATGAGATGCTGAGTGTTTACAGAATGAACAGGTCAATCAGTTTCTTTCAGTTAATTACGTCCGTTTCCCCATTAAAAACTGAAAGATATTTAACACTAGTTTAAAACAATGCACAGCATAAGCCAAAGGCAGTTTAAAGAGCACGCTAAAGCTAATCTTTCCACATGTTTATCAAATGTTTTGCTTCACTATTTACTTCCACACAGAACAAAACCTTCACATTGTCCACATCAAAACCTGAAACCTCTGACCTGCTCTGACATATGGAGAATAATCTACAGCGTGAGAAACACGAACCCAACCGCATACAGGAGGAAGCTCTAACAGATTCAGTGTGTTGTTTTAGAAACACACATCCAACCAAGAGTTATTCCTAACATCAGTAAAAGCATGTTAAGCAAACTTTGAGGGACAGTTTTCATCAGGAGCTGCTCACATTCACAGGCTCAGATTTACAGAGCGGTGTTTTCCACGGCCGCCTGCCAAGATCCGAGTCAATCCTCTCACACTATACTGCCGGCGTAACGGAAAACTAAAGGCTGGGATTTATAGAGGTAGGATACTAATGAGCCGGCAAAATGCAATAACGATCAGTACTGACTGACATTATGTGAATCACCACATGGATAAATGTGTTACTGACTGAGTATGCAACAACACTTCATATGGGACAAATCTAGCATGCAATAAAATACATATCAAATATATCACATTAATTAAAATAAGACACAAATGATTTATGATTTAATAATAGCTCATTTTATCTAAATCATATAATATATATATTATTCTATTGATCCTAAAGAAATCTCTATTCACCCCCCCCCCCCAAAAAAACAATGTAAATGGAGCAGCATACCAGTTTTCAACATTGATAATAATCAGAAATGTTTCTTGAGCAGCAAATCAACACAGAAGAAGGATCATGTGACACTGAAGACTGGAGTAATGATGCTGAAAATTCAGCTTTGATCACAGAAATAAATTACATTTGACAATATATTCAAATAATAACTGTCTGGTTTGGTTCAGCTACAAATCAGACATCAGCAGTCTACAGAGAACGGTTCGGAGTCGGACTGCTGAAAGACTTGTGCTCAGAAATCCCCCTGGATCCTCACATCTAAGCCATCTGACCGGCGCTACAGAGCACTGAATACCAGGACAGCCAGGCACAAGAACCGCTTCTTCCTCCAGGCAATCTACCTCAAGTAGATAAATATATCCCCCATTGTGCAATAACTTTATACCTACTGTATTCATAATCCTACATCCTATTTCATCCCTACATCTTATTCTATTCTATCTATAGCACACTTGTACAAACTATTTATTTCATTGTTCAATTCATTTTTCATATTGTTTTGTTTATTTATAATTAACATGTGTATTTTTATTGATTATTTTATTCTATATGATTTTTTATTGTCTGTGTGTTGTTGTCTCTGTGTACTGGACGCTTGTGACACTAAAACAAATTCCTTGTACGCGCAAACATACTTGGCAATAAAGCTCTTTCTGACTAATACAGCTGTTTGAATTGTAACACAATTTGATTGTTTTTACTGTAAATTCAGCCTTGATGAGCAAAATTAACTTCTTTAAAAAAAAAACATTTTTTACCACGTCCAAACTTTTGATGCTAGTGTGTATATTATTAAAGAAAACCACATTTTACACAAGATCTTCAAATTAAAGTATCTTCAAGGAAATAAATATCAAAGTACCATCTGATACAACATCAGAGTACGTCTTTGCATGGTGTGAAATCAAGCCTCGACAGGACTTTCCCATCAAACACACAGTTTTATTTTAAAGAGCTCGTAGATGTCTTTTTATGGCTGTGCAGAATCCAGTCTGGGCGGGTGAAATACGGCTCTAATATTAGCCTAACCCAGAAAATTGATTTATTTACACTAGAGCAGCAGGATGTGGACGTAACTCTGCCGTCCTCAAGCTTCTCCATCATTTCTATACGAATCTCTAAACATGCCGCACATACATCACACTAATGAGAGGAGAAACAGTTCAGATGTGTCCACACTCAGACGTACTCACTTATGGATTGAAAATGTAAACAGTGGGTAAATATTAGGTTTTCAGACTAATCAGAGAGAGCATGTAATGTAAGGCTCTGCTCCTCGACCTCTGACCTGAAACATGAGACTCGGGCTGTATATCTGAATGTGTCCGAGTCTTTCCTTTAAACACATGTTTATGGAGCTGTGCATGCTGCACACAGCGAAGACATCTGGAGTTCAAGCAATTCTAGGAATATTCTGTGGTTGTTTAACTGCATCACTTAGAATTACATTTGCATTGATGCTTTTATTCAAAGCGACTTGCATTGCATTGAAGGTACAGTATATGCATTTGATCAGTTCTCTCATTCCCTGGGAATCAAACCCATGTCTCTCGACAGTCAATATGACAGACTACTTTAAAGTACAGAAGCCTGAATGAGACGCTTCTGCTGCGTCATGAACACAGATCACTGTAAGAGGATTTGCTGATGATGATATGGATACGGTCAGCATGCGTTTACATGTGATATGACTATACTATGACAATATTAAATGCACAAATATAGAATAAATCTCTAGATTTACACCGGTCTGTCTGTCAGGCATGTTTGTGAGCAAATGAAACAAACAGCTCAGAATGCGGTCACATTTGTTTTCTTAACCTAATTAGCCTCTGTTAAAGAACTAACTAATACAAATGAGAAAGAGCAGCTGAACGAACCAGTCAGCTTGTTTTAATGTGTGAAAAATTATATGATAATTGTTTTAGGAAATGTGATCAAATATGACACTATATGAAACGGTAAGATTCTGAGCAGAAAGATTTTTTTATATATATATAATGTATATACATACTGTATATTTTAATAATAATAACAATACTTGTATATAAATAATAATTCTAATGATATAAATTATTGTTACTATTCAGAATATAAGTGATAATAAATGAAATAATTAAATATATAGCTACATTTATATTGATAAAAATTATAGATAGATTGATAGATAGATATACACTATAAATAATTATATCTAATAATAACAACTATATTTTTTATTAATATTACTAATCATAGCATTATAAATAAATATAATATAAAATACATTTAACAATTAAATATATAATAAAAATGATAAATTATTATGAATAATATTTTTTTATTAATACAAATTAGAAAGTATAATTTGTTTTATAATTGATTAAGTAAATTAAAAAAATTATAAATAAATTATATATGAATTAAATATAAAAAAGATTAAGATTGAAATCGTAATTTCTCAACCGAGATGTGCTTTAAAAGGCATTAAGCGCTCTGTGTGTAATCTGGTGGTATGTGGATCGGTCCTGTTTGAATTGGTGGGACGTACAGACGGAGTCTAAAAGCACAATCTGCTGCGCGGCGCTGAGACGTGTTTCTTCAGTACTCAAGCACCTCCTGCCGCTAGCGCTGGGTGAAGAGCGTCCGCTGACCAGATACACCGATGTCAGTGCTCTCCTTCTGCTCCACCACAATCACTTAAAGAGCAAACTAACCATTCACAGCAAACCAGTTCCAGAAGCAGCACTGGATAATGGAGCGACTTGAGAACAAGGAGTGGAGTTATTACTGCTAAGAGTGAGATATTCAAATCCAACAAGATAAACCGTCTGAGTAAGACTGAAAAGAGCAGCAGAAAACCTGCCATTAACATCCATCTTGGGTTGATTTATTAAAACAAAGTGATGCATTTCATATGGAACTAGAAGTTAATATTGAATATCTAATATAACAATAATATAGTAACTAACTTAGAAGTGTTGGATTAAGCCCTGACCCTAAGTATTACATTCCTATACATTAATACTAAATAATATAATATATAATTCAAGTTAAACAAAAACAAATACAAAAATAATATAATATACTAAACACATATTTGATTTTGATTGCATCTATTGTCCTCATTTGTAAATCACTTTGGACAAAAGCGTCTGCTAAACGACTAAATGTAAATATAAATATTGAAAGAAAATGATAACTTATAATGTATTATTAGAGTTGTTGGATAATCCTCTAACCTTAGTATTAAACTTCTAAAAAATAAATGAAAAATTAAGACATATATTATTTTAATGTAACATAATATAATTGCAAAGTCAGATCTATTACATAACCATTTAAATGTTTTTTAAAATGACCAAGTTGTTGAATAAAGGACTGATACCTTCTGGGAGCTCCGTCCTCATACGGCTGGATGATGACCACCTTGACGCTGATGGAGGTGCGCAGCAGGTCGATCATCTGCTCGTGGGTCAGCGTGGCCACCGCCACCTTACAGATCTCCACCAGCCGGCTGCCCTGCCGCAAACCGGCCTTCCACGCGTATCCGAACGGCTCCACGTCAGCCACGATGCCCTCGAAGTTAACGTGGAAGCCCAGCTGACCGAGACCGTTCCTGCGCAAGGTCATTTCTGTGGTTTCACAGCCGCGCGTGACCATCTGGAGCGAGACAGAGACCGAGAGAGAAATCAGACTCTGTATATTACAGACTATCAGTCACAAAAAGCATCGTACCACTTCAGAAAATCCACACTAACTCGTTTTTGAGCTTGACGGAAAAGAGCAGCGTGGACATTCTTTACAGTTCTCCCTTTTGAAAAGTCATTTGGGTTTAGAAACATGACAGAAGGTAAATAACGCCAGCATTATATCCGGGTGAACTGTTCCTTTAAGTAGCTCAGATGTGAAGGGCAGACGGTCACAGGGAGACGAGCCAAAAAAAAAAAGAGATAAAACCAACAACCCCCGGCAACATTTAAATCCACGCAGGGTCGTCTCAATCTAAAGAGCCCTTCATATGGATATAAAGACAAGGGCACTACAGGTGTAACACTTTTTAGAAAGGAAAAAACTGATCTGATCATCGAATCAGCGGAGAGAGAGAGAAACATCCCAGCAATAACTCCGTCCGATAGTAAAAACAGAAAACATTTACAGAGCAAGATCAAGAGAGTAAAGCGATTAAATTAATATACAATACAATACAATATGAGCTGTTGAACAAACCCCCATCCCTTAGGTAATAAACAAAGAATATAAATAAATATATTATAATTAATTTTTAATTAAAAAGTATAATATAATAATTAAATAATTAAAATAAAATATACTTTTTTATTAAATATTAATATAATGTAACTATAATATAATAACATTAATACAATGCAGTATCATACTTCTGTATTAAATTAAATTAATATAGAATAGAATACAATAGAATAGAATAGAGGTGTCAGACAAACCCCCATCCCTTTAGTAAAAAAAATACTTTTTTAATGTATAAAATGATTTATTTTAAATAAAGCTTATTATTAAAATAAAACAATGTAACAATATTAATATATTTCTAACCCTATGAATTGTCCAAAATAAATAAATACAAATATATGCATTTACAATATAGTATGGAGTAGTTGAACAAACCCCTAATCAAAAGTATTATATTAAAAAAAATATGAATATGAAAACATAATATATAACATATCACTATCACAAAATAACCTTTTAAAAGCTCAATCTGGTGGTGTTTAATTCCATTTGGTGCTGCTAGTGGCACAGAAATGACGGGTTTTCCTCAGGACCTGCCCCTCTTGAACTGGTTTGACTCTGGTACTAATGGCTGAAGTAATTAGCATTAATCCAGTATAAACATGTCGTTATGAGATGGTGACTGCTGCTTAGGTTCAGCTGCAGTGAAACACGTTCACACGGTCATGTGACACGCCGCCGTCACCCAATCATTAGACGGCTTTAACGAGAGCTGAGCTCCAAACCAGCAGGACTAGGAGTGGACGGGCAGGTGAAGGGTTAAGAGCACATATACGAGAGTACATTGATTAGGAAATGTGTTTTTGATTAGTCGGTGGAGTCAGGTTTACAGGCGCGGGAGGATTGGTGAGTCAGTAATTACTCTGAGAAGAGGCTGATCCGTCTTACAAGCTTTACCGTAACAAGCCCAGCTAAAGAGTGACTCCCTGAACACTTGATTTAGTAGTAAGTCATCATGCTAAAGCACCGATTCAGCCACCGACATATTAGTTTGAATGAAGGACTGAAACCACAACAGCTTGAGTCTGTTTTCAGGATTCAGACCAATCAGCTGTGAGCTTGAGTCTGTTTTCAATATTCAGACCAATCAGCTGTGAGCTTGAGTCTGTTTTCAGGATTCAGACCAATCAGCCGTGAGCTTGAGTCTGTTTTCAATATTCAGACCAATCAGCTGTGAGCTTGAGTCTGTTTTCAAGATTCAGACCAATCAGCTGTGAGCTTGAGTCTGTTTTCAAGATTCAGACCAATCAGATGTGAGCTTGAGTCTGTTTTCAAGATTCAGACCAATCAGCTGTGAGCTTGAGTCTGTTTTCAAGATTCAGACCAATCAGATGTGAGCTTGAGTCTGTTTTCAGGATTCAGACCAATCAGCTGTGAGCTTGAGTCTGTTTTCAAGATTCAGACCAATCAGCTGTGAGCTTGAGTCTGTTTTCAGGATTCAGACCAATCAGCTGTGAGCTTGAGTCTGTTTTCAAGATTCAGACCAATCAGCTGTGAGCTTGAGTCTGTTTTCAATATTCAGACCAATCAGCTGTGAGCTTGAGTCTGTTTTCAAGATTCAGACCAATCAGCTGTGAGCTTGAGTCTGTTTTCAAGATTCAGACCAATCAGCTGTGAGCTTGAGTCTGTTTTCAGGATTCAGACCAATCAGCTGTGAGCTTGAGTCTGTTTTCAAGATTCAGACCAATCAGCTGTGAGCTTGAGTCTGTTTTCAAGATTCAGACCAATCAGCTGTGAGCTTGAGTCTGTTTTCAAGATTCAGACCAATCAGCTGTGAGCTTGAGTCTGGACTACAACAATACCAAAATAACCCTAACATCAGACTTTAACTGGCATCCAATCATACAAAAATTACTTTGAATGAATTACTTATTTTAGAATAGCAAAGTAATGTTACACAATGTTGTAATGTGCACAAATTGCTAGTGTTGTTCAATCTTCATAAACGTACGTGTTAAAAACAAAGAGTATTCAATCCAGAAAGTATATCATACATTTGCTTTGATGTAAAAATAAAATGTGAATATATAATAAATAAAATGTTTAGCATAAATAACATAAATCATTATAAAATTTAAAAGCTAGAAAATATTTAATTTCCATTGATGTAATAATAAAATGTTATGCAAATAATTAAATAAAGAAAAGAATACATGTATTTCAGACTAGAAAATATATACATTTTATTTGATGCAATAATTAAATGTTATGCACATATATAATTAACAAAACTGATGAATGAGTAAATAAATGTAATTAAAAATTAGAAGGCCAGAAAATATTTATAAACCTTGTGCTTCCCTTAAACACAGATCAATGAGACGCTGAAGCACTGCTGGTCGACTACTATCAGCGTTTTCATTCATTCCAGTGAATAACTACACACAGAACAACAAACAAACTCCAAGACAGCAGCTGAAGCACATTAAACGGTGAAGTGAGCGAGCTGCGGTGATCCTCTCGCTCTTCCCACATGTCTGTGTCTGTGCTAAACCGCTTTAAAGAGAGTGATCTGTTGTGCTGTCTGCCGCAGCACCGCTCTTTACTCTCACATTCAGCTCTCAAACTCCACGCAGAGCCCTAACGCTGAGAGAGAAACACACGTGCAAACTACTAGTATGAGCCCGAAACCGTGATATATCACGTAAACAAACACAGTGTCAAAACTAGTGTTATTCAGCAAGACATTTAACACTCACAAAACTCTAAATATAGTCCAAAATGACAATAATCACAGTTCATCGCAATATTAAAGATTTAAAATGCACCAGGTGATATTTTCCTTAAGACATGAATTCTATTGACAAATATGTTTAAAATGAACTATATTTACTGTGATGTACATTTATAATGAATAGAATTGATAGGATAAATAAATAAACAAGCCTGTGAATATTTGGCAACACTTTACAATGAGGTTTAATTTGATTTCATTAGCCAACTACATCAGTCAAAGTTGCAATGAAACGTACTGTGATGTACATTCAAGTGAAATTGACAACATAGATTTCTACATTTCTGAATTTTGACATTTCTGGAAAAACATTCTAAAAAAATTATATTATAAAAAAAATTTAACAAACTTTAATGAGACTCGAAATTTACTGTATAACGTGGAATTTGCCAAATTTTATATGGATACATTCAAAGTAGGTAAACTACAATTAAATTAAAATATGATATGAACTAGTGTCTGTGAATATTAAGCCACAAAAATACCATTTAAATATGAATCCCGCATGTTCTGCGTGAATGAATGGCGCAGACGCACGGTTTCGTTTTCTACACATACTAAAGCGCGAAAACTGAATTTGAGAGAAAAAATAAATCTTCATAGGGCCTTAAAAATGACATTTCTGTTAAACTTGTAATAAATTGCAGTTTAATAATGTAAGCTTCATTATTTCAATTAATTAGACTTTTTTTATTTTTATTTAACAATTAAACAGAGAATTTAAAACGTAATCCAGAAAAATTTAAATGGAAAAAATATATAAAAAAAATAAATCAAACTGAATTTAGGAAACATGTAAATGTATTTCATAGGGCTTATTACAAGCATTAATGGTAAAACATGATTTCATAAGCACTATATGCAGAGCACAACATCACAAACAGACAAACAACACAATGACTTCTTGTGAAGGTCCGTTCACACAGCGAACTCTTTCACATGCAAAAGAAAGAGGTTTCGCTACGGTTTAATGATGGAGGACTGCCGTAAATCTGCCAAATCTAAAAGTGAAAAGTAAAGCGAGAAAACCAGCTGACAATACTAGGGAATGGAGAGTAGTGTGGGTTATATGAGACGTTTGGCAGCAGGAGTCACTAAAAGCAGCAGCTCAGAGCGAGTCTGCAGATGTAAGGCGAATCGACTTGAGGTGCACCGCAGATGGCCAAACGGGACGGCAGAGGCCCAGATGGGCCGTACAGCAGACCTGTGCCTTCTGGCAGCTTCTGGGCCAAGCGACAGCATCTGATCCAGAACAGACGAGCACATGCAGCAGATCCCAGCAGCCCTCTGGCAAAACACATCATGCTGAAGGTGCTCTAAGAGACCGTCTCATGGAGTTTTTTTATGCCATGCAATGTGGTTTGGACAAAACATTCTTCAAAATGTTCCAGTGAAAAAAATAAGTCAAACAAGTTTGGAACGACACGAGGAGGACTTACGTTTTCTGCTGAACTCTCCCAGGGCTCGACAGTAGGAGTGACCAGCATGAAAGATGCTCGGGACAGCTGCCAGGATTTTCTGTGGTCCGATCGGGTCAATAACCCTAACCTATCCATCACGAAAGTTCATCGCTTGAATGTGTTTTCAAACTTTGCCAATTTAAACTATCAAGCAATTTTAAAGTATTTAAGCACAAAACAACAGGAAAGAACTCAATTAAGCACTCGTGCGATATTTTCTGAGCGTACAGAGAGCCGCGTCTCGGTCATCGTGTAAACATAGAATTAAGTTATTTTTCGTGTCTTCTTGCAATTGAACAAACAAATACACTGAATTATGTCAAAATACCCATCTTGGCGAGTATCCTCAAAAAATCCTCGGTTATGTGTTAATTGAACATAAACTGTTGAGAAAGCAATCTGATGTGTATCATTATATTGGGTCTATGCATTGCCTCTTAAAATGACCTGTCGGTGTCCTTAATGTTAATCCAAGTAAAAAAGACTCTTGACCGAATAACCATTAATATACCATAACCATAATTCATTTATACAGTGATGACTATGCAGCATTATTTTACATTTAATAATTCAATATCTGACCCTGAACACCTACAAACCTAAAAAAAAAAAAAAAAAATGTAATTTGTTTATAAGTGTTTATTTTCTTGAATCTTCAGTTGTCTTTAAAGGGTTAGTTCACCCAAAACTGAAAATTCTGTCATTAATCACTCGTCCTCGTGTCGTTCCAAACACGTAAGACCTTCGTTCATCTTCAGAATACAAATGAAGATATTTTTGATTAAAGCGGAGAGCTCTCTAACCCTCCATAGACAGCAATGTAACTGCAATGTTCCCAGTCCCAGAAATGTTTTAAGGATATCGGTGAAATGATCCATGTAACATCAGTGGCTCAACTTCAATTTTGCGAAGCTACGAGAATACTTTTTTTTGCAAAAAAAAAAACAGAAAAGTTTTTCCAAACTTTTGACTGGTATGGCTTATAATTGTCCATTTTAATGTTTATCACGCACATTGCCTTGTCTACAGAAATGAGCTCAAAGTCAAGTGTGACCGTGACATAAGTCCAGTAAGTACTGTTGCAAACACTTTCAGCACCTTTAACTGCTCACTGACAGCACTTGTGTTGTAGCAAAGCAGACAGCGGAAGTCAAATATGAGGGCGTGATTAGCATAAGTGCTACTATCCCGTCCTTGATATTCATTGGCTCATTTTGTATGCAAATGTATCCTGTCCTCCAAGAGCGGTGCTGGATGCTCTACAGGTACGGGATGTCAGCTCAGATCTCACACACACACACACACACACACACACACACACACACACACCACACACACACACACACACACACGTCTGTTCCAGCACGTGACGCAGCTCTGAGAAACAAGGACACCCTCATCGGAGCGCTGTGACTTTGAAGGTGTGTGGAGGATTTCTCTGCACTCACACAGAGAAACAGAGACGCTCCATTTGATGAGCCTGACCGTGATGTTCACTAAACAGCACACGCTAACAACACACATTCATTACTGTTAATCATTTAAGAGTTGGGCAGAATTATGAATTAATAAAACCTGATTTCATGAATTTGAATGGAACTGGTCATCCACAGCATATTGAATTTTACTTTGAATTGGAAAAAAATTATTATACGGTGGGGAAAAACAATTATTTGATCCCCTGCTGATTTTGTACGTTTGCCCTCTGACAAAGAAATGATCAATCTATAATTTTAATGGTAGGTTTATTTTAAGCGAGACAGAATAAAAAATAAAAAAATCCAGAAAACGAATAAATTGAAAAGTTATAAATTGATTTGCATTTTAATGAGTGAAATAAGTATTTGATCCCCTATCAATCAGCAAGATTTCTGGCTTCCGGGTGTATTTTATACAGGCAAGGATCTGAGATTAGGAGCACTCTCTTAAAGAGAGTCTCAGCTTGTTACCCTGAGAAAAGACACCTGTCCACAGAGTCAATCAATCAGATTCCAAGACCAAAGAGCTGTCCAAGGATGTCAGGGACAAGACTGTAGACCTACAAAAGACCATCGCCAAGCAGCTTGGTGAGAAGGTGACAACAGTTGGTGCGATTATTCACAAATGGAATAAACACAAAATAACTGTCAATCTCCTCGGTCTGGGGCTCCATGCAAGATCTCACCTCGTAGAGTTTCAATGATCATGAGAACGCTGAGGAATCAGCCCAGAACTACACCGGAGGATCTTGTCAATGATCTCAAGGCAGCTGGGACCATAGTCACCAAGAAAGCAATTGATAACACACTACGCCATGAAGAACTGAAATCCTGCAGCGCCCACAAACTCCCCAGCTCAAGAAAGCACATGTACAGCACGTCTGAAGTCTGCCAATGATTGAGAGGAGAACTGGGTGAAAGTGTTGTGGACAGATGAGACCAAAATCCAGCTATTTGGTATCAACACAACTCGCCATGTTTGGAGGAGGAGGAATGCCGCCTATGACCCCAAGAACAAGAGGTGCAAAACTTATGCTTTGGGGGGGGGGTTCTGCTAAGGGGACAGGTCAACTTCTCCACATCAAAGGGACGATGAAGGGGGCCATGTTCCTTCAGGGCCCGCATTCCAGCATGACAATGACCCAAAACACACGGCCAAAGCAACAAATGCGTGGCTCCAGAAGAAGCAATTAAGGTCCTGGAGTGGCCTCGCCAGTCTCCAGACCTTTATCTCATAGAAAATCTGTGGCGGGAGCTGAAGGTTCGAGTTGCCAAACGTCAGCCTCGAAATCTTAATGACTTGGAGAGGATCTGCAAAGAGGAGCGGGACAAAATCCCTTGTGAGATGTGTGCAAACCTGGAGACCAACTACAAGAAACATCTGACCTCTGTGATCGTCAACAAGGGTTCTGCCACCAAGTACTCAGTCATGTTCTGCAGAAGGGTCAAATACTCACTGTTCAAATAAACCTAGCACTAAAATGATAGACTGATCATTTCTTTGTCAGAGGGCAAACATACGAAACCAGCAGGGGATCAATTACCCCCCCCCCCCCCCACTGTATTGTAATTTAAATAAAGGCACACCAAAGAATTTCATTAGTTCAATTTCTGCTGTACATAAATCATTACAAAATTAATTACATCTATTTATCTCCTGGCATGTGATAAATATATATTTTTTTCTAAATAAATCCAGCTATTTATTGTATTTTCATTTATTTAAATTAATAAACAAATGATTAAAATAATTTTTAAGGCATAAATAAATAAGAAAATGTAATGAATACAATTTCATATATACACATACACGTACATTTACATAATTTATTATTTATATTATTTACTTATGTAATTACAAAATTGTATATAAATATATTACATATAATATAATATGATATATGACATGTAATCCAGTCCAAATTGTAATAAATAACCAGAAATAATAAAAATGTAAATGAATGATTACAAAAAATTATACATATAATTTACATTTATTATTTATATTAATTACTTATACAATTATAAAATATATATTTATATAACCATAACATTTATAATATATACATAAATATATTACATTTTATTGTTATATTTCGTGATATATTATGTTATAATCTAGTCCATATTATTATCAGAATAATCTAGTCCAAAATAAAATGTAATAAAAATATAAAAAATATAATGACTTTTGATATTATTAATACTTTACAATATAAAATATGAATAAATCGCAATAATATAAAAATATAAAAAAAATATTATAGTATCTACAAATTATCTGTATCTATATCCATATTATATTATATTATATTATATTATCCATACTTATCCAATTACATGATGTAATTTAGTCAAACTCAAAGTCAAAAGTAATGTCTGCAATATTTTAAAATATTACATTTGAATGAATATTAATAATATTAACAAAGTATCATAGAGGATAATGGTATCTGTTCTATATTAATGGTATATTAAACACACTTAAATTCATACTAAATATGAAAAGTCTAGTCAACTGCCGATCTGCTCTGCTTTTGCTGTGAGCAGCTTCATAATAAAGACGCTGCTGTCCTCATATGAACACAATCCCACTGCGTCACTAACCAGGGAATTACTGATCTCCATCAAATCAACTACGCGCTCAGACAGGTGACACGGGTTTGTTTCATAATGACTCCCGGATGAGAAGCATCTGTTCTGGGAGCGTCTCGTCTGACGGCGGTCGCAGTCCTCAGGACACAAAGTGCCTTTAGGAAATGAGGCCAAAAACAGGAGCGACGCTAAACCCACTCGCACCCAGCGTACCGCGGTAATCCCTGGAGATCCTACACCCCCAAACCATCCAGGTAACCCAGCGGAGCTCATCAGCCACAGTCTTTCATACACACACAGACACAGAGACAGACACACAGACACAGACACACACACACACACACACACACACACACACACACACAGACACAGAGACAGAGACAGAGACAGACACAGACAGACAGACAGACAGACAGACAGACAGACAGACAGACAGACACACACACAGACACACACACACACACAGACACAGGCACAGACACAGAGACACACAGACACAGACACACACACACACACACACACACACAGACACACACACACACACACACACACAGACACAGACACACACACACACAGACACACACACAGAGACAGAGACAGAGACAGACACAGACAGACAGACACACACACACAGACACACACACACAGACACACACACACACACAGACACACACACAGAGACACAGAGACACACAGACACACAGACACAGAGACACACAGACACAGACACAGAGACACAGAGACACACAGACACAGAGACACACAGACACAGACACAGACACACAGACACAGACACACAGACACAGACACAGAGACACAGAGACACACAGACACACAGACACAGACACACAGACACAGACACAGAGACACAGAGACACACAGACACAGACACACAGACACAGACACAGACACATGAAATTATGCTTCTAATAAAATATTTAAAAATACAACAAATATAATATTAAAATCTATTTAATCTGTCTATTTTTATGCTTTGAGTGAATGAATATAATAATCAATATTTATATAACAAAATAATATACGAATTAAATATGACTAATAATGAAAATATAATAATGATAAATTAATATTTATGTTTTTTTTTATAAATGATTAAAAGACCCAAATAATGATATAATATGAATATTAATCAAGTATATATGCTGTATGTAAGTGTTAGTTAATTAAATAAATATAATTATTAACATTAATCATCAATATTAATATTAACATGAATACTATATTATATTAATATAATACATTAAATAATTATAAATGAACAATTGAATTTAAACAATATTTATATTACTAAATTGTTCAATAAAATAAAACAATATTATTAAAATGATCAACATTATTACAATACCTTAAATGGACATCTTTGACCGCTGTGCCATGTCTCGCTCTTCTCATCATTCTATGCAGCATTATTTCTAAATGTATTTATATTTATAAAGTGTGGACTTGAAAAGCACCACAAGGACAGAGAACGCCTTTGAATCAGGAAATGGCATCTAAGATGCTTCTACATATTATGCCTCGACAGCATCCGAAAGCCAAAATCTGAGCGACCCGAGCGAGTTTAACTGCTTGGGCATTTACAGAAGCCAAAAACACAGATCATGAGCAGCGCCAGGAGTAACACACATCAAGCATTCTGGCCATCGAGACGACTCCATCCCTCCCTCCGAGAAACCATATAAGAAGATTAGGATGATTTCTCAAGGCACAGATTTCATCAGGCCGAGCTCTTCACGGGTACACATGATCACAGGTACAGGAAGATGATGAAAACGTTTAATTACAGACCCTTTCATTTATGATAAAACTAAGTCTGAATGTCTCCTAAGAGAAGACATTTAAGGAATAATTAGACTGTTACCCAAGATAACACAAACACAACTGCAAGCCAACTTTCTTCTCCAGCTTCGAGAGGAAAATAATTAGCAGGTTTTGATTGGGCCCGACTGGATATTGATTAAGAGAAAACACTGAATGGAGTAGACAGACGTCTGAATGAAAGGCTCCTGAAGACATCAGAAGATGAATAGGAATAGGGCATCATGGGAGTTGTGGTTGCTAGTTGAAGTCATTTAGTTAAACTTACAATACCGCAATATAAATAAAGAAATTAGTACTTTCAATCAGCAATGATGCATTAAATTGATCGAAATTGACAGTAAAGACATTTGCATATTGTTACAAAGGATTTCTATTTAAAATAAATGCTGTTCTTTTGAACTTTCACCACATCAAAAAATCTTTACAAATAAAATGTAATAAAATATGAAGCAGGACAATGGCTTTGGAGCCTCTGACATTATACCCGCAATAGCCAATGAGAGCGAGCAAGCGTCAACTACCAGATGTTGCATGCTTCTATAGCTAAAACTTGGCAGCCACAAAAATGCCATGAAAGCAGAATACATCACCCATATTCTGTGAAACCGAACGCGCCGGCAGAGCCAGCTGACAACGTCGATTGTCTTCCATTTGTTTTCCTTCTCTAGTCACGTTTGATCACACGATTCTCCGTGAGATCACTTGTCACTGTGAAAACGTCCCTACATTCAACGAGTCCCGCGGTCTGGTCGAATCGTCTAGTGTGTGCATTTAGAGGATTATAAGACAAAAAAACGGTTGAAACTGTCTTCATGTCAGTGGTCTAATATGGTTCAAGCTCTCTCTCATGTCTCTATGTCGACTATTCGCTGAGTTTCAGTTCATTTTAGTGATGCGTTTCAAAGAGATATGTGTGGAGACTGAGACGCCTGAAAGCGCACCCTGTATTTTACAAAAGCACAATGTTTTGTTGATATTGTGAGTGTACACAAATAAAATTATACCTTTTACAGATTTAAACGATGTATTACTCTTATGTGTATGATCAAAATTGACAGAGCATTTTAAGTTATTTTTGCTGCTATCATTAAAATTGCAAGTGGCGTTGCCGGCGCCACCGTCAACCCCCAGGAGGTTAAAACCGGTTAAGATTTGAAAATCATCTAGTGTGTGGCCAGCTTTAGTGATTGCTATCGGGAAGTGAAGAGATTTTCAACCAGCATAACAAAACATTTTCTGTACCAAACTTACCCTGCCTTTAAACACGCAGCACCTTATTTGACCAAAATATTACAATATTTAGTTGTGAATTCACTGTTTTTTTCCCCTCAAACATAATATCAAGGAATGCTTGATGGCACCGATAATTTTTGGGCAGGGCGCCTACATACAGCGCTGTTACGCTATGGCCGTCCGAGTTTGAATCCCGACTCGAGGACCTTTCCCGATCCCGCCTTCCTTTCCTGTCAGCTCTGATCTTTCCGATCATAATAAAAAGGCAAAAATTTCAAAAATAAATCGTACAAAAAAAAGACCAGGAACACTCTTACCTCAAGTCTTTGCACGATCTCTCGAATGTCCTCTCCACAGTTGTCATGCGCAGAAAACATCACACACTCCCCACGTTCATAGAAGATCTTGATGCTCATGACGCCAGACGACCAGCCGATGACGTCACGACAGGAGCAGTTAAAAATCACGTTCTTGGACTCCTCCTCGATCAGCACGATGAACTCGTTGGAAATCCCCAGCAGGCACTCCACGTCCACCGACTGGCCAAAATCCCGTGCCACCACGCTCCATGTGATGGCGCCCACGCTCTGGAGATGGGCGTCCTTACGTGGCTTCACCCGCTCCTTCTTCTTGGCCCCCAGCGTGATGAAGCTGAACTTCACCGCTGAGTCCACTGTCGTCGTGCTCACGAAGTTCTCCGCGAGGTCCTTGAGGTACTCCTGCCGCGTGCGGGTCGCCATAGCGCGGAACTTCTCCGATTTGTGCGCTGCGTTTTCCCCGTTGATCACCTTGGCCAGCAGGAAGTCCCTGAAGACGGCCGACTTGGGAAAGGTCACGCCTTTAGGAATGGGAGGGCCGAACGGAGGCACGTCTTTGGATCTGGATACCGCAACACTGCGAAGATGACAACGAGAGAGATTGTGTGGTTTAAATAAGGCAATGCGATATGTGACCCTGGACTAAAAAAAACTGTCATAACATGGGTATATTTCTGGGCATATTAGCAATAGCCAAAAACACATTGTATGGGTCAAAATTATGCCAAAAATCATTAGGATATTAAGTAAAGATCATGTCCCATGAAGATATTTTGTACATTTCCTACCATAAATATATCAAAACGTAAGTTTTTTTAATATAATATTTACATTTTAGTAATTTTGTTGTGCTTTTGTCATTTTATATTTCAAGTAATTTTTTATATTTAATACATTTTTTATTTTTATTTTAGTTTTAGGAAGTTCCACTTTACTTTTTATCTTTTATCAATATGTTACTATTCTATTCTTATTATATTATAATTAGTAATGAGTATAATTAGTAATTTTGTATTATATTGTACTTTTATACTCTAGTTTTATACTTTAACTTTTACATTTCTTACCATTTCTATTTGAAATCTAACAGTGATTAAATCTAATCTAAATATATTTTCACATATTTTTTATGTAACAATAACAGTTTTAATGTGATTTGATACATTTTTTGTATTTCAACTATTTCAATTGCCAAGGCAGCATTTCCAATTTTCTTTCTTTTTTCTTTCTAAATGTCTGTGTTTCTAATAATAATAATTAAAAAATTTTAATTCTGTTTTATTTCAATGGCCAAAAATGATTGCAATAATTTTTGTTTTAGATAAAAAACAACATCATGAAACAAGATCATCAATGAATAATGACTTAAAATGAGCATTGTTCCATAAAACTACAGTATGAGTTCAGAAGATTATATAGAGTAGGAGTCATACGATACTGGTATGTGTACCTTTTTGGGCTTTACAGCCACCGCTCACTATAGGTTTCATTATACGAGAGATGCACAAACCAGACTTCTCCATTTGAGCTCCAAGGATGAGAGAAAGGGATTTGGAAAGGCATGAGGATGAGTAAATTATGACATAATTTACTCTTTAATGCAATAATGAAATGCCTCAAACAGCCTTTGGCATTGCTTTTAAACAGAAGATAAAAATGACAGGCCCGCCAAGCACTGACACATGATTGACTTCTGTGAGTTCTCCAGCATTTAATCCAGGTTCTTCAGCTTCACTGATATTTTCTCTTCACAGTAACAGACATCAAAGATAAATTCTTCTTGTAATAGCGTATCATCATCATAATTTAAGTTGTAAATCAAAGGCATCATTCCCACACAGACGTTTGCTGCACTCACCTGTAGCAGACGTTCTCAGTGCAGGATTGTGAACTTTAACGATCACAAACACATGCTGGAAATGGGAGCGGATGTTTTTGGTGGTGAAAGGCAAGGCACCGGGCTCCTGAAACACGATGGTGACGATGTCATTTCCTATGTGTCTCCTTTCTGAGCAACTGGTGAGAGAAGATAGAAGAACATAGTGTGTGGCGTTTACTCAAAGAACAGGTCAAACAGCATCTTCAGCATGTGTAGAGTTTCAAAGTGCCCCGAAAAAAGGTGACATGACATAATCCATTTCACTTCAGCTAATATGTTTCAACAGAATCTCTGGATACATGAAAAATGACAAAAAGGGACGTTCAATCCTCTTTTGTAACAGGGCAAAAAGTAACACTTGCAGAGAGGAACATTAATAATAATAATAATAATATTTTATGTGGTTAAAATATTGAATGTTAAAATGTTGAATGTTATATAGCAACAGCTATAATGATAACTCTAATAAAAAATTTAAAAAATTATGTAAAAAATCATATTCATTTTATGTTGATAAAAAATAGTGAAAATTTTTATTTTATAATTTCTAAATAAACAAAAATAAATATACATAATAGCAATAATAATAAAATAATAACTAAATATAGTGAAAAATATTTTATTATTACTAGTACTACTAATTGTATGTTTCTAAAATTGTGAATAATTAACACTTGCCAAGTGCAAAAGTATAGAGTAAAATAAATAAAAAACAACTACTAATACTAGCACTACTAATAATACTATTAATATATTTGTGTTTCCTGTAAAAATAGGATTATAATTAAATTTTCAACTAATATTAACAGGTGTGGCAAAAGCTGATTTTGGGACCCTGTGTTGTTATACAAGATTTGAAAGGCAGGGATTTATTTCCATTATGTTTGTCTTCTTAATCAACCCAGTTTGAAAAGATTTTAGGAGGGTATACATTTTTCACAGCAAAAAGAATGATACAAAATATAAGAGTAATTGATATATATAACAGCAATGTGCCATCTGGCGTAATTTGCCGCAATAAATGGCACAAAAGATGCCTTCAGACGCTGTGAAAGACTACTTAAAGTCTCTTAAGCTCATCCATAAGCACAATATCAGAATCCTGAGAGATTTTTAGCACAGTCAGCCCTTCATATCTCAAAGATATTTGATAAGGCAACGGAGTGAGGAACTCATAATATTCCATTAACCCCGAGCCGTCATATTAACCCCGCGCCTGTCTTCCTGTGAGTGGCCAAGGGTTACAAACAGGATTACGGGTGAGACGATGAGAGGCTGAACTGTGCCCGAGTCTCCTGGAAGCTTACGGACACTAATCCTGCACAATCAAATAGAATTGATGTTGGAGAAAGACAGAAAATCCTCTAATCCTGCCAATCGACTGTCAGAGATGTAAGTGACAGCGTTGGAGCCGCTCCAGTCATGACGTGCAGTGATGAGACTCTGTCAATGCAACGGAAGCATTTTATATAAAACACATCAAATATACTGTATTCAATAGCATTACATGTAAAGCAGCTCATGCATTTATCAAATTAGAATTATAGCTTCTAATCAAATCCACACTTTTAACCAAAGTGAAGTCTGTAGTCTTTGACTGTCAAAATTCCATTGAGTTTGATCTTTTGTATTTCTGACAATTATTAATTGTGATTAATCGCATCTAAAATAAAAAAATAGTTTACAGTATATATATATATATATGTATGTGTACTGGGTATATTTATTATGTATATATAAATTCACACACATGGAGTATGTATATTGAACATATTTACATTTATATATTCATATTCTTATATTTTTTATTATATATAAATATATTTAATACATAAACATAACATATTTTCTTGAATATATACATGCATGTGCTTGTATGTATATATACATAATAAATATACACAGTATACAGGCATATATACTTAAATTACATTATGTAAGCAAAAACTTTTATTATGGATGCGATTAATCGCGATTAATCGTTTGACAGCACTAATCTTTCACATTTTTTCCTGCTAAAATGAAGTAAATGCTTTAAAATGCACATGTATACAATTTTGAAATAAAATAAACAAATAATGGGGGTAAAACAAATAATACTTCAAAAGAAAAAGTGCTAACTGTTCAAACCTGAGGGTATATATATATATATATAAAAAAAACATACTGTCCAAAAATAGGGAAAAACACAATAAAATACATTTAAAAAAAAAAAAATACATAAAATTTAATAATGGGGGTTAGGGGTGCAAACAAGAAACATTTAAATAGAAATAAAATGCTAATATATAGTTCAGAATATATAGTTAGAAATAAAATAAATTGTTCAAACCTGAGGGAGAAAATAATCAAACACTGTTCAAAAAATGGGAAAAAAAGATTCATTATATATATTTTATTTTAAAACATAATCAAGATTTAAATAAATGTGGAATCACTACAACAACAACACTATATCATCACTACATTAACATCAAACCCCTGATGAGCATGATTCGAGAACGCAGCTAAAGCGACGGACAGACAGCGGCATTATCTGATAAAGAGCACATCATGGTTAATATCATTATTACATAATAAATCCCGTCTGTACCTGCTGTCTGTTGTTGGGAGTGTAGGGCAGGAGCGTGGACACGTGGAACATCAGCTCATAGTCTTTATAGGTGGTGTAGAGCGAGTGAGTGCCGGTGGAGTCCGCTGAACAACAGAACAAACACAACACACCAAAAACACATCCTCTGTATTTCACCACGGATTTCAGGATCATTCAGATACTGCTAAGCGTCTTATTCGCTTTTCAATCATAATAATAATTAAATTTATGCATTTAGCAGATGCTTTTATCCAAAGCGACTTCAGGCTATACATTTTTATATTTTCTGTTTTCATTTGAATTTTAGTCAATGCTTTAATACAGAATACAGATAGAAATAAGTATAAACTGTTCAAACCTGAGGGTATTAAATAAAAGAAAATGATAGAGGCAAAACAGGAAATATTAAAAAATAAATAAAATCTGCATATATAGAAATAATTATACATTGTTTAAACCTGAGGAAAAAAATCTAATATCATTCAAAAAGGGATTTTTTTTAAATTTATTTTCTTTATACCAGTGTTATATTTATTATAATTGAGATACCATTATAAATTGTATATTTTTTTTGAAATTTAATTAAGCACTTTTGCAAAGGTGTCATTTTGTGAAGTGTTTAAGCACAATATACACTTTATTATTATTATTAATAATAAAGTCATTTAAATAAATACATAAAGTATACTCAGTAGCAACAAAAAAGCCAAGTGCCGAGCACAATAAACATTGTGCTTATTTATTTTTAATAATAACAATAATAATAATACAATTTTTAATAATAACAATAACCAAATTATTATAATTATTATATTAAGTAAATAAATAATAGTATACCTGTATACATATTTTTTGTAAAATTGAAAAAGTAAATGCTATAAAAATTGTAAGTGTTTGAGAGCAATATGCACTGTGTTGATTTATCAGTTATTATTATTAATCAATGTCTAATGTATTTATCATGATTAAGAGAATAAATAAATAATAGTATATGAGTATTAGTATATATATATTAGGGCTTTAAAGTGATTAATCACATCCAAAATATAAGATTTGGTTAAATAATTTATATGTGTGAACTGTATATATTTATTATGTATATATAAATACAAACACATGCAGGTATATTTTTAAGAAAAAAACGGGTTATGTTTATATTTTATAATTTATATATAATATAAGTTATATGAATATAAATGTAAATATTTTCTAAATATATACTGTATGTGTGTATTTATATATGCATAATAAATGTACACAGTACACATACATATCTTATGTAAACAAAAAACTGTAATTTTGGATGTGATTAATCGCGATTAATCATTTGACAGCACTAATATACATACTGCAGATAACTTTTTATAAATGTGGAAACGTAAATGCTATTTCTTGAAGCCACAAAGAGAACGTGGAGTGTGTTGTGTGTGTGTGTGTTGTGTTTTGTGTTGTGAGTTGTGAGTTGTGTGTTGTGGTTGTGTGTTGTGAGTTGTGAGTTGTGAGTTGTGTGTTGTGTGTTGTGAGTTGTGTGTTGTGTGTTGTGTTGTGTTGTTTGTTTGTGTTTGTTTTGTGTGTTTGTTGTTTGTGAGTTGTGAGTTGTGTTGTTGTGTGCTGTGTGCTTGAGTTGTGTGTTGTTTGTTGTGTGTTGTGTTGTGTGTTGTGTGTTGTGTTGTGTGTTGTGGTTGTGTGTGTTGTGTTGTGTGTTGTGTGTTTTGTTGTGGTTGTGTGTTGTGTGTTTGTGTGTTGTGCGTTGTGTTTGGTTGTGTGTTTGTGTTGTGCTTGTGCGTTTTGTGTTTTGTTTGTGGTTGTGTTGTGCGTTGTGGTTGTGTGTTGTGGTTGTGTGTTGTGTGTTGTTGTTGTTGTTGTGCGTTGTGTGTTGTGTGTTGTGAGTTGTGCGTTGTGTGTTGTGTGTTGTGTTGTGCGTTGTGGTTGTGGTTGTCGTTGTGTGTTGTGCGTTGTGTGTTCGCCTCCGCCCCTCTCTTGTTGTCCCTGAGCTCTACTAGGTCCGCCTTCCCGGACTCTCTGACCGAGCAGATCCAGGAACTCGTCCAGCACCGGGCCGGCATTCTCGTTATTGTACATCTCCTCCTCTGTGCTCTGACCCCTTTACAGTACAGGACGCCCACTTTGTGCTGGAAACTCAACTGCAACACAACCAAACACATTACACTTATTAAGAGTCATACACTGTCTCGAGAACAACAAGTGCCTCAGAAGCGTCTTCCTTCTTTAAAGAGGGATTGTGGGTAATTCAAATAGTTTACGAGAAACTATGACTAAAACTTCACACCTCGAGTGTAAACAGATAAAACGGTCATCTCTGCATTCATCGAGCAGCGGCAGGGTATTTTTCTAGGTGTGGATGAAGCAAAGTCTGATGGGTATTTCATTTACATGAGCTCAGTCTGTGACACAAACATCAGTTCAGCAGGCTGAACGATGACTACAAACGTTATTCATGAGGATTTAATAATCATTATGGAAATGGAAGGATTGCATTGATAAAGTCGAAAAGTAGAAAAGCTGTGATTCACCTCGGAAATTACAGCTTAACTTCAAAACAATCATCAATTTTAAGGTTATCATTATTTTGGTCACCTTAAAAGTGATCACCTCATGAATAACACTTTAATATGATCCAAAACAGGTTTTGTGCTTTGAAGTTGGTTTTAAATGTTGAAAAAACTAAATGCATGCTATTTTCACATTTTTAACTTCTTTAGAGAATTCTATACTTCTTCAAATTTCTCAGAGGAGCCAAGTTACCTCCGTGTCAGAGTACACATATCTGGGAATTATCATTGATAACAAATTACGTTTTGGTTCACATATTAAGTATCTGAGTGTTCCTGTAGCTCAGTGGTTAGAGCATTACGTTAGCAGCGCAAAGGTTGTGGGTTCGATTCCCAGGGAACACACATACTGACAAGAAACATGTATAGCCTGAATGCACTGTAAGTCGCTTTGGATAAAAGCGTCTGCTAAATGCATAAATGTAAATGTAAATCTGAGTAAAAAATGAAAGAAGTAGTTAGGGTTTTACTTCATAAATAAGTCATGTTTCCCATTTAAAGTGAGGAAAAAATGAGTGTCCGCTACATTTCTACCGATTCTCGACTATGGGGATGTGGTTTAACAGCATGCCCTCTCTTACCTTCTTTCTTCCGTGGATGCTTTGTACCACGGTGCTCTGAGATTTATAACTGATCGTACATTTTTAACCCATCATTGTGAACTATATGAAAGAGTTGCATGGCCTTCATTGAGAATTCGGAGAAAAATGCATTGGCTGATATAGAAGGCAATATTGGGTCATTTGCCAAATTATCTCAATCAAATTATAATCTCTGTTATAATCCCTTTGTCAGAACTCAGTTTGGTAAACTGATTTTAAATATCCTGACTGGAATCTTCTCCAAAAGGAGATGAAGTTACAAGACTTGGTGTCTTATAATTATTTGAAGTCCTTACTATGTAATCTAGAAAGCAACTTAACCGTGTGTAATTGTTTTTAACTGGTTATATGTTGGTTTTGTAATTTATGTCGTAACTATGTTGTTTATTTGTACATGCAAACTCGGCTGTCTATCTTGGCCAGGACACTCCTGCAAAAGAGATTTGAATCTCAGCGAGTCTTTTCCTGGTTAAATAAAGATATTCAAAGATTTCTCACATTATATATACTCTCTGTGTGTGTGTACATGTATAAACTGTATATAACGTGTTTTTGTTTAGTTTGAGGCATTGTTGTTTTAGTTATATAATTATCAATCATTAATATATTTATACACTTAAAGTTTTAAAGTTATAGTTAACTTTTATTTTCACATTCAAGTTTAAATTTTAATTTTAGATTTAATCATTAAATGTTATTGTGCTTTTGTCATTTTATTTGTTTTTATTTAGATTTCTAAATTCGAATTAAGAATTATGAATCTATTTAAAAACAAAATTTAATTGAAATTAAATACTTTTTTAGTTAAATCTCATTCAAAATTGTAATACTTCAACAAACTTTTAGTTGCCAAAGCAACATTTGAAAGAAATTGTAATTTAATATTTATGTTTTATTTAAACTTTAACAAAAAAAGAAAGGAAATAACACTATTTACACAAATAAGTGAAATATATTCAGCTTGTTTTGCTGTATTATATCTGTAAAATAAAATGTACTTTGTAAAGTGAGCACAATATACATGTTTGTTTGTTTTATTTATAATAATACTAATACTATTATTACTAATAAGTAATGGCATACACATACACTTTTTTGTAAATAGTATTTTGTAAAGTGAGCACAATATGCACAGTGTTTGTTTATAATAATTAATCATAAATACAACAACAACCATAATAATAATAATAATTATTATTGAATATTATTATTATAAACAAACCAGCCTAAGGTGGTTTGCTGGAGTATTTTAAGCTAGTTTAGCTGGTCAAGCTGACAAAGTGTTCACACCCCTCTAAAACAATCAATCAGCAAACCACCTGCTTTCCTCAATTCAGCATTAATGATTCCAATGTGTTCCTGTGGCTCAGTGGTAGAGTATTGTGTTAGCAGCGCAAAGGTTGTGGGTTCGATTCCCAGGGAACACATGTACTGATTAAAAATGTATAGCCTGAATGCAATGTAAGTCGCTTTGAAAAGCATCTGCTAAATGCATAAATGTAAATGTAATCAGTCTCTGGAATTTCCCTCATTTCATCTGATCTGAATTGAGTTGTGAATTGTGGTTTCTAACACGCAGTCACAATCCAGCACTGGGTCGTGATGAGCACAGACTCCAAACGCAAGCGTAACCCAGTCGTGATGAAGCGGGAGTCAGACTCCGCTCTCTTACGAAGGTCAAGTATTCCCAGCGTGCAAACATACTGTTATCATGGCGACCTCGCTCTCAGAAACATTCAGCCGACTGTTTTGGATTAGGACGAGCCAGTGACTTCCACGGCGTTTACTCGAGCAGCGCTAATGCAGTCCAGAGGAGATGCCCTACTTGGCTTCAGGAAGGACACACACACCCAGGGACGAGTGCAGTAAACTCGTTATAAAAGAGGTGAATGACGGCGCTGACACATTCTGAATGGTTTGACATACGGCCAACAGGCAGATTTCAGAGAAAGAAAACGGTGAGAAGACATCAAATGCTTGCACAGAGGGGTGAATGAAACATGGGCAGTCGTACGAGCCAACAGTGATGTCATGCGCTCACTTCCTCTCCACGGGTTACATTTCAACAGCATCAAAAAGTTACACAAAATTATATTTTGGAAAACCAGGTTCCCATTACTTCTCTTTCTTTGAGTACCCAGAAAGTGTGATATAAATCTAACTAATGATTTGCACGGAGCAATTTACTGACACAAACCTGTTTACATTTTTGCACACAGA
This sequence comes from Oxygymnocypris stewartii, assembly GCA_003573665.1. Lineage (NCBI taxonomy): Eukaryota > Metazoa > Chordata > Actinopteri > Cypriniformes > Cyprinidae > Oxygymnocypris > Oxygymnocypris stewartii. The sequence continues at coordinate 914 of QVTF01021683.1, read as the reverse complement.
GCAGCTCTTCTTCTGAACATGCAAATGTATATTTATTATTTATTATTACATCTGTTTGCCTCTCTGTACCCACTTACTGTATTTTGATGCAGCTAAATTCTCAATAAAACTCTTTTCATTCATATATTTTACTATTTCTGTTGTCAGACAACACAATTAATATGAAAAAGTGACTGAAACGCGATCCATTAAGACTATAACCAGCTCTACCTTCCAAGATGCACAACAATCCTGATTCATGATCATAACATCATCTAATGAAATTAAATACAAATAAGATAAAAACAATGCTAAAATCTTATCCAAGAAGTCGCTAGATTTGTCGCTAGGTGCTTTTTTGGAAAAGTCACTAAAGGGGTCAGAAAATTTACTGAGTTGGCATCACTGTGCATCTTCATTTCCCCAACTACGGACGGGTTGGGCCCATACCTGTCAACGGTCCCGTATTTACCAGGAGCCTCCCGTATTTTTTAATTTTTTATTTACCAGAAGAGACTCTCTGAGATTAAAAATCTCTTTTGCAGGAGTGTTCTGGCCAAAATGGACAGCAATACATCAGTTTCATCACAAGATATTACAACACAGACAGACTAGAGACACTTAAAAACAGTTACATGTCATTGAGTCAATTTCCATTTGCAAAATAACTCTCTTGAAATGATCCAAAGACATCAAACTTTGTAATTTCAAATTCGATTGCAGATGATTCCAGTCGGACGGAGCTGCGTACATAAAAGCCTTTTTCCCTAATTCAGATCGGACAAAAGGAACAGAGAGAAGGAAGTATTTCTCAACAGCTTTCTGTTTTATAAGACAGCAGAGATATGAGGCAACATCCCCAGAATGGCTTTATAAATAATTAAATACCAGTGCATTTTTCTTCTGGTAAGCAAAGAATCCTGGGAGATTTCACA